>CAIGQQ010000001.1:10362576-10404200 GCA_903798035.1 Danio albolineatus | reverse complement strand
TATATGTTTATGTTTGTTTATGTATATATCAATCATTGGTTTGGGGTTACATTCAGTATGGGGCGTGTGAAAGATATGCAGGATGGCAACATCTGAGGTATCAAGACATTTGTGCTGCCCGTTACATTACAAACCTCAGGAGAGGGCAAAGGTCAAGATGCTCCAGGATTGACCAGCCCAGTCACCAGACATGAACATTATTGAGCATGTCTGGGTTAAGATAAAGGAGGAGGCATTGAGGCAACTCTGGGAGTACTGCAAGAGTGCTTTCTTTGCCATTCCAGATAACTTTATTAATAAGTTCTTTGAGTCATTGCAGAGATGTATGGATGCAGTCGTCCAAGCTAATGGGAGTCACACACAATATTAATTCTTTTTCCACAACACCTTCATATTCTATACTGTACATTATTTCTGTTAAGTGACAAGACTATTGTCTAAGCAAAGTCACACTTTACTGTCCTAATTAAATAATTAAAAATCAAAGGCATGATCATATTTTATTTTGGTAAAATATGCGTAATCTAGAGGCCTTTGCCTTTCATATAAGCCACCTCTGATACCAAACGATCAACTAGAAGTCAAGTTATTATTTGCTGTTCTCAAAACTTGGACAGACGACAAGATTATTTGAGAAGAAGCAAGGGCGCAATATTGTCACAATATTGTCGATTTTTCTTAAATTTTGACTCTTTTCATCGGAAGTATAAGGTTATCAAATACAAAATATGATCAGATTTAGTTTGTCAATGAAAACTTAGATAAATCAAAAATAATCATAATGAAACCAAACAAAATAACAATGCAGGGATTAAAAAACTGTTTCCATTACAGTTTGGAGAAGTATTCCTTTTTAAAATTTCCTGAAAAAAACACCTTACAAAGACATAACGTTTTTAACGATATTTGGGAGTGTGTGTGTTTTTCAATTTGCACAATTTGAAGGCAAACGTGGCCATGTCTCCACCTACTGGCAGTTTTAGTGTGACATACATTTATTTATTCATGACCTAAATCAGCCAAGGAACCAGCACAAAAACACAATCATCAAAATGCTTAATTGTTGTTCTTTTTTTTTTTCTTTTGCTAAAATTGCACACCCCTTGCCCACTGCAACATTTGTGTGACACTAATGACCATCTGGCCACCCTTGTGATTGTACCTTACACGCCGAGGCCACCACCGTCCTCGCACAATCCGACGCCAGACAAAACATCTCAAAGCCGTGCCCGTACCTGCAGAGAGAGGCTATGTTAATGAGGGCTCTGTCAGTACCTGCTCCCAAATAAAGCTTGAGAAGCGTGACAGCTTGAGAAAGACTGTCGGGGCGGTGATTCAAACACCGCGGCTGCTTTGTGTGTGTCAGCGCTCTCTCCTGTGCTTATGGGAGTGGAAGAAAGCCGTGTGCTCTGGCAGCCATTAGCAGATCTGCTTAGTAATTTCCCAGCGCTGGATGAATAGCTCACGAAAGCCGGGCTGTCAAAAGCCTTCAGCGCCTTACAGCTGTGTATGTAAATTATTAGAGTTTATCCAGTGCCACCCGCCTGTGAATCAGGAAAACCGACTTTGAATTCTTATTAATGCAAGTCTGTACATTTCAGTTGATTAATAATGTGAATATTTAATTATGAAAAACACCCTGCTAATGTGTAATCATGATTTTGGAACACGTGATTTGAATTATAAACCACATTATTCGACTAATGCAAAATGCCACTAAGCACCCCATTTAGTAATATATTGCGAACAGTTTCAGCAAATGTCAGAGTCGTATGTCATTTTCTGTGTTAACGAAAGGTTAGGAAATGCTATACACAAGGCGGCAAACACAGACACAAATGCTGGGTTGATGCAAATGCTGCCATTGCATTGACATTGCAGCAACAACTCTCAGTAAGCAAGAGACTTCAAATGTCTGCTATTAATGTAGATGCTATTCAGGTAGCTAGGGATAGACATTTAAAGCAAATCTGTCGCAAACTGCAGTGTTTTGTGTTTGTATATGCTGCAAGACATATTTTTCTCAATACTGTACTGTAATTCTTCTTTACATGAAGTTGACAACATTCTATTATTCTATAGTAGTACGTTATTAATAATAATAATAATAATAATAAAAATAATAATAAACACTCAGAATGTAACCATAACCTTACCCAGAAACAGACCTATAAATCATATATATGGAAAGCTGATGAAAATGTAATCTTGGTTTATTAAATGTTTGTCTAAAGTGTCTTTAGGAACTTAATATTATTAAAATGATATTTAACCCTTTAACTACTCCACCAAGAAAAATGGATTGCAGTTTGTAACTCCTAATGTCGCTAGTTAACACACTCAGTGCGTTTATCAACACACGTGCCATAATTTCTAAAATATCAGCCTCTACCAAATGGTTGATATATCGGTTAAATAAACTATTATAAATAAAACAGTTTTGAATACTAAATCACCTTTATTTATTTATTTTTTAAGTATGCTATAAAATACTTCAGATTCTCATTTAACATGTTTGTTCATTTGTTTGCTTGTTTGTTTGTTTTTACAATAAAACCAAAATCAAGTGTAGTAGTGCAACGGGATTATGTTTGTTTGATTTTCTTTATAAACCAACAATGCTGTGTGTGTAAACCATTGTTTAAAATAGTCATTCTTTAAATCACTTTAACAGTCATTATTTAAAACAGTAAAAACATGGTCAACCTTTTGGTAGAGCAGCAGTCAAAGGGTTAATAACTTTATATTTTGGTTGATTCTGGTTGTCTAATGATTATGGTTTAAAAACGCATATATGAAGCTCAATAAAATTGCAAAAATATCAGTTCCATATTTTGGTACTAGACAACAGAATTAGATTTTTTAAAAGAAATAAAACTATACAATTTTAAACCATGTTTAGTTTATGCACTTTTGAAAATAATCCAAAAATAATAATTATAAACAACAATTAAAATGATAAATTGTCACATAAATGGCATTAGCTCTTAACCAACATAAAAAACACAAAGCAAAAAAAAAAAAAAGAAATAATAATACATTTACCTTATATTTCTACATTTGTCAAAATAATATTTACACTTTGTGTTTTTTGTGTTGGTTAAGAGCTAAAAAATGTCTTGTTGATAGATTTTTCATGGTGTCTTCTGTCATGGAGCAACAGAAAATAATTTGTTTATTAGTAGTAGTAGTAGTAGTAGTAGTAGTAGTAGTAGTAGTAGTAGTAGTAGCCTAGTAGTAGCAGTAGTAAACCTCAATGCTGATTTCACACCAGACGCGGCACGCGCGGCAAAATCGCGCTATTCGCGCGTAAATAGAGTGTAAACATTTGAGTTTACTCGCTTCATTCGCGAGTACAAATCCGCTTCATTCGCGCGTCAAATTCGCTTCATTCGTGCGTCAAATTGACTTGAGAAAAGACGCGGATTCGCCTGATGGGCAGGGCTTCTGTCTATGGGTGACTGTAGCTTTATTCCTAAATGGCTAACAGGGGTTTTATAGAGAGAATAACTGTGTTAATGTGCTTTATGAAGGCTGAAACACAGCCTTCATTTGTTTGGAGCTGTATATGAGACCACTAGATTATTTCAGAGGTGCACGGAGCTCTGTGAGCTCATAAACTCCTCCAGACACTGAACCTGGATGATGGAAGCTTTCAGCGGTGCTTCTGACTGAGCTGAGCCGAGTATGATGAACTGTTGTCTGAGTCAGCTGGAGGATTTCCCTCCGAGACACCCTCAACAGGCGCTACGTCATAATCACACCCCCACAAGAGCAAGCTCCTGATTGGTTAACGCGGCGCGAAAGTCCGCTGAAGTTCAGATTTTCAAACTGAAGCGATGCGCGCGAATTGCGCGGTAAACGCGTCAAACGCGCAAAACGGTCAATTCACGCGGCGCCATTCGCGTGTATCGCGCCATCCGCGCCGCGCAATTCGCGCCGCGCCATCCGCGCCGCGCAATTCGCGTCATTCGCGCCGCGCCATTCACGCGTATCGCGCCGCAGCATGCCTATTCGCGCCTTTGCATTGACTTAACATATAAATGACTCGCGCTAGACGCGTCTTCCGCGTCTGGTGTGAATGCACCACAAGAGGTATTAGAAATACGCATGGGCCGGTATACGATTCTGACGGTATGATAACCTTGGATAAAAATATCACGGTTACATGGTATGACGATATTGTGCTTACTGCTCCAAAATACTTTCAATGTTTCTCAAAATAAAATATATTGTGTTCAAAGGGGAAAAAATATTTAGTTTTTTAGCCAGACATTTAAAAAGAATATATTTTAGAGCAGTAAACATAGGATAAATAATTCAAATGAATCATTGACTTCTGCTGTCTTCATTAGGTTTCAATAGCACAAATTTCTTTACAATTCAAAATGCCTATCTTTGAATATCTTTTCTGCTGGAGATACTGGTGTCCTTAAAAAAAAAAAACATAAATAAAAAAAAAAAATCTAACACATACCTTAGAAACAGTATAGCAGAAAATTTTGGCGGTTTTAAAACCTTGACTTTTCCAAACTGCAGTATACCTTATAAACAGTTATCGTCCTATGCCTAGTTAGAAATGCATTCAACTGTGTATCTACAAGAAATACTGAACCTACTAGAAGCATCTGCACCCACATTTGTTCATTCAGTACATGAAAATGCATAAAGTTAGAAAAATATTTTTTTTACTAAACAATTTTGCCTTTTTCTTGTTAGTTTCACCGCACGCAGGATGAATAGTTCCTCTAGTGAGCTCTAAATACCTATTAGGCTGCATTATTAATGTCACGCAAGCCGGTTAAGCAATAATGCAGTCAGCATTAGCGCCTGCTGCTGCAATAGCCAATGAGGACTGATGGGGAAACTCACAGCTTCTGTACCTCTGGCCACAGCGTGTTCTGCAAGAGGTCGTCCTCTGTCGGAGGCTCTGGAAATAAGCCAGAAAAAAATGTTTGCAGTTATTATGAGAAATATGCAGAAGCCTATAGACCATATTTTTTTTCCAGCAGGCTCATCTTTTAATTTAGCAACAGATTCACATCCGAGCAATTTACTCAAAGCTGTTTGGAACAACGGCAGCTTTATCTATAATTTTCAATGGCCGTTAGCTTTACGACATGCTGTAAATCAAATTGAGCTCTCTTTGTGCGAGCCTGAAATAATATCGTCTCATTTAGATACACAGACACTTATGCAACACATGCCCCAATTGAAATGGAATGGAGACCAGGCTTCTCTTCTTTTTTTTTTTTTCTTTTTTTTTTATTCATCCCTGGTTTGCAGTTTTACTTTAATTATTTTCCTCTTTTTTTAGCCCCTCCAAAAGAAGTGAGACGGAGGGAGTGGTATTATTCCATTAACAACTCTGTGTCCGCCTCATTGCGCTCCCTATAGCCCAGAGTCATCAATATTTTAACTTTGCAATTATATAAGCCTTCTTTCTAATTATGATTCCAGATTAAGGAGCTTTTTCAATCACATTGACAGCGTTTGCCACTGTTTGCCTAGAGCAAGAGAGGCATAAACCCCCTGCTTCAACACTCCCCCCGCCCCCCTCCTCGTGCTGTAATAACATTTGTTTCCAGTATCTCTGATTCATGCCCCAGATACATTAATAAACCAGCCAAAACAGTCGTAATAACTGCCTGTCACAAATTAAGCATATCTTTGTGTTTTCTTGAAGCAACTCAACAAACAGAAACCTGATGCATAGTAAATTTAGCAGTATATGGGTCAAAGATGAGATGTCCTGTTTTAGTATTTGCATTCGACGACATTTGCTAATTTTATTTCATAGACAAAAAAATTAAAGCATATTAAATGGCTTCTTTAATATTTCAAGTAAGTTTGAAAATACTATCAATTAAATAAAATACTGAACTGCTGCTATAAAAGTAAACTCAATAATAAGTGATGAATTTAAATTCTCTTTGTTTATAAAGCAGCTTAAAATTTGAAAATATACACTAAAATACGCTGTAGCGATCAAATTCATGTTAAAAAAATTTAAAAATGTAATTTTTCATTTTAACCATTATATAATGAGTGATTAATTAATTTTATTCTTTTAAAAACAGGGTTTATACACATCTTTACTATTAAAATTCAATAATGTCAACGTATACATGGTAAATAATAAGAAAAACGATGCATGTTCAAAGTTACAGAATATTATAAAAAATGCAGTAATCTAATTAGTTTAAATTAATCTTGTAATATCTATGTAAAATGTATTTAGATAATGTTCACATAGCAGTAATAATGTGAAGAGCAAGTGTTTGACCAACTAACCTATATTTACGTATACAGACATTTCTTAAACTAATATCCATGACTTTTCCAAAACTTTGTGGGTTTTTCGGTTTTACCAAAACTTTTTCAGGCCTGGAAAATGCCATGTCAAAATTACAAGACTTTTCCAGGTTTTTCATGACCGTATGAACCCTGTATAAAGGAGTTTAAAATTTTAAAAAATATACACTGACATACACTGTCGCGATCAAACTCATGCTAAAAAATTTTTTTTTTAATCTGATAATTATTATTAACCATTGAATAATGAGTGATAAATTTAAATTCGATTCGTTTAGAAGGAGTTTAAATGTAAAAAATAAACACTGATACATTCTGTAGCGATCAAATGGTTGTTAAAAAAACATTTATTATTTATTATTAGATAAGTGATGAATTTAAAATGTTATTCTTTTAAAAATAAGTTTAAAATTTGAAAACACTGATACATACTGTAGCGATCAAAGTGGTGTTAAAAAATGAAAAATATGACAACTGTTAATAACCATTAAATAATAAGTGATTAATGTAAAATTGTATTCTTTTATGAAGGAGTTTAAAATTTAAAAAATATACCCTGATATACACTGTAGCGATTAAATTCAAGTTAAGTAATGATTGATCATTTTAAATTCTATTAGTTTAGAAGGTAGATTAACATTTAAAAAATAAACACTGATGCATTCTGGAGCGATCAAATTATTGTTAAAGAAAACGTTAAAATGTGATAATTATTATTAACCATTAAATAACGAGTGATGAATTTACATGTTATTCTTTTAAAAATAAGTTTAATTTTGAAAATAAACACTGATATATAGTGTAGCGAACAAAATGGAGTTAATCAAAAAAATAATAAAAATTTCGGAAAAATGTGATAAACTAGTATTAACTACGGGGACGGACTTAACCAATAAGCGAGGTAAGCAGTCGCGTATGGCCCCGGGGAATAAGGGGGGCCCGACCAATGCCAAGAAGCGCATGTTAATCATATAGCTCTTTTATAAACTTTCTACCAAATGTTGGTCTATAATGGTCTATAACCATTAAGATGAAAACCCGGGGGACGTCATGAATAGTATAACATTTCTTCCGTACTGCACATGCAAACATTAGAATCTACCCACATATATGGCTGATTAACTGTACTTAGTTAATCAGGGAGGGGTCGCCACAACCAACTCATCCAGCATATGTTTTACACAGCGGATGCCCTTCCAGCCACAACCCAACAGTGGGAAACACCCATACACTCACACATACACAACGAACAATTTAGCTTACACCTATAGCGCATGTCTTTGGACTGTGGGGGGAAACCAGCACCCAGAGGAAACCCACGCGAACATGGGAAAAACAAGCAAACTCCACAAAGAAATGCCAACTGACCCAGTCGGGGCTTGAATCAGCCATGACACCATATTTGTGAATATATTGTATTTAATTTTACATTAAGAAGATAAAGGTTCCATTTAAATTATATTTTTAACATGCAGTTTATTTTAAAAAAAATATAGAGAGAGACTGTTTTGAGTTTCAATGCTTGGGCCCTATATCTGAATTTGCTTAGAGCCCCCAAATCACTAAGTCCACCCCAGATTAACTAATATTTATTTATTGAATGATTTATTAGGATAATGCATTAAGATAACTATTAAATTTGTCAATGAATCATTCCTACAAGAGATTCATGTCTTAACTCATTTTGTGCCAGTGTTGTTAGTTGGTTCTAATATAAAAATGACTGTTTGGCTGCATTAGATGCATTATATACACTTAATTAGACAGGATCAAAAACGCTAATTAAAACAAGTGAGATCTTTAAGAGTTGTTCATTGAATCAATTATTAAAAACAAATGGCTTGAATAAATCATGCAAATTAATTGTTTTTAAAATTTGCTGCAGCTATGTTACTGTCAGAACCTCGTGTACACTTAAAAATTTAATAAATGTTTGTCTGAAGTGCTGTTCGTGTTGGCTAAGAACTTATGACATCATGTTTTATTCATAGGTTTGATAATTGTTCAGTTTTAATAATTTACATATTTTTGAAGCTGCTAGTACAATTTGTTTATCCATCAGCTGGAAAACTCTGGCATAAGAATGAGTATGATGAGTACCTGTGAGTTTGAGAGGTTGAAAGTAGGACTCTTTGTATTGGTCAGACAGGCTGTTGAAATCTCCGCCGTCCTGTTGAGGGCTTGGAGATGTGAGGTCACCTGTAAAAACAACAGACACCACAGTAAAAGGTTAGCAACTGCTTCTACTCTCAGGATCAGCACAATGTAAATTCTCCAGTGGCCGACCATTTCAAAGGGTTCATACCTTGAAACACGGCCTTGTTGGACAGGCCAAGGGCAGGAGTGCTGGCACCTTCTGGGAGATCTGCTATATCCTGAATACCCAGGAGACAGAGAGACACTGTAAAACCTCTATATACAAACCCTTCTATACACTAGTGTTTCATATTACACTCACTGGACACTTTATTAGGTACACCTGTCATACTGCTCGTTAAAGCATATTTCTGATCAGCCAATCACATGGCAGCAACTCAATGCATTTAGGCATGTAGACATGGTCAAGACGATCTGCTGCTGTTCAAACCGACCGTCAGAATGGGGAAGAAAAGTGATTCAAAGTGACTTTGAACGTGGCATGGTTGTTTGTGCCAGACGGGCTGGTCTGAGTATTTCAGAAACTGCTGATCTACTGGGGTTTTCACGTACAACCATCTCTAGGGTTTACAGAGAATGGCCCGGAAAAGAAAAATTATCCAGTGAGCAGCAGTTTTGTGGGAACAAATGCCTTGTTGATGCCAGAGGTCAGAGTTGAATGGTCAGACTGGTTCGAGCTGATAACACATCGAACATTGAGGCAGATGGGCTACAGCAGCAGAAGACCAGACCAAGTGCCACTCCTGTCAGTTAAGAACAGACAACTAAGGCTACAATTCACACAGGCTCACCAAAAATGGACAACAGAAGATTGGAAAAATGATTTCTTGAATATGCCAATAAGTTCACTGTACTCAAATGGCCTCCAGAGTCACCAGATCTCAATCCAATAAAGCACCTTTGGGATGTGGTGGAATGGATTTGCATCATGAATGTGCATGTGTGTTTTCTAATGCATGATCTGATCACAATATGATCTGATATGGATTCTCATGAGCAAGTGAGATTTGATACTTGTCAATACCTAAAAATACAACATGATACTGATACCATTTCAATTTGATTACGCTCAATGGTATATAAAATTATGTAAAGAACCAATTTAATTAACTAACAAATGCAATCAAAATATTTAACATGAATGTGTGATTGATATCTGCACACTGGAACATCCAAAAAAAAGAAAGAAAAAGAAACAAAGTAAAAAAATAACCCACACAACTATAAAAACAATAACCAATAAAGTATATAATGTGCAAATATTAATTCGAGAAAAAAAAGTACACTATTTTTTGGGGGGAAAATTACACATTTCAACAAATTATACATTTAAAATGACAAAAACAAAGCAGAAATTGTATTAAAACAACTGATCAAAATAAAGTCCTTTTCCAAAGTACAGTTCCGTATTAATATTTTTTAATATCCATATATATATATATATATTTTTTTTTTTAAATGTACTGACAATTTTGCCACAATTCAGATGGCACTGTCAAGCTTTCCAAATGATATATTGTTATATTTTCTCAAATATGAATATTTCCAATCCCATATTTGCATCACATGTCATTTGGCGTAAAAAAAAAAAAAAAAAAACAGGATTTTCCAAAGGCATGTGGTGGATTTTCATTAGCAAGTCATTAACACAGCTTACTTGATTTTTTATATTGAAAAAAAGAAAGAAAAAGAAAAAAGAAATTTAAAAAGAAGAAACAAAATTCCCACACTGTGATTTACTGAAGTGATTTACTAAAGTTTGCGGATGTCATTTTACTGCTTTTTATACACCCTTGTTTAAGGCCAAGATTTGACCTTTTTTTGACACTGTAGTAAAATTGCAACTTCATTTGTTGTTATTTAATTTATCAATATCAATTAATGTGTCAATGCATCAAAATGTTTTAGATAGATTCTTAGCAACCAACAGACAATCATGTGCCTCATATTCACATGCACTGGAGTCACAGAAACACTGCACAGTGTATACAAATACTCATTGATAGGTTTGGAATGACCCAGGGTTAACTAGCCCAACTGTGAAAACCCCTCATGTGAACTCTTTTAAAAATAAAAGTAAAACCATTGCACAAGACCCATGATATTCACGTAATTACACAAGATCAACATGAACTGAGAGTGATATTTATGTAGCTTCATTTACCATGACCTGAAGTTACAGAAAATGAAACTCATTTAACTATATATCTGCATAAACATTAGGATTAAGATAATGAAGAAAATGTGAGACTCATCTTAAAATCTCTCGCTGATCCAAGCCGGCGCAAGGAGTAATTAAAATTCTGGTTTTATTTGATGTAACTAATTAAAGTTTGAAGATGAAATGATTCTCAGTACTTACATTACAGCCCAGCAGTTTCTCCAGAGAGGTGCCTGATATGTGGGCGAAGTTCTCCACAAAATTCCTTGGCGCCTTGAACACCCGCAGGACCTTCTCGTCAGCACCGGACACAAACTGAAAGCGGCCAACCATAGTCAGACATTGCATGTCGTAGCCGTGGATCTGCGGTCTTGAGATCTCATGCCACGTAATCTGTAAAGGCACATCACTATACATCAAATGACAGTGTATAATAAATGAATACAAAATTAACAAAGAGTTGAAGTTCTGGTATTTGTCGAAACCTCTGAGCTTCCTTTTTTCATCCAGGGTGTAAAGAGTCTGGTGGTTTGGTCTGAACCAACAGTGACAATAAATTCTCCCTCGGGGTCCCAGCTCAAGTCCTGCACTGCGTTAAAGTGACCTGAAATGACCACACTAGGCCTCCATTCCCCCTGTGAAACACAAATTGGCATGTTTATTCATCACATTTAGTATAAATCATCACAGACTTTAATTCTGAATGTTTTTATTAGTAAGCATTAATGTCTAAAAGAAATAAAGAAAATCTTTGGGCTACTGAAGTATGACCTGGTTGCTGTCATGGTGCCAAAGGTGTAGTGCTCCGTGAAAGGCATGAGCCAGAATCATAGAGCCGTCTGGACTCATCTGACATCCATAGAAACCCAGGGTGTTTCCTCCAACTTCACCAACACGAACCTTAATAAGGGGTCAACAAAAACATAATGGAGAAACGATATTTATAGAACCTACAAACCAAAACTGAAGCATTCCTACAAGTACTTAGAATAGCAATTCAGCAGATAATTGTCTAAATTAACTTAAACGGTTTGTTCAAAAACAAAATGGTATATTGGTCACCCTAGAAGGACTCAGACTTCATTTTAGTTACCCATGCACCCTGAGGTGGCATTTCCGGTACAACAACAGAATGATACAACTCTTGCCAATAACTGTAAGAGGCCAAACCCATATTAACACAATCTGTGAGGTAAACTTATTCACCCTCAAAAACAACCCAAATAATAATCTTGAAATTCCCATTACAATGACTACATGAACAATGAGTTCATACGCACATCTCACTACTTATCTACAATAGTTTAGTGGATAGTTGGAAAAATTGACATTTAGTTCCAACTGTTCTGAAACAACAATAACATTCTCACAAATCCGTTGCTAAACCTCATTCTCATAAACATATATTTTTTATTAAAAATAAAATAATAAAAAAAGATTAAAAAGAGTGGAGTTATAACTTTTAATAAGCCTGTTATGACGCTTTTAACGGTCATCATAATCTTAAATCCTTGAAAGTTTTAATATTCCGATTTAAAAAAAAAATGAACATTTATATGTATTTATGTATGTATTTTATCATCTTTGCTTCAAATTACAAAAAAACGAATTACCGCTTGTGCGAGGTATTGTTTCTAATGCAGCATCTATGAGACAGGGTAGTAAATAAGACGTTTTTCTCCCCTCTGGCTGCAATCATCAGCCTAAAACATTTTTTTTCCTTTTTCTGAAAGTCTTTATAACATCATTGTGGAGTTTTTCTTACATTATTTGAGCAAATAAGATAATTTTTTTTACTATTTGCTGTACTTTCCCATTCAAGTTTTCCCAACTATGACGACTTCCGCTACTGAGAAACCCGGAAATGTGAAAAGATTCTATAAATCAATTCAAGATTCACTTAACATAAGATTTTTATTGCAAATAATAAAAAATGCAATCAAGTAGGCCTGAGTGATATCATAAGCATCTCATATCACAAGGCAAGTCATCCCACATCCTGATAATACTCTACCAGTAAAAATTTTGGGGTCAGTAGGATTTTTAAATGTTTTAAAATAAAGTTCTCCTGCTCACCAAGGCTGCATTCAAAATGGCAAAATTGTGAAATGTTATTGCACTATAAAATAACTCTTCAAAAGTAGTTTGTGATTTAATTTAATTATTTAATCCAGTGATTTTAAAGATGAATTTTCAGCTTCACTCTAGTCTTCAAAGTCACATGGATCTTTCACTCTTATATTAATTATTATTGCTACTGTTATTATTAATATTATCAATGGTAATAGTAATAAAAGCAATAACGGCTGGAGTAATAATTTCAATTGAAACCACATACAAAAAGTAATTTTAAAAAATTCAATAAATATTTAACTTTTTTTTACATTTGATAAACGCTGCCTTGATGAACAGAATAGTTTCATTTAAATTATTAAACAATTAATAATTAAAAAAAATATATTAATCATCATTATATGGATGGATGGAAACAATTTCTGTAAATTATATTAATATTAATTTTTGTAATTAATTAATAATGGCACATAATAGTGCACTCATATACTGCAAACAGCGTATTTTGTGACACCCCAAATATCACAATAGAGCATGATATAAAACAATGGATTTTATTTTGTCCATATGATATATATTGTCATATTACACAGCTCTACGTCTGAGGACTACTTCTCTAATGTTTTCTTTTTACAGATGTTTGATTAAATTGCAGGTTTTGCTATACAGTATATCATAAACCCAATATATATTTATGTGTAGGTTTGCAGACACTGCAGTTTTCCTGTAAAATACCAAAAAACAAACAAAAACAAAACTATGCTTGGGTTTTGGTGATGTTCAAAAATGTTTGCTCGAACATTTATTTTTGAGAGAAACCGCATCATTAGACTGCTGGTAACAGAACACTTTTTAAGTAGCAATGCTTGTTGTAAACAAGGCCACAGCATTTATTATAGTGATACTGTAGACTGTCATCCATTCTAAAATCCTCTTTGTAGAGTTTTGTGTTTATTTGATTATAAAGATAGAATGACATTATGCTGCGGCTGTCATGAGTTAATGGCCTGGTGTGGCTAAAAATTCCATGCCAAAGAGCAGCTTTGTGTGTAAACAAAAACCTGGGAAGTGCATTCAGCGCACTCCCATCATTTCTTGATGGTGGATGTTTGATAAGAAAGGCCTTTGCTGGTGTCACAGCCCCTGGTAAAGCATCTGGTCAAGCAGGCCGCTAATTAGTGGTCATGAATCCAGCGCAATCTGAGTCGAGAGTCTACAGCTGTGCTCCATCTCCGTTAAGTAACAGTCTGAGAACACCAATTAATCAGGCCGAGGAGCGAAAAGCACAACGTATGCAAAGAGGAGACTATTAAATGAGGAATAAATCGTGTTTGCTCCCTTTGAACGCATTAATGTGAAGTTGAACGTAATCACGCACGCATTAAATCAAATATGAGCCTGGGAGACAAAACGGTCACATGAAGAATGAATCAGTGTAAACTCCCCTGACTGGGCTGGTGTTTGAATACCAAAGCATCGTAATTGTTTTTCAGCAAACTGTAGCATGGTTTGCCCTCTGTCTGGCCCGTGTCTAACATGCTTAATGTTGCTCGAGTGTCTCACGGTAATGGGGGAAGCGAGTCGTGCTGCGAAGCATGCGGTAACATTGTATAAAACAAGATAATTAGTCATGATTATGCCATCAGCGATAACCTGCCTCTACTTTTATTTATGGCTGTGTGCAAAGCAAAGACTGATGCTCCACGCTCAGAGGGTGAGGAAACGGTTTTACGAATCTTGTCCAATCACACTTTCAGTTGTGAAAAGGAGGTATGAAAATTTCAGCCCTCACAATGGTGTATCCTGTTGACCTTGAACAGGACAAGACATTTCCAGCGGCAGCGGTGTAAAAAGCAATGATTCCTCGCATTCAGAGGTGTCACCGCTCAATGATTCACAGTCTCTTGTCATGCCCAGCAGAGCATGTCTCAAAGATATTGCCAGATCAGGTGGCTAAGCTTAAGCTCTTCATCAAAACGACAACACTAGATGGACAAATCAGCCACCTAACGCTGGGATTTTAACACCGTCACAAGACATGTGGGACAGTTCGGACAGAGTGACGTTGACGGGAATACACGGATTCGAAACCAAATCCACAAAGCATCAAGCGGTTAGGGCTATCGACATTTTCACGCTCCTGTCTATGCCAATAGAGAGACATTTCAGATGCCCTTCACCAGGCGTATCCTACGGAGTGAATATGGCGGAACTAATGACTGCGATAAAGAGAGCCCTTCACTTTGAATGGCACGGATCTCTGCAAGCCATTCTGGAAAGAGTGATGCAACATTAACCAGATTGATTTTGAATTCCATCCACATGACTACTCGTATATCACGGCCAAATCTCATGGGTGAAATGTGCAATCGCTCTTGTTTAGGGAAGGAACGACAATATGGATCTGTGGCACCAATATGGATCTGTGTTTGTAGCACAAACCACAGAGTTTAGGATGGTATTGGAATGACAAGAAAGCAAGAGAGATTTAAGATTTTGGAAATTAATAGAAAGCCATAACTGCCTCATGAATGATGTGGCCTGCAAGTTTAAGATTTGGACCAAAAGAGTGCAGGTTTTAGCTCAACTATGCATAGTAATGAGTAAACAGAAGTGTTCAATCCTGCTTCAGAAGGGACAGTTTCTTGCTACTACAACCAGCTCCAACACACTTACTTGGTGGTGTGTACTTGGTCTTCTAGTGAGCTTCCTTCCGCTGAAGAAAAGGCGTTAAAAAATACAATTTATTGGGTAATTTAATAGATAACATAAATAATACTCGGTACAACTACTGTTGTTATGTTACTGTGACGGTTGGGTTTAGGGTTGGAGTGAGGGTAGGCGTTAATAAAATACAATAAATGGCAAATTGGTCACACTTTGCAAATAAGGTTCATTAGTTAATGTTAATTAATGCATTTACTAACATGAACAAACAATGAACAATACATTTACTACAGTATTTGTTCATGTTGGTTAGCATTGGTTAATGAAAATACAGTTGTTCATTGTTAGTTCATGTTAACTCACGGTGCATTAACTAATGTTAAAAAGCATGGACTTGAATGTTAATAATGCATTTGTAAATGTTCAATTCTGATTAATAAGTGTTGTTCATGATTAGTTCATGTTAGTAAATGCATTGACTAATGAACCTTATTTTAAAGTGTTACCGGGAAATTAAATAAATAATACAAATAATTCTCGTTAACTTTTGGCCGCAACCGTATCCGATCTAGCAACAAACGAAAAGTATGGCCATTGTCAACATCAATAGCATTGTGGCTAGGTCAGCAACACATAGGTCCATCCCGCTTCAGTCATTCAGTTCAGCTTTTAACCTTTCCCAAATCCATCCCCCGTTTTCTTTACAACTTCACTTACTGCACGCATACGGTCCTATCATAAAAATAAACAAATAAATAAATAAATATGTCTACGGTCATCTCTTAATGTCATTATTCTTTGTGTCAGTAATCTTGAGCTTTGGTATTAAAGGGCCACGAAACCCCCCAGTCTCAGCGTGGTGTTTTCACACCTCTAGTTTAGAAAAGCTCAGTAAAGTGGGCGTGTCCAGCTCTGTTTAGGTAGGAGTGTCGGGGAAGGGGAAAGAGGGAAGGTTTTGCATAAAAATGGGAGTTTCCGCGCTTATTTTCACACAGACTGTGTATATACATGGACACCAGTAATCGAATTATTTGCCAAATTATTTATTTGTCGACTTTAACGGCACTTTCTCTTATTTTCGGATTCGCATGATGGGCAGGGCTTCTGTCTATGGCTTGGTGACTGTAGCTTTATTGCTGAATGGCTAACAGGTGTTTTATAGAGAGAATAACTGTTTTATGTGCTTTATGAAGGCTGATATTCCACTGATAGTCTACTGATGAAGGCTGATAGTCCATTAGATTATTTCAGAGGTGCACCAGCTCTGTGAGCTCATAAACTCCTCCAGAAACTGTACCTGGATGATGGAAGCTTTCAGCGGTGCTTCTGACTGAGCCGAGCCTTCCCTCAGGACAACAACAACAGGCGCTACGTCATAATCACACCCCCACAAGAGCAAGCTCCTGATTGGTTAACGTGGCGCGAACGTCCGCTGAAGCTCATTTTCATTTCATTTTCAAACTGAAGCGATTCGCGCGAATTGCGGCGTTAAGCGCGTCAAACGCGCGGCGCCATTCACGCGTATTGCGTTGCAGGATGCCTATTCGCGCCTTTTGCATTGACTTAGCATGTAAATCACTCGCGCTTGATGCGTCTTCCGCAACTGCTGTAAGGTACAATATTCGAAGCGATCATGAATATTAATGAAGTTGCGCTGTGTACACAATAGAGCGCTCTGGTTGGTTTGAACCAAGTCTATCTCATGAATTAATGCCGAACACACAGAGACGTCAGAACGTGCTGGCCGGGACAGACGTCCACTCTCCACGCTGGAATACATGCAAGGATCTCATCGGCGTGACGCAGCTTCAAAAATTCGTTTCAAACCGGAAGAACGAATTTGCTCGAAATAATGCAAAAACAACCAATTTTCACTTTTTAGTCAATTATATGTGTCATAATAGTGTTTATAGCAGCGTGGGACACATATATGACTGTCAACAGCTCAAAAAATGTGTTTTGGTGTTTCATGGCCCTTTAAAGTGATACCAAGAAAATGATTTTCTGTTAAGAGTTGCGCAGTCATTTTCTGTTTGTAAAGACTATAGGAAAAAGTGAAATGTCATACATTGTATCCTACCTGTTGAAAACATTCGTTATGGTAACATTTCCGATTTAGTTCTCTCAATTTCTCAATTTTAAATTCCTATCATATTTTCAGAGGTTAAGTTTAACATTAACATTTTAACGATACTGGATTAACGTTTTTTTTTTTTCACTTTACATTGAAGTTAAATGAGTCATAATTGTTACAACCCTATTGCTGCAACCCTACTGTTGTCATGTTATCATCTTTTTCATTTATCTTTTATGTTGAAATTATCTCTCTGATTGGTAACCACAGGCTGATTGTTGCAGGTCATCACTTGCTGTTCCTAGTTCCATATTGGGTTACAGAACTTTAATTTTTAAAAAGTTTCACTTTTAAGTTTCTTGTTTAAGTTTAATTTTCTTATTTAAGTCTTTGCATATGCCTTTATCTTGTGCACCTTCCCTAAACAGTGCATAATAATACATTGTGTAGTCTGAACCCATTGAAAAGCATCACTTTTATTAAGCAGCTTTTTCCACTATTAAGTAGTGATTTACTACTTGCCTATTAGTAAGATATTAAAAATCTAGTGTTTTAGTGTTGCTTAGGACAATAACTCCTTTTAATATGGAAAATATTACTTCTATCGGGTGCAGTTGCTTTTATTTAGAATATGGTTTAAATCAGTCGCTCCTGTCCTCAATCTGGCAACCTGCACTTGTGTTTATTTTGATCCAGGAGTGCAATACCTAGTTCAACCCCTGGGTGTCAAACTTGTTAACAAAAAGGCAGAGATATATATTTGGCTTCGTTTTTCACAATGTGTGTCACACTTCAGCAAAAACAATGCAAAAGTGAGAGGTATGATTCACAGCACATAAATATGCCAACAAACATAAAAAAAAAAAAAAATGAATGCACTTTAAACAGAACCAACATGTTTACAAGTGTACCGCACCAAAGCCCAACCGAACCATGCTATTCCAATCAACCGTGCCTGGGCCCAAATCGGAGCACTCACACTTATCAAACAAACCGGTAAACACGCCCACGCATTGTTCGGATATCCTTAGTGTATCCACACTAATGCCCTTTAATGTTTCTTATCGCCAGTTGTTCCTGTGTGATTCAATGAGCATATTGTAAGTCACTGTGGCTAAAACCATTCGTTAAACGACTACTTGTATAATCTTGCACTTTATCATAAAAGATAAAAGTAATCACTACCGGACAAACTAATGCTTTTCTAATGGTTTCATTTCTGTAAAGATGACATTCATCAGCCTAAAATCGAGCAATGCAGCAATAATGCTAGATACTGAGCGCAGGTCAATAGTTCACCAGTTCTAGGCAAAACGGGTGTGGGTCATGAGGTCTAGAGGTTAAAAATCTATCACCATAATTCTTCCGTTCTACCCTCTGGTCTATCAGGGAAAATAAGCCATTAGTGCAACGCTAATAGCTCAGAGTCTCAGTCCCCTCACACTGTTCACTGGCAACATGCTTTACAAGGAGGGTGTATTTTACACAGCGGTTTGCCTGGGCACTCCACTGCAAACCAGTTCTCCTCTCTGGCCAATTAGGCTAATAATAATAATGGAGGAGGCTCATCTTTGTAGAAGTGTTAATTAGATCAGCAATGTTGGTCATTTTCTGCTTAGTTGGGCAAATGCAGAAACTACACAAAAAAAAAAAAAGTGAAGCCAGAAAAATAGCAGAAATCTGAGCCAACGGTGACACTGGCCCACATCTGCTCTGTCTTGGCTAAAACGTTATTTGAGAACATCCTGCAATTACTACAGCCAATGTGCAATTAGCAGGTTTGAACTGGAAATAAATGTCTATGAGTATCAATATCTTATCAATATAAGTGCTTTAGAAAGAGAAACGTAAACTAGAATGGCATGTATACAAAATACAAGACATTTACATAAAGTATAAACAAAGCAAAGCCTTTAAAAATGAATAATGTTGATGGCTCTTCATTGCAGACAGCTCATGTTGTTCTGAATATATTTGTGTATTTAAATGCTCAGGTAGACGATAATAAAACAGCCTTCTGTCTTTGCCACTTTGAAGTGTTTGCTTACTTTTATTTTAACTTGGCTTTTATTCTGATGCATTGACTTGTTTGCTAAACTAACAGCCAATTAGAGTTCTCTCTCACACCCAGAGCTGAGGATTTGAGCCTCCTTTGGGGACAGCAAGCCGAGTTTTGTTTATCATTAACTATTAAGTCTTGATGGGCAGGTGAATACGAGTTATTCAATATTACCACAAAGGATAGTTTTTGTATTTCACAGTGTATTTTAATTTACTTTGAGAGACTGTGTTGAGTAGAACAAAGAGCACTGCTGCATAAATATTCCTTATATAATAATGTATTATACAAATTACAAAATAAAACAACAATGAAAAAAAAAGTTTTTTTATATATAAAAATGTACACACACTCGCAGTGCTTCCACACACAGACTTTACTTGGGCGGGCCACCCAGGGATATTAACGGCCTGCCAAGTATATTTAGGTTATTTTATTTATTTATTTATTTTTACTATTATTTTCACCTTTTTTTTTTTAAATGCCAGTTGGCATGGGACGATGACCGTTTTCAGGTATATTGCATTATGGAATAGTCAAGGTTATTATACCGCCAAAAATTTCTGTTATACCGTTCCTAAGGTATGTGTAAGATATTTTATTTACATTTTTTTTGTTGTTTGTTTTTTTAGGTGTAAATTGTAAAAAAAATCTGTGTTTTGAAGAAAGCAGAAGTCAATGATTAACTTGAATTATTTAGCCTGACATGTTTACTGCCCCAAAATATTTAAAAATGTTTCTCAAAATAAAATATATTGTGTTCAAAGGGGGAAAAGGTTTTGTTTTTAATCCAGACATTTAAAAAGAATATATTTGAGAGCAGTAATCACAATACCGTCATACCGTGAAACCGTGATATTTTTTCCAAGGTTATCATACTGTCAAAATCTTATACCGGCCCATGCCTAACGTCAGCTCAACATAACGAAACATCCACGATCGATTAACTAGTAGAAAACCTTCTCTTATTTACTGGTTTCATTCTGAGTGTGTTAGAACTGTCAACACTGCACATGTGCAGAGACGCACCTTTTTGGGACATTATTCGGCTGGGGTTTCTAAATCTCCTAAAACGTCCGGGATTCGGCTTTTGCTTTCATTATCTAAAGCTGTCATGAATCATATGCGTTTTTGCATGAGCAAATAATCGAAGGACGAAATGACAAGTTTAAACTGGCTGCAAAATGCACACCATTAGTAATGGTTAATCAACGCACTTGCTTTATTTAAATAATCTACACGTTTTAATCTTGCAATTATTATAATTGGTATTATAATTGGTAAAGAGATATTGTCTGTTTTTATCCTTTTTCTGTCAATTATTTCTCATTTGCTGTATATTTTATAGACATATCTAAAATGTTTTGAAGTTTGCTTCGAGCTTGAAAGAGAGAGAAGCAGACTTCACCTGTCAGTGGGTGCGCATGGCTCCTGAAAAGCATAAAAATAACAGAAATAGTGGATTGCTTTTTTTCAACAGTCTTTTTTTTTTTTTTTACTCTAACACATTGAAAAGAAACCGTGTATAACAGTCTCATAATAAATACAATTATTGTTAAATATCAAATAATCTTTTGTTTGTAGCATATACTGTAGTTAATTTATATGATGTTGGTAAATGGTGTGTTTCAATCCGGCTACCACCACAAGTATATTTCAAACCTGTGGGAGGCATCGAACTACACATTTTAATAAAGTATATTGATGCAAATATTTAATTTGGAATCTATTAAATCAAGTTTGATTATAATAAATTATTCTTACTATTTTGTTGTTTAATTATTATTATTATTATTATTATTAACAGCT
The DNA here is from genome assembly GCA_903798035.1 of Danio albolineatus. Classification (NCBI taxonomy): domain Eukaryota; kingdom Metazoa; phylum Chordata; class Actinopteri; order Cypriniformes; family Danionidae; genus Danio; species Danio albolineatus. The sequence goes on along the minus strand of CAIGQQ010000001.1, from coordinate 10,382,885 downwards.
ATCATTATTATCATTATTACAAATGGAATTTCCGACTATTAATAATAATAATAATAATAATAATAATAATAATAATGTAATTAAGCTTATATAATTGGCCATAACATTTTACAGTCTCTGTTAAATGAAATAAAAATCATGTTTACTATCAGTGAATTTTATCTGGTCTATAGAAAATGTAGTTTCGATGAATATTTTACAATAGTGCAAAAACGGCCAAAAACATTTAGATTTTTCTTTTGCGGAAAGTTTAAAATGATAATAACGATTTATGAGAGCGCACATTACATCTGTTACCTTTCTCTTAACCCGAGCTAAAGCTAAAGTGAAAGATGAGGATCAGAGGGTGGAAATCAAATAGGATGTATGATAACCCACATTTATTTCCTTTGAATCCGTGCATCTGTCAGTTCAAAGGCTCTCATGCACATCTGATAACCCAGTTCACACCTATCTCATATCGTATGCCCTTTATGGCTCAATACAAAAGACACACACAGTGCAGAAATAACGGATGTAGAATAACCCTGCTCTATCCAGGTACAACACAAGACCCAAAAATCAACCCCTTTCTTCTTACAATTACAGCTTACAGCCTTTCGGTTTAATTGGACATGCCTTAGTTCGACAAAAGTGTGTGATTGTAGTACAACGCACCAAGTGTCAGAATCAGGAGTCACTGATCTGAGCCCAGAGTCTTATGTCTGCATGCCAGGATCAAAGCGAGAACCTCTTATTAATCAACCACGAAGCCATGCCTGTTATCTGCAGCAGGAATGCCAATCAAAATGTCTTATTGTGATTCAAGGAAAATAAAAGTGGCACGTTTTAAGGGTTATTTGAGGTATCACCATCACATTTTTTTTCTGAAAGGAACTCTCCAATCATTCCCAGTCCCTCACGCAGATGAAGGAGAACAAGCTTATCTGTGCAATTCTCAGCGTGTGGGTTAAATTTGCCACAGTTGGCAGAGAAAAGGCAGATGTTCCCTGCATGACCCAAAGAGCGTAACATTGCCTGTGCAGCACTTCCCGTCCCTGCTGCTGATCCTAAAAGTTCATGACTGGAAAGCACAGACCATATGAAAAACAGGAAGGAAATTAGCTCTAGATTGGGTTATTTCTTTCCGTGAGCTTGATCTACATACTCAGCTTTAAAAACATTATCTGGGAATTTATCTGGGAAGCTGTGTTTTTTTTTTTTTTTTTTTACTTTATACAGGTTCCTTGTTTCCTTTTGCTATGATTATAGAACGTTTCACAGGCTCACTGAGATTGTAAAATGGTCTGATGAGCCTGGATTTATGCTGTGTTATTTGGATCACGGGAAATTTGTCATTAAAATGCCATAGACTAACATGGATTCATCATGCCTTGTATCAACGGTTTAATTTTATGTATATCTTCTGGGCAAATTGTTTATTAAAATGCATAAACACAAAATAGTTATTAATAAAATATAAAACACTTTTCAAAAACTACTGATTACAGCTCCAACATAAAAATGTAAAACATCACTAAATAAAATGCAACATGTAAACATTGTACTTTAAAAATTGCAATTCTCAAGATGCTGTTATTCACGATGGAAAACAGCTTCAGCTTGTTTCAAAATATACACATTTTGGTGGACTAGTCATCTCAGGCAAACATAGAACACTCAAACACTGCAGTGCTTTGTAATTTTCTCCACAATTAAAACTTGTGTAAGAGTGACAGCAATGTTTTGTCAGCTTAGCAAGTTACGAACAACCACCCCTGGTCTGTGGTAAAAGTGGAAAGCATTGACTCGCCCGTGGTGATGAAAAGATTGGGGACCACTGGTACAAGATATTGACAACAGACTGCACAATTAGCCAAATGAGGTTAAGCAACTGAGAACTTCCTTATGCCAGTGGGTTGTGTTTTAGCATATGAGAAAAACTGTAATACACATTCTAATTTTGACAATATTTTTAAGTAGTAAACAAGGTGACTTTACCATTTCCACCCACATGCCCGAATCCTCCTCTGGCCCCCATAAGATCATGGTCTTGTCCATTGAGGCAGAGAGCAGCTTTAGGGACTGTTCCACTGAGTCACCTGCAGGGGGAGACAACAAGTAACAAGAGAGGCTGGTTAAATAAAAATATTTTTAACATTTTATTTGACATATTAAAGTCAATTTCACAGCAAATGACAAAGATGTGAAAAAACACACACTCAGCTCTTTCTCACTAAGCAATATCACGAAATAAAAACCCAAAGAAATACCTTTATTAGATGGAGGTTGCCAGTGAATTCCATAAACCCAGTTTTCATGGCCAGCCAACACCGTTTCAAGAGTCACAGCAAATTCTAGAGAAGAAATATGACAACAAAGTATTGACAATAATTCATTGTATGTCTCTATTTACCATCAAGAGGCATATCAGCATCCACAGATATTCTTCTTTACTTAAAAATCTAATCTAGCCCAAGTCAATTTGAACTTTCTGGCAAGTTCATTTTCAGACTCTGATTAAAATGCGTGCATATGCGGTCCTTGATTTTGAGCTTTTGATAGACATGGCTTCACAACTAATAACCTCAACAATAGCCAATTTCTAAGTCATCACACAACTAAATTACAATCAGTGCGTCAGTGCAAAAACTCCAGTCTCACCCTCTCCAGACACTTGAAAGATGTTCTCCTTCATTTTGATAACACCGTCCGTCTGATGGTCTGGTTCAGTGGCCTTCTTGGCAAACAGTCTCCACACTCTGATCAGACAGTCCTGCGAACAGCTGGCGAGCCACAGCTCTCCATCTACACATTCAGCAGTTCAAAAAGAAAGTAGCATGAGGCTTTCCACTTGTTTACTTCAGCTACAGAGCCCAGGCGGCAGTCAGCATTATAAAACAACGAGAGAGCAAAAACAACAACAGTGGCTTTTCAGGACGGTGTTTATTTATCCGTGAACTATTTTCACCGCAGTTACTGCAAGAAACACAATAAAAGGTTTATATTCAGCTATTTTTCATTCATTCATTCATTTTCTTTTCGGCTTAGTCCCTTTATTAATCCGGGGTCGCCACAGCGGAATGAACCGCCAACTTATCCGGCATTTGTTTTACGCAGCGGATGCCCTTCCAGCCACAACCCATCTCTGGGAAACACATTCATACATTCTCATTCGCACACATACACTATGGACAATTTAGCTTACCCAATTCACCTGTACCGCATGTCTTTGGACTGTGGGGGAAACCGGATCACCCGGAGGAAACCCACGCAACCACGTGGAGAACATGCAAACTCCACACAGAAATGCCAACTGGCCCAACCGGGACCTGCCCCAACCGGGGATCGAACCAGCGACCTTCTTGCTGTGAGGCGAACGTGCTACTCACGCGCCACCGTGGCGCCATTCAGCTATTTTTCAAGTCGTATAATATAAGCCTCAGGTGACCCCAGAATGTGTCTTGTGAATTCTCAGCTCAAGATGTGTCAGAGATCATTTATCACATCATGCGGCGTTATAAATGCAAGTAAAAACATTTTTAAATTATCTCGTTAAAAACGCAAGTAAGTTGCTGCTTCCCACCCCCTTTCCAGAGCAGGGTGGAACACTTACAGTTTGTTGCCTTAGTTACTCCAACAACAACAAACACAGTACCCGTGCTTCTCTTACTACTTTTTTGAACACACCAATTCTATTTTCGAAAACTATTCATGACGGATAATATTCTAATTGGGACAGATGACTGGACTTGTTTTATTTGCTGTTATTTTAAGGCACAAGTGGCCATTTACCCAACAATATTTTCAGCCAAAAACTGAAAACCTTCTTTGCATTTTCCCCAATAACAGGTGTGTCACTGAAATTGCATAAAGGTTCGAACGTGGAAGTTTTTCAAAATGTCTCTATTGCCATGTCCATGAAACCACACAAAAACGTTCAGTCTTTGTGTATGATGATGTCATTTATTCATCTTTACTTCTATAGCGATTTTACAATATATACTGTGTTGAAGCAGGTTAACATAAATGTATTTGTATAGGACTTGTATAGTATAACACACAATGAATTTGTGCTCAAGCGTCATAAGCAAAGGGTGGATTTACTTCATGTTACATCAAACACCTAAGGGCGTACTCACACTATGTACAGTTCCCTTGAATTGGACCAAAGTACGTTTGTCCCCCCTCCCGTCTCCCCTGACGGCCCGCAATCACATTACATTTGGGCCTGAGCACGCTTGCGTCATCGATGATGCGCTGTTCAGTTTAAGTTTAAGAGAAGTGCTCGCGCTCAGCACAGTGGACATTTCTTTATATCATTATATCGTTTTAGTCGTTTGATACGCAGTGACACATAGTCAAATATGTCGCTGAACAGATCAGCCACTTTTTGACGCTCATAAGCAATCATAAAGTCCTCGTTCTGCAGGAATTAGGAGGTTTGATGATGGTGCAGCTGTCGTGCAGAGAGGGGTTTGCGTCTTTAATAATCTACGACAGTTTGCGTTCATTAAACAGTAAGAATGATTAATAAACACACATTAAACAGTTCTTAAAAGTCACATCTCGTCTTCAGTTTCGGGCTCAGGTGCACTTTGCACTCACACTACAAGCGTATCGCACCAAAGCCCAAGTGAGCCCGATTCAGAGCACTCACACTTCTTAAACGATCCGGGAAATGGGCCTGGGCATGGTTCGGATAGCATAGTGTGAGTACGCCCTAAGACACATCTTGTACATTTTCTTTCTCTACTGTTCATAGTAATACATGTTACAGTAAAACATTACACTGTGAAATACCATTACGATTTGAAATAACTTCTCTTTCGATGTTTTCCAATTATTACCTTACCTTCAGTGTCAAGCAAGTGTCAAGAAATCACGATCCAGCACTATTATACAAAACTTCTTAGTATTATTTGATTAATATATAGCTCAAAAGAACACTGTTTATTTAAAATAAAATGTTTTGTATGCAAGTAAGCGAGTAAAGGTTTATTTATATAGCACCTTTCACAGACATTAAGTCACAAAGTGCTACAACAAGAGAAAACGGAAAAAAAGTAAAAGAATACACATCAATGAAAAAAAACCTATTAAAAACAAGTTAAAGATCCAAGTACAGAAACACTAATACTGTTAATTAAAAGCTTGACCAAAAAGATGCATCTTTAAATGCTTTTTAAACAGTTCAACTGATCCCAGAGTTCTCAGTTCTATAGGGAGAGAGTTCCAGAGCCTTGGGGCCACAACACAGAAGGCACGTTCACCTTTAGTCTTAAGATGAGTTCTGGGAATGGCTAAGAGGTCTTTGCCAGAAAAACACTAAACACTTTTGTAACACTAAATGTCATTAATTGTGATCAATTTATTTCAAAACACCAAACGTACAGGTCAACATAGATATAGTTGTCTTATTTCAAAGTCCTAAAAAGCTTGCATTATATTTACTCTAAGTGTAATATTCCTACACAGAATAATCCCATTCAAAATGTCTTACCTTTATTGGCCCACTCCACGCATCTGACCCAATCCTCATGTCCGGTCAGAGTCAGAACCCTCTGAAACTAAACACACCCAACATGGTAGATTTTAAAGAATACAGTCGAACTGAAATTTATATACACCAGATATCATTTTTTATTGTATTTTACGAATGGGTGCAGGATAGCAAAATGAAGTAAACTGTAACACCCTCCAAAATCTTCACTGAGTTGACCAAACACCAAAAGGAACTAGCAAATCTGGAAAAATAGTAGAAGTTCAGGTTGCCAGCAGCATCTACAGGCTGTCACTGAGGCTCAGGGTTAAAAAATTATAATTGTGTAAATATTGTCATTCTAAAAAAATGACTGAAGTATTTGGGTTGATTGTAATGTATTGCATACTGTGCAACTTGTCTGCCAAAAACTGCTGATTCTTTTAACTTTATATTCTTAGTTCTCATAATTTATTACCATTTTCTAAACTATAGTGGATATTAAGGTGAGAAATCATATGCAATTCAGTACTTCCCATAAGTTTAAAAATATACTTGTGGTGGTAACCAGATTGAAAGACAGCTTTTATTCACAGCACATAAATGATCAACTACATGCGGCAAAAAAAAATGTTTTTTTAACTGTTTAATTGTTTTATTTCCATTGTTATTTTATTTTCTCTCTCTCTCTGTCTCTCTCTCACAGGTTGCTTTATTGGAATGACATTTTGTACAATATTGCCAAAGCATTTTAGATACGTAAAAAATAGGCTATGTAATATATTGAAATCATCAGATTAATAAAATATACAGCAAATGAAAAATAAATGACAGAAAAAAAAGGAAAAAAAAAACAGATAATATCTCTAATTAATTAGATCATTTAAATAAGGCGAATTAGTTAATTAACCATTTCTAATGGTGTACAAATATTTTGCAGCCAGTTTAGATGTCATTTCGACCACTCCGAGTGTATAGTTGTTTATTAAAGAATGAATTATTCAATGTTTCTCTCGCTCTCGTTGGCTGTGCATGCACAGTCAGCTGTGAAGCCAAGCAAAAGTAGGTTTTAAAAAAAAGGTAAATACACATACAATTAACGACAACTTTCAAAAGCAAAGATGTAAACCCATTTTTTGGCATTTTTAAGTGCCAAAAAGGCACCTCTCTGTGTCTGTGGGAGAGTTGACAGTTGACAGAATCAGCAGTAGCCAACGAAACAGGCAAACAAGAGGCAATTTTCCACTGGTTAATCGATCACAGATATTTGGTTATCTTGGGTGGATATAAAAATAAAAATTTAAATTAAAAAAAAGTGTTGCCAGATATACTTGGGCGGTCGTTAATATACCTGGGTGACGCGCCCAAGTAAGTCTATGTGTGGGAGGCACTGTATTTGTAATCCATTACATACAGTGCAATTTAATCAGTTATTTCAGCATTTTCAACATAAATATGTTCTGACATTTTAACTGTGAAAAACAATATGAGCAATTTCAGCATTATGGATGTGACATTTTCACTAAAAAACATAAATTCACAGAGAAAGTATGTTAACATTGTATTGAAAAAAACACTAGCTACTAACCACAGAGTTATGGGATCAGAAAAAAAAAAATCAACCTGTAAACATATATTTAATATTTTAAATGAGGGAAATAAACATGTGTTATGGATGTGACCTACAAAAGCATGCAAATTTGCAGTATACAACATACTGTACATTGTAGAAATTCTGCCAAAGAAACTGCTCAACCCTCCAAAAACAATGCTAATCTAAATGATAAGGGTTGGATCACTATGGAACAAAAATGATTCATTTAATTTTATGAGGGAAAAAAAAACTTAGAAAGGATTTCACTATTTTACTGAAGAAAAAAAAATTCATGGCAAGGTTGACATTTGCATGCAATTGCTAATATTCTTACAACTTCTTATAATCTCAGTTCTTGTCATATTTTATCACCATTTTCTTAACTTTAATAAGGTGAGAAATGCTAAAGGTCTCTGAATAATTTATTTTCGACTGTAAATACAAAGCAGAGCCACATAAGAGTCTCTCACCTGTCCACTGAGCTGCACATACAGATGAACTCTGCTATCATCTCCCCCACAGGCCAATACGGGAACTGCAAGAGACGGAAATATCCTCCTCACTCACACGGAAAAAAGTGACTAAGTCTATTCCCGGCTCCCAGACGCAAAATACAGCTACAGTCCACACGTGAATAATGTAACAGGCAGGCTACCGTCGCCCCAGGACATATTTAAAGCACAGAATGAGATTTGAACATGTGAGAGATGGACAATACAGCAAATCAACATGAGGCAGAGGGTGCCTCAGCTTACCTCTGCTGCCTGGCAACAGCGCCAAGGAGACATCCATCATGAACCCGCTCCCGAAAGCTACGGTCTGGAGGCATTCGGCTAATAAAGAGCACAGAAAACACCACGCATTAGAACCAACTGTCCAACTCACCACGCATTCGTATTGAGAAATAACAAAAAACACGTATTATTTTAAAGTAGGCTATTGTTTATATGTGAATATTGAAATATTAGACCAATTATTAAAACCAGGAAACCTAGAATCGTCATTTGGTAAAAATAAAAAGTGTTGAAAAGCAGGTGGGTTCTGCATGAGGGTAGACAGCTCATTAGATAACTGTCATTTGAATGTTGAGGAATGATGCAATTCATCATCTTTTCGTGACTCAATGTGTGTCAAAACAAAAAAGAAATGTCGCATTTTTCCCAACATTTTCACACAACACATACAGCACGCTCTTCGAAAGAATTCAACATGTACTTCTTAACATTTTTTAAGCCCGAAAAGATCCATTAAAATTTATTTATAAATGTATTTTGTAGGGAATAAACTTTATCTATGCTTAGTCCTTTTAGCAATGTATTGAGGCACTGTCAAAATACTTTTTCTAAAAAGATCTGTGGAGTTTTATCAATGTCAATAAGTCATTTTAGCTTTTTACTTCTAAACTATAAGCAAAGACAGCAGAAAGAATGCAGTTAGATCAATTAAACAATGCATGTGCTTTCTCAATTGTTATTTAAGGATGCATTTTAAATTAGATTTAAAATTGAGACATTATAAAACTATTCATATTCTTCTCTTTACAAATAAATGTGACTTGTCTGAAAAAAAGACAATGATAAGACATATTACAGGACTCAACAATAAGCACTGCCCGATGGCCCTGGGACAGTGTGAGAGATGCTCAGGACAGTAGACAGAATCGTTACTGGCCCGATCAAGCCACTGCTGCCTTGTCACTAAATTTTAATTTGCCTGCGATTATTGGTCAATTGCATGCATATATAGTCTTAAAATCAAGAAACAGTTTGTGCTTTCAAGTATTTGAATGCTACCTTCTCTGTGAAGTCGTAAATACCATATTGCTTTTTTGGTTCCTCTTATCTGATTTGATGTCGTGAGCACGTAATTTTTTTTTTTGGTAAAAACCAACACAGCGAAGAGACGACAACATGACGGCAACATCAAATTATGAGGCTAAAAGAAAATGTCTGTTTTGTGATGTTTTGCTGTAATTTTTAAAATAAAATAAAATATGTGACTAAGAAATAGCAATTAACTTTTTTTTTTTTGGTGGGGTCAGTGAAAAATTTTGGCAGGGCAAGTGAAAATCTGAACCACTGGTCCAATTGGGCCAGTAGAAAAAAACCTTAGTGTTGGACCCTGTATTATAATATATAAAATAAATAATATAAAATGAAAATAGTAAATAATATCATATTTTATAATTGCGTCACGGTTGCGCAGTGGCTAGCACGATCGCCTCACAGAAAGACGGTCACAAGTTCTCCCCTTATTTGCGTGGGTTTCCTCTGGGTGCTCTGGTTTCCCCCACAAGTCCAAAGATATGCACTATAGGTGAATTAAGTGAGCTTAATTGTCTGTAGTGTATGTGTGTGAATGGGTGTGTATGGATGCTTCCCAGTGGTGGGTTGCAGCTGGAAGGGCATCCGCTGTGTAAAAAATATGCTGGATAAGTTGGCAATTCATTCTGCTGTGGCGACCCCAGATTAATAAAGGGGCTTAGCCAAAAAGAAAATAAATGAATATTTTATAATATAATCTAACTCAGGGTTGGCAGTTTTATTGAAGTTCAGCTCGCCAAGTATGTTTATTATTGTTTAAAAATAGAGATATTGTAGAATATATTACAATTCCAAATCAAACTTTAAATTTTTAATAATCCTTTAACATGCAACTTATTCTTATGCAAAGATGAACGTTTCTTCAGAAATCATTCTAATATTCTGAAAGAAATATTACTTATATGATCCTCAATGTTCAAAACACTGCTTAATATTTTGTGGAAACCAAAGCAATAAATGTATTTTAAAAATCGTTTTTAAAATAAAAAACATTTTTATTGTGAACGGAAAGCATCCTTAAGAGTTTTCATTTCTTATTTCACCCAAATGTTTGCACTAGAGTACTTCATATATGTCATTCTGTTGTCCTTGGATTCCAGGACAACTAATAAACTGAGTTCATAATACATGATCTGAACCTAAATTTCGAGAGCAATCATTTACAACAACCTACCAGCAGATGTCAGCCTTAGCAAACTACATTCTTTAAACACTTATCGAGTGCTTTATATCTACACTTACCTGTATCAGAGGTGTATGTCCAGAGTTTAACAGTGGAGTCAGATGATGCTGAAGCCACCAGTAAATGAGAGGAGGGAAGAGACACTGCATCCACTGCACACACTGGTCCAGAGTGTCCTGAACACACTGCACACGCTCTGAACTACAGCAGAAAAATAAACGTACTATAATCTAAGATAAAATTTGTACTTTTTTTTTCCTTTTGCTGTTATTGTTGTTATTTTTATTTAATCTGACATTTCTTCCCTGGACTCAAAAAAAAGTTGTTATAAAAAGAAAACAATTGGTTACAACTGTAGTGGTATATTATCATCACTAGTTTCTTACATAGGACTTGTTGCAACTGATTATTATAAATGATTATAGATGAAAAGTGATGCTGTAAACTTGGTACAAGGTTTACAAAAGAAAAGGGCAACTCCAATGAAAGCATTCATGTAGAATCCACATATATGTTCATGTTAATGGGAAATTCATTGGTAAAAGAGGATATAACATAGTATTTGTTATGCAAAAAGTTTTTATTTTTTTTATTGTGTACATTTTTGTATGACTCCATTACGTTTTTTACACTTGTAAACACTTACCTTCCCATCATGCTTCTCCCAAACAATAATATTGTTATCTGACCCACCAGATATCAGCTGGGTCTCTGGACCTACAGACACACATGATTTATGCTTATTAATAGACAGTAACAATAAACTCACTATAGTTTTGCTACAGTAAACAGTTTAAACATGATATTAGTACAACTACAGTTTAAGAAAATCATAATCCGTGTGACAAAACAATAACACTTTTTTCATTGAGGTAAAGTTGGTTTTTATTTGCACATTTGGACTTTATATTTATATAAATTTCGGAATGGTATTCTTTGCAAATTTTAAAGAAGGAAATCATATTTTCAGCTAATGACTAGAAAATACTACACTGTTTAGTCAATTAAATAGTACTAATGTTGCTTTGAAGTCATCTAAATGTGATGTCAGAACATTCAAAGTAGTGTGGTAAAGGGTATAGGGAGCATGTCACAAGATGTCAGTGAACTAATGTGCGATTGTAAAACCAACTTTACCTCAATACTTTATTCTTTCCCTGAAACTCTTAAACTGTACAGTGCATCTGGAAAGTATTCCTAGCGCTTCACTTTTTCCACACTTTTATGTTATACCCTTATTCCAAAATTGATTAAATTCATTTATTTCCTCAAAATTCTACACACAATACCCCATAATGACAATGAGAAGAAAGATTTTTTGAAATTGGTGCAATTTCTTTTAAATAAAAAACTGAAAAATCACATATGCATAAGTATTCACAGCCTTTGCTCAATACTTTGTTGATGCACATTTGGCACCTATTAAAGCCTCAAGTCTTTTTGAATATGATGCCACAAGCTTGGCACACCTGTCTTACACTCTTACCGTCCTCTCATACTCTATCAGTTTGGATGGGAAGCGATGGTGTCCAGCTATTTTCAGATCTCTCCAGAGATGTTCAATAGGATTTAGATCTGGGCTCTGGCTGGGCCACTCATGGACATTCACTGAGTTGTTGTGAAGCCACTCCATTAATATTTTCACAGTGTGCTTTGGGTCATTATCCTTCTGGAAGATGAACCGTCGTCCCAGTCTAAGGTCAAGAGCACTCTGAAGCAGGTTTTCATTCAGAATGTCCCTGTACATTACTGCATTCATCTTTTCCTTTATCTTGACTAGTCCTCCAGTTCCTGCTGCTGATAAACATCCCCACAGCATGATGCTGCCACCACCATGCTTCATTGTAGGGATGGTGTTAGACTTGTGATGAGCGGTGCCTTCACTGTGGAGGCATTCACTCCAAAGAGTTACATTTTAGTCTCATCAGATCAGAGAAATTTGTTTCTTATTATCTGAGAGTCCTTCAGATGCCGTATGGCAAACTCCAGGCTAACGAGTGGCTTTCGTCTGGCCACTCTTCCATACAGGCCTGATTGGTGGATTACTGCACAGATGGTTGTCCTTCTGTAAGGTTCTCCTCTCTCCACAGAAAAACGTTGGAGCTCAGATAGAGTGACCATCGGGTTATTGATCACCTCCCTGACTAAGGCCCTTCTCCCCCGATCATTCAGCTTAGATGGCCGGCCAGCTCTAGGAAGAGTCCTGGTGGTTCCAAACATCTTCCACTTATGGATGACAGAGGCCACTGTGCTCATTAGAACTTTCAGAGCAGAATCTTCATTCTTGGTTTGTGCTTTGACATGCAATGTCAACCCTGGGACCTTATATAGACAGGTGCTTGCCTTTTCAAATCATGTCCAATCAACTGAATTTCCCATAGGTGAACTCCAATTAAGCTGCTGAAACATCTCAAAAATGATCAGAGGAAACAGAATGTACCTGAGCTCAATTTAGAGCTTCACGGCAAAGGCTGAGAATACTTATGTACATGAGATTTTTCAGGTTTTTCATTTTCATAAATACATTTGCAATAATTAAAAAAAAATCTTTTTCACATTATCATTATGGGGTATTGTATGTAGAATTTTGAGAAAATAAATGAATTAAATCCATTTTCAATAAGGCTGTAACATAAAACAACGTGTGAAAATTGAAGCACTATGAATATATTCCAGATACACGTAACATAAATAGTTTTTGACAATTATTAAGGATGTTTAAAACTTACTGCAGTCTGGTTCATGAACCCACTGAACAGCGTTCACTCTTCCAGTATGTTTATTCAGCAGATCGACAACTCTTATTTCCTGATGACAATTCATAAATAACATCAGCTCGAGACAAACCTGTCATACTAACATACTCAGCTGTCACAAATCTTACATGACAGTTCACCATACATAAATGTATAAACTATAAAGCTACCTAATCAGAAACCGCAGTCAAAAAACACAGGTTTAAGTTGTAAGCTTTCACATAATTGTATTAGAGAATCGGAAAGTGCAACTGTGAAAGCATAATTTTACTGAGTTAACTTACATCCAAACAGTATTAGCAACGAAATAAAGTGAGTTAAATAATCACACAGTCAGTACCTCTGGATTATAAATGGCAACTGAATTACATGTCCCAAACGCAATGAGCCCTCCTCTGCCCCAGGACACAATATTAGGGGTACGGTTTGCACAACAGGAGACATAACATGTGTCCATTACTGGCGCTGCCATCTTCGACGCGGCTGTGTGTTACACTTAAAAGGAACCGGAAGAATGTGCCATGAATGTAGTTCCGGAAAAGCTTGTTAATAGTAGATGTCTCTGAAAATACGGTTTGATTTAGGTTGAATAACACTTGGTATACATTTATTATCAGCAAAAGGAAACGTGGTCGATAAAGATATATGACAAACGCCCTATGCAATTCCAGTTTAGTGTAAGCGGAAGCTGACGGACTGTTTTTGTGTAGCTTCATTTGCAGCCCGGTTTCAATCAACACTGCTTGAATCTGAGCAGTCTGTTTGGTTTTTGTGTTTTCTTTTTTAACCTAATCGATGTTTTGAGTGAATATCGACATGGAAGACAAAGAAGAAAAGAAAGCTCCATCAGTAATCGATCGGTATTTCACTCGCTGGTACAAAACTGGTAATATGAGCTAGTCAAATCCATTTTTCTTCTGTTGTCAATTTATTTTACCCCAATGAATATTGGGATTAGTATATTTAATATAATACAATTTTATTTATATATTTAATATATGCATTATACGTTTGTTTTAAAGATTATTTAAGTAAATCCTAAATTGTAAATGCGTATGTTACTGTAGATCTGAAAGGAAAGTCATGTGAGGATCACTGCATTCTACAGCATTCCAACAGGTATATATACATTCTATTTTTGTATTTTTCTCAGTTATGTACACACATATACTTTTATATAAACTATAACTTTTTTTACTGTACAACATTATAAGACTCGTCGAAACGTTTGTTTTTTGCATAAACATTTCTGGTAATCTATATATGAATACAAACCTTCAACTTTAATCTTTTAAAAAATGTTATCAATGTTGTTAATAAGAGTTAATAACAAAAGATGTTAATATGTTTTTGTCTTATGTAAAATAAAATAAAAACTCAAACATTTTGTCTAATTGCTGCTGCAGTTTTAAAGTCAAACTGAAGTGAATGCATAAGAATAGATGTAGATTGAATTTGGAAATGCTCATTGTGCATAAAGAATTATGCATGTGTGTTTACTGTTCTTTATTTTCTGAAAGTCCATAGGCATAAGTGCTTATGTCTAGAGTATTCCCTTTATACATTACTATTTCTGACTTATTTTCTAATGCCGTTAAATGATTATTCACATCCAAAATAAAACTTTCTATTTATGAAATATATTTGTGCATACTGTTTATGTTTTTTGTATATAAATATATTGTATCAAATGCTTATTTATATAAATGAGCAATTTCATGCAAATGTCAACCTTGCCATGAAAAAATTAAGTTGTCATCATAAATAGCGAAACCCTTCTCATTTTTTGTGCATCCTTGTATTTTACAGTGCTGTATAAATACTCAAAAATGTCTCTATCAATGTTTTCAAACAATTATATTTGATTTACCAAAATCTTACAAGTGGAAATTTCACATACATAATATAAAAGTGTCACATCCAAAACGAAGCTTTTTCTTCATAAATGCAAAAATGGAAATTAAAATAAAACCAACCATTTTTGTTCTATAGAGAGCTGACACTTTTCTTTGATTATCATTATTTCTTTTGGATTGTGCAGTTTAATTCACAGAATTTCTACCAAGTATGTTGTATACTGTAAACTCGCAGACTTTTTTCATCACATCCATAGCGCATGTTTATTTTCCTCATTTAAAGTATAAAAATTGCTTTCAGATTTATATTTTTCTGATCCCATAATTTTGTGTATATTTGTTTTGGAAAATGTAAACAGATGTTTCAATATAACGTTAACGTATACCTTATCTGTGCGTTTATGTTTTGAGTTTTTACTGCAAATGTCACATCCATAACGCTGGAGTTGCTCATATGTAAATATATTTATTTTTGATATTTCTTGTGTACAGTACATGTGTGTCTTTCTAAATGTATATATAAATATACACAGTACACGCAAAAATATAAAGTGAACACAAACTTTTATCTTGGATCGATTTGACACCACTTTCTAAACTCACCTTTGCATTGACCCTATTTTCTTCTTATCAGGATATGTGTAATCACACTCGCAGAGTCTCATCCCATATTTCAGAATGGACGAAAAATTAAAAACATCAACTACCAGATCAGTGACGGATGCAGCCGCCTGAAGAACAAGGTGTCTGGAAAGTCAAAGCGAGTAAGCAAGCAATGATTTTCACACTGTTTACACACACAATCAATACACTAATGGTTGTGATGAATTACTTCTGCGTCTTTATTTACACTTTTCCTGCACATCATCGACAGCATTGTTTATTCTGCAGGGTGGTCAGTTCCTGACAGAGTTTGCGCCTCTATGTAGAATAACGTGTACAGATGACCAGGAGTTTACCATATTCAGGTCAGTGACTGGACAGTGTCGTGTAGACACATCTTCAGACTTCTCTCATCTTAAATAAACTTGTCAGTTCACCCTATGGCATCGGTTTTGACATTTCATCTATCAAATTTACTAGTATCTATTTGCTACTACTACTATTTTAGGCAGTAGTGTTTTTTCCATTAAATACCAGTACTCATTCGTCATTATTATTCATCATTGCTTAATCATTACATACTAGTTGAAGATACTGGTAAACTGCTAATATAGACAAGAACTTATTTCCTATAGTATTTAGTGTTCCAATACTGATACTAATAGTGATGAGTATATTTTTAAATATTTCTAGCAAGGATTTATTAACTATTAGTTCTTGTTCAATTGTTATTAGTGTGCATTTAATAGCCTAGTACTTATTGATACACTAGTGCTAGTAACAATTCTTAGCATACTAGTCAGATCTGCTTTTTTTGAAGTTCATCTTATTATATGACTAGTCTGAATGGCCACAGTTCGATAAAATAATAAAGAATTTACTGGTAATGTAGTACTAGTATTTATTAAATATATACTGTTTGCTAATCAATAGGGCCAGATGGAACTTGCGGACATTTTTTTGTTATTTCTGCGCAGATTTTTGTTAAAAATCTGCGGATTTATGTGGAATGATTTTGGAGTATCATAACTAAAATCTTAATATATGAAATAAAAAGTAATACTTTTTAAACTTTAATGTTTACAATGTGAATTAGATCCAATTATTTGGTAAACAAAGCAAGTCTCTCGTATAAAATATTTACTAAAAGACAGAAAATATTACTTTACAAACTGTATTGTAAATAAATCATATGAACATTTTCATGTTAGTGAATATTATTACTGAAATCAATTTAAAAACTGTATACATGTAAATTTACACACATTTACACAAGTAAATAAACAGAATCAATGATGGGCTAAAAATCTGCCGAAATCAGAGGAAATCTGCAGAATTCTGCATGTGCAGATTCCGTGTGGGCCTACTAATCAGTTAGTACTAGTATGTAACAAATAGGTAGTGTATTGTAAATTAATCATATGAACATTTTCATATTACTGTTATTATATCACAATAATATTAGTGAAATTAATTTGAAAACCGAATAAATATAAATTTAGTACATACAGACTAAATGATGGGCTAAGAATCTGCAGATTTCTGTACCCACAGATTCTGTGGGCCTATGAGTAAGTGAACTAGTATCATCATATGTGATTATTTAGCAAAGTCAAGGATGATTAAAGGGACGTTTCATATTTCATTATTTGAAAATTCATTTTAAACCGGCTTGTCTTTCTATCTTCTGTCTTTCTAAATCTTCTAAAGCTTGTCTATCTTCTGTGAACTGTTACCGTCTGAACTGTTACCGTCTGGCCGGCGCTACAGAGCACCGAGCACAAAAACAGCCAGACACAGGAAAAGTTTCTTTCCTCAGGCCATCTACCTCATGAACAGTTAATATTTCTCCTATTGTGCAATAAACGTGCAGTACTTTCTCATACACACTTGTACACAGCACCTTATAACAATATACAATGCAATCCTTCTCCTTACGCATTTGTACACAGCACCTTATAACCTGTATATTTATAACAAATCTGTACATACATTTCAACATCCAGATCTTTTTGGGCTGACTGCATCTCTGTTTAATGTCTATCGTCTTCTTTTTCATATTTATTCTGTGTGGTCACTTTATGTACACTGGAAGCTTCTGTAGCCAAAGCAAATTCCTTGGCAATTAAACTGATTCTGATATTCTGATATTAACACAAAAGAAGATATTTTGAAGAAAGTTTGAAACCTGTAAACTTTGACTTCCTTCATAGTAGTTGTTTTTCCTACTGTTGAAGTCAACGGTTACAGGTTTTCAGCATTCTTCAAATGATCTTCTTTAGTGTTCGACAGAAGAAATAACCCATAAACTCATAAAGGTTTGAAACCACTTGAGGGAGAGTAAAGTTCATTTCTTTTTTTAAATCACTGTAAATACTAGATCTCAATGAAAAACATGCTTGCATTAAATATTTTTATAGATTAAATGTTAAAACAGCTTGCCATATTCACCCTTCTATTTCCACAGCTGTATCAGAGGACGACTCCTAGAAGTTAATGAAGTCATTCTACACAAGCCAGATCTTTTAATGGAAAAGGTGATCATCTTAATGCATCATAACTTTTTGTTCAGCTTAAAATATGTAAATATTATTTTCAAACCTAAGACAACTGAATAATTTTTTTTTCACCCCAGCCTTCCACAGAGGGATACATTGCTGTAATATTACCTAAATTTGAAGAGAGTAAGAGTGTCACCGAGGGTCTTCTGACCAGAGAACAATATGAGGAGATTCTTACCAAAAGAAACCAACAAGAAGTGCCTTGCTGAGATCAACCTGCTGACAGACTTTTGACTAGCTTCCGAAAAATAATGCAGGTGAAAACGTCATGTCTGAACATTTCAACAACAAAACAAATTGAGAAAATGATCACTTGAAGGAATTAAGAGTTGTCTGCTGGATCCAGAACACGTTTCATTAGGCTGCTATTCATGAGATGCATAGAGATGACCGGTTTCATTAGTAATTTTTAGGATTTAGTTTTAGTTTATTTTGTTTAAATAACAAATGTTTTCAGTTTTGAGGAAATTGATATGTCTGTAACCAAACAGACACATTATTTGCCTTCTAGTTGCTATAAAACAGGGCATTTTGGAGATTATAGTTTCAGCTAATGCTAAATAAAGGGCATATTCCCATTCAGCAGGCCTTTGTGTACATATGCTATGCCTTATACAGTATGTTTAAATTTATTTTAACACAAAAGTACACATAACGTGGCCAGTAAAATTCATATTTGACTCTTTATTCAGACATATTGATGTTATGTTGATTTTATGAGGATATTTAGGCGTAATATTTTACGCTTGTATGTGCTTTGCATTTCATTTGCGACAACAGAGGAAACGTGTTTATTGAGAAATATGCAGGAGACTTTTAGCATAGTAATAATTAGCTCACTGGTAGTAAATCGAAACAAGGGAAATTAATTCAATGTTACAAGTAAATCATGGCTAGGATTTAAAGAGTATAAACAAACTAGTAAATCAGGGCTACTGTTTCTAAAAACAAGTGAACAAATTCTTAATTCATGGCCATGATTAATCCAAACCCGGTAAATGAGGGTGTCAACGGTGGCTATGATTTACAAAAGCAAAGAAGCATTATTTTGTGGCCACTAGAGACAGATTTTTCACATCATGTTCAAAAACAAGGTAAATGTATGCATAAATAAATCACGCAGTCATCCATATTTTAAGAAAAATAACGTATATTTAGACTTCTGATTTAACAATCATTCAAATGGTCCAACACTAATACAATGGGAAGTCATAGCTGCACAATCATCTCTAAAGCTTATGGTTTATAAATCAGAGTAACAGGATCGACTACAATAGGTGTGTGAATGGAAACCCATTTCTGAAGAGCCTTTTAATCGGTGCCATACTAAAATGTTGCTCTTCGATGCACAACAGCCTAAACTATTAATTGACTTTACATACCGTCTTCATTCTAACCTTTTAGGTTAATGTACCAAAGCCTGACTTACATTGTTAGGACTGAAGTAAAAATACAAATCACAGTGACCTACAAGGCAGTCAATACTATTACAAGGCCGTCACTCCTATGAAAGTACACTTGCAGAGAAAGTTTCCCAAAAATGAAACTTGTTGTTCCAAACCTGTATGATATTTAGAGGAACATACAAATTGCTCCCCATCGACTCTTATTGTGTGGAGAAAAGAAATGTTATAACTTTTTTTGTGTTTGTCTGAATAAATACAGATCTGGAACAACGTGAGTGAATACATTTCTGGACGAACTCTCTCTTTATCAGAACACTCTTTACTTTTTTGGAATTTTTATTAGTCTCCTAGAGGTGAACAGTTGAGTTTTACCATTTTTGAATCCATTCAGCCGATCTCTGGTCTGAGCGGGGCACTTTTAGATTAGCTTAGCATAAATAATTGAATCAGATTAGACCATTAGCATCTTGCTCATATGTCAAAAAAAGTTTCTATTATTTTATTTTTTAAAGGTTGATTCTAATGTAGTTACGTCATGTATGAAGACCAAATCAAGTTCTTTGATTATGACATAATAATGAGAGTACAGTTGCTAATAGATATTAGAAACTTTTCATTTTCCATTGGTCTTAGTGCATGATACAGAAGAGTCAAACTTTAAATAAAAAGATTCTGTAAGCTAAGCTAAAAGTGCTCCCGCCAGACCTGAAAATCGGCTGAATGGATTTTTAAAAAATAGTAAAACTCAATGGTTTAACTCTAGGGGACTTCTTTTATCTTAGCTTAGCATAAATAATTGAATCGATTTAGATCATTAGCATCTTGCTCAAATATGTCAAAAAAAGTTTATATAATTTTACTATTTAAAGCCTGATTCTAATGTAGTTACGTCATGTACGAAGACCAAATTAAGTTCCTTGATTATGACATGATAATGAGAGTATAGTTGCTAATAGAAATTAGAAACTTCATTTTCCATTGGTCTTAGTGCACGATACACAAGAGTCATACTTTAAATGGAAAAATTATCTAAACTTTCCTGACATTTTTGAGCAAGATGCTAATG
>CAIGQQ010000001.1:10329480-10362566 GCA_903798035.1 Danio albolineatus | reverse complement strand
TAGCATAAATAATTGAATCGGATTAGACCATTAGCATCTTCCTCAAACATGTCAAAAAAGTTTCTATAATATTACTATTTAAAGCTTGATTCTAATGTAGTTATGTCATGTATGAAGACCAACGGAAAAGTTTCTTGATTATAACATCGTAATGAGAGTATGGTTCCTAGCCATACCGGAACAGACATGAGCAACTTTTCATTTTCCGTTGGTCTTAGCATACGATACAGAAGAGTCAAACTTTAAATAGAGAAATGATCAAAACTCTCTTAACGTTTTTGAGCAAGATGCTAACGGTCTAATCCAATTCAATGAATTATGCTAAGCTAAGCTAAAATTTCTCCAACTGAATGGACTCAAAAATAGTAAAACTCAACTGATAAACTCTTGGGGACTTGTAAAATGAGTCTATTTCCAAAAAAAGGAGTGTTCCTTTAAAAAAAAACTGCCCTTTTCATGAACATCCTTCAGAAATGCCTCTTTAGAAAACAACATCTTCCTGTAAACTTTCAAACAGAACATCAAGATGCCTGTTTTCTCATCGTAATATCCAAAAAATACCGGATTTGTGTCTTACAGCCTTGAGCGACTGCCCTATATCGAGACCAGTGTAGGAAGATGATTAAAACTGGACATATTTGGCATCAACTTGTACATGAGGCAGTTATGTTAAATACAGTGTGCAGAGTGTTTTGTTTTTTAGCATTAAAACTTATCATGTACACCTCAATGTTGGCTAATCACGAAAAACATCGTTGAATATCATTGCGGTTAAAAACCGTAGCTTATTTACCAGCCATTACACTCGAAATAATGACTTGAACACATGCAATAACGTTTTCTTTTGCTGTTTCTTCAATATATCTCTTTTTGTGTGGTATTTGGAATGAGGCTGGCAATGCTAACTCTACTGTACACCACAAAACGCATGGGCAGAAGCACAAAGGATGGCACGTTGTGAGCGAGTGCACCGCCAGGCACTGCGTGTACAAGAACAGACAGGAGAGCCTTTGGTTTTGGGAGTTATTTGCTCTCCAGGAATGTGAGATTGGCCATGTGCTGCTCCAGGGATTTGACCCCGAATCCGTTGGAGCCTTTGCCGTTGAGAGTTTCCTCGCTGACGGGTGCGCTCAACTGTTTCTCCCTCCAGTGCTGAGGTGAAGCCAGGCAGCTGCGCTCTGACTTGCACTGCAAATAAAGATAGAACATGGAGATAAATACAAACTGTGGTGGATGAAGCACATAAATCAAGCACGTAAATATAATGCAAGAAAATATTTCATCACCAAAACTTGTTATACACTAATAACTAATGACAAATCAAGTGTGTAAACAATGAGTATACAATAAGTGAATGTGTGTACACTAAGTGAATATAACAAATTATCCACTGGTGTGTTGAAATTGTTGATTCTGATTGGCTGGAAGGTGTGCAGTAAAATCGTTTAATGCACAGGTAGTTCCAATCAGTTTTGACCACAGTTCTAAATAAATGCACTTGCCCCAAACATTAGAAGTAACCATAGTAACACAGTGACAGAGCCTTCATTCCTATTGTGTAATCTCAAGGAAATTGATGTGTGCTTCACCGATGGGGATTACTATGCTCAAAAGTATTTGCAATAAGGTAGCTAACGCATGTTACTATGAGCTATTAGATATGCCAGTGTCATAACTGAACATGATCTCTGCCCTGCTCTGCCTGAGGGAGAAATATTGCAGTATCCATAGTCCTGTATGACCACACTGATTGTTTTCAGAGATGGACTGAAGGCTGGTTTTGGGGCTCCCAGAGATACTATCAGGTTTGGAGTCTATGACTGGTGAATGTGCATGTGAAACACCTCTAGAAATTCAAAACCTGAAGTGAAGTCCTTTAGGTTTCTTTTGAAGCTTTGAGGAAAAAACAATGGCTGCATCCGATATCGCCTACTACTCAGTAGGTACAGCGTTTGAATTTACTACTCAACAGTTAGAAAAGTACGTTCTATAAAGTTTGAATGCTAGTATGAATGAAACTCAGACGTACTACATCCGCTAATTTTGACATGATCATGTGACCTACCCACATCAGTTGCGTCACTTCACTCCTATTCTTGAATTCTCCTGCAGTGCATCATGGGATAGTGTAGCGTCAATCAGATGTGCACTTTAGAATATCGCCTGAAGTAGTAGGTCATTCGGGTACTTCTTGCATACTGTTTTTTGAATTCTTTGAATTCAGACATACACCTGGCTCGCATACTGTTTTTAGTGTACTATATAGTATGGAAGTATGCGGTTTCAGACACAACCAATGCATATAATTTGTGCACAGATTGTCCTAGGCTTTTAAAAACAAATGATTTGTTTTTTTTATTTTATTAAATATTAAGTACACAGTCAGCTTGGCAATATTACATGTAGCCTAAGTTACTCATTTCCCCAACTGTACTAAAAGCGAATATTTCCAAAAGTGTCCTCCAGAATTTTCCACAACCTATTCATTTTAAATAGAACTAAATTCATCCATTTAGCAACTCCATTGGCTGACTACTACTTCACCAATTTTTTTATTTTTTTTTTGTCATTTATTTTTGAGTCAAATTATAGTACAACATCGAGTGCATCAATTAAAAAGCAGAAAAATCAAAATCAATTTAAGCGTCCACAACTTGATGAGTCCTTTAAAGGGTGTTCTTGTGAAAGGGACACAAACATAATTTGGTCCCACTTTATATTAAGTGGCCTTAACTAATATATACTTACACCAAAATGAATAATTCGTTACAATGTACTTACTGTGTAAATGCATGTTTTTACATTGTATCTAAGCTTGATTAAATACCCGTGTGTAATTACATCTTTAATTACATTTGTAAATACACTGTTGACCATTCTTTACACCTTAACCCACCCTTAAACCTACCGATACCACCAAACTTGTCCTTAACTCTACCCCTATCCCAACTCAAGAGCACTACAAGTGTTCTCAAACACATTATGAACACAGTAAGTACATTGTATTTTATTTTTTAATGCAAGTACATAGTAGTTAAGGACACTTAATATAAAGTGGGACCGATAATTTTGTACTAAATCACTAACTTATTGCAAACTGTTTGCAATATACATTTATAAATATACAGTGTATATCCTGATATGCACATTTGCAATATTTCGATATACAGTATTGCACAGCACTAGCATGAAGGTAAATTACAGTAAAAGAGAAAACACAATGAAAATGCACAATGCACACGTTGCTACCAACCTTTCTGATGAGTTTATTACAGACGGGCAGTAAGTAGACCACCAATATCAAAATGCCTTTGGTATTCTGTATCGATGAGTCCACCTGAAGAAGAAGAGACAAACAGATGGATCCTTATCTGGCAAAATTACCCATGTATTTTTAGTCAACAAGTACACATCGCTTGTTTGT
Organism: Danio albolineatus; assembly: GCA_903798035.1. NCBI lineage: Eukaryota > Metazoa > Chordata > Actinopteri > Cypriniformes > Danionidae > Danio > Danio albolineatus. The sequence continues at coordinate 10,359,142 of CAIGQQ010000001.1, read as the reverse complement.
CGAGTTATCTTTTTGCAATGACAAATATCTCTATATTTCTGACAGGCGATTGGTGGAACAGACTGGTTCACATATAATTGGTTTTTGAGAAAGAATGTGTTCGGAAACTGGGCTCCTGGAGACATGCTGAGAGATCCTGATTGAGCATGCTTTTCCGGAGATTTTTTTTCTCAGCACAACACAAACATCGCCTCTGTAAACCTATTTAAACCCGCCTGGCTGTGACCTTTGCTTTATCAAAGCAGAAAGGATGACCCTGACAGCCTGCCATTTTATCGGGTTAAATGGAGTCAGAAAATAAAGTAAGGTCAGTGTCACTTCAGGACAAACACAATTATTAGCAGTGGCCTGAGACTGTAAACCTTCCATTGTTATCTTTAATTCCTTATATTGACATTAATCTGTTTAATTTGAATCCTCAGAATCAAACATTATGACCTAAAGTGCATTGATGGATTAAACTATCAAGTCAATTCAACATCTCAAGAAGAGGATTTAGCTGTTATACCACGTTACCTTCTGAAAGATGGCGCTCTTGCCCTGTACGGGAGTCTTTGCACAGGCCTGCAGTTGTTGACATGCACTTGACAGCTTCTCTGTTTCAGATATAATAAGCATTCGATCTTCATCCAGCAGCTATAACACAGACACAATATGAGGCCATTACATTTAAAGTGCTGTCAGAACACATGAGAGATGAGAAGGAGAAACAAACAGCTGGAAGCGCTTCTACTTGAAGACTCGTTTTTTACATTAGACATCTTTTGTTTTTTGTTCCATTTTATGTCCGTTACTTTTGTAAAGACAGTAAAGCCATGAAGACAATAAAGATTTATGACAATTCAGAAAAGACTAGAGAAGCAGATCAACTTCTTAAAATAGATGAAAAATAAATCTTACAATAAAAGCTATATATCTAGATATATGAATCGAGAGATTTTCATTCATTCTTTCATTTTCTTTTCGGCTTAGTCCCTTTATTAATCCGGGGTCGCCACAGCGGAATGAACCGCCAACTAATCCAGCATTTGTTTCACGCAGCGGATGCCCTTCCAGCTGCAACCCATCTCTGGGAAACATCCATACACACTCATTCACATACTCATACACTACGGACAATTTTAGCCAACCCAATTCACTTGTACCTCATGTCTTTGGACTTGTGGGGGAAACCGGAGCACCCGGAGGAAACCCACGCAACCACGGGGAGAACATGCAAACTCCACACAGAAATGCCAACTGGCCCAGCCGAGGCTCGAACCAGCGACCTTCTTGCTGTGAGGCGAACGTGCTACTCACTATGCCACCGGGGCGCCCGAGAGAGATTTTATTTTTATAATTTGAACAATTATTTTTAGATAATTTATTTCTATGTAGCCATGGTCAAGACGATTTCCTGCAGTTCAAAACGAGCATCAAAATGGGGAAAAAAAGGTGACTTAAGTGACTTTAAACGTGGCATGGTTGTTGGTGCCAGACGGGCTGGTCTGAATATTTCAGAAACTGCTGATCTACTGTGATTTTCACGCACAATCATCTCTAGGGTTTACAGAGAGTGGTCTGAAAAATATCCCGTGAGTGGCCTTGTTGATGCCAGAGGTCAGAGGAGAATGGTCAGACTGGTTCCAGCTGATAGAAAGGCAAAAGTAACTTAATCAAGCATCTCTGAATGCACAGCACATCAAACCTTGAAGCAGATGGGCTACAGCAGCAAAAGACCACAATGGGTGCCACTCCTGTCAGCTAAGAACAGGAAACTGAGGCTACAATTTGCACAGGCTCACCAAAATTGGACAATAGAAGATTGGAAAAACGTTGCCTGGTCTGATGAGTCTCGATTTTTGCTGCGACATTCAGACGGTAGGGTGAGAATTTGGCATTAACAGCATGAAAACATTGATCCATCCTGCCTTGTATCAACGGTTCAGACTGGTGGTGGTGGTGTAATGGTGTGGGGGATATTTTCTTGGCACACTTTGGGCCCATTAGTACCAATTGAGCATCGTGTCAACACCACAGCCATATATAAATATACATGTAAACATTTTTAATTATAAAATTTATGATTTTTATATACTTTATTCACACAAATATTGTTTAAAAAATGCAAATTATATAGAAAATTAAATTCTAAACTTATTATTTTTTAAATAGTTAATTTTATTTTGATATTTAACATAACTTTCCCAGAAATGGGTTGCAGCTGGAAGGGCATCCGCTGCGTAAAATATATGCTGGATAAGTTGGCGGTTCATTCCGCTGTGGCGACCCCAGATTAATAAAGGAACTAAGCCGAAAGAAAATGAATAAATGGATTTAAGATAACTTATTTACCTACTTTATATATATATATACACACACAAACACACCATTAAACTTGAGCATATTCCATATGCCTGTAACATTGTTTTTCCCTTTTCTCCACGACCCTTTCAGGACACCTCGAGGCAAGGACAAATTTATTAATCTAATAACCTAAATTGCACTCAAAACTACATTACAGGTTTGCTAAAGAGAGGTAATTGCTAAATTTGAGCCGATGGATAAATAAATGGACGCAAGTCATTTGTATGAGGGTCAGGCATGTTGGAGATCATTAATGAAAGCGTCAGGCTCTGTGATTATGGATGAGTGGCCACTGTCGGAGGAGCACAGGTTAACCAACACTGAGAGTCTCTACGGCCCTGATGAGATGGATGGCAGTCATTACTCTGCTTTATTTACAGGCGTTTAATTAAACTGTGCTATTACCTGTGTGGAGAGAGACTGGAGGACTGGGCACAGCTGGAGACCCTGGTCTGACAACACCTGCAAAACAATACAGAACATAAGGCCAAGAGTACAACCTACAGAGTTTAAAAAATAAATAAATAATTATAGTTTTTTAAATATAATGTTCATTTTAGATTTCTACTTTTTGTTTTAATTGAATTAAATAACGACGGCATGGTTGCTCAGTGGTTAGCACTGTCACCTCACAGCAAGAAGGTTGCTGGTTCAGGTCTCGGCTTGGTCAGTTGGTGCTTCTGTGTTTGCATGTTCTCTCCGTGTTTGCGTGGGTTTCCTCCAGGTGCTCCGGTTTCCCCCACAGTCCAAAGATATACGCTATATGTGAATTGAATAAAGTAAAATTTCCGTAGTGTATGTTTGTGAATGACTGTGTATCAGTTTTTTCCAGTACTGGCTTGCAATTGGCATCCACTGTGTAAAACATATGCTGGATAAGTTGTCGCTTCATTCAGCTGTGACGACCCCAGATGAATAAAAGAACTACTCCGAAGGAAAACTTATGAATGAATAAATCAATTATATTTCATTTTATTATATTTGTTTACCTGCAAAACAGTACAGAATGTAAGGCCTAGAATACAATCTATAGGGTTTAAATAAATAAATTTAATTTAATAATCATAACTTCTAAATATAATGTTCAATTTGTCATTTTTTTCAGATTTGTATTTTGTAGATTATTTAAATTGTATTATATTACATTTTATTCACTTGCCAAACAGTACAGAATGTAAGGCCTAGAGTACAACCTACAGAGTTTAATTAAATCAATAAATAATTCTAATTTTAAAATATAATGCAAGACATGTCATTTTACTGTAGATTTGTTCTTATAATTATATTATATTACATTATATTTATTTATTTAGAAATAATTATGTGCACATAATGGACATATATAATGCATACACACACAGCTATGGAAAATATTGGCGACCATTTGACATTTTTCAGAGAATCACAGTTATGTGTTTATGCCATTTGTGTTTTATTCTGTAAACTACTGGTGTTTTTTAAACAAATTTCCAGTAATAAAATATTTCTCTAATATATTAGAGCATTTTGTTTGTCAGAAAAAAATAATAAAAAAAATCACTGAATAATTAATTGAAAAATAAAGTTCTTCCACCAAATATAATAAAAAAATGTTAAAGATTTTTTTTTTTCAATTCCAATAATTGTTTTATTTATTTTTTCTCCAATACATGTTGGCCAATGTTTTCCTTTATATATAATTTTTTATATATATTTATATGTGTTATATATTCTTTTTCATTTATAATATTATTTATTTTTATACTTTACTCACATACAGTATATCTATAAATATAAATAAAAAAACATGTTAATTATATATTAAATTAAATTCTAAAATAAAATATAAAATAAACAATTTTAAAATAAAATATATTTTAAAAATATTTAAAAATTGTTTATTGTGTTTTTTATTGTATGCAAAATATTGGTGACCATTTGAAAATTTTCTGAAAATTACAGTTATGTGTTTAAGTAAAAATGCCATTAGTGTTTTATTCTGTAAACTACTTTTTTTTATTTTTTTTACGAATTTCCAGTGAAAATATTTCTCTAAAATATTAGAGCATTTTGTTTGACAGAAAAATCACTGAATAGTTCATTGAAAAATCAAGTTATTCCACCAAACATAGATTTTTTAACATTTTTAATTACATTTTTGCAAACAATTTTCTGCCATATTTTACATTCATTTCAACTATCCAAATGTTCATACCACTGTCATTTCAGCCAGTTAAACCTTAACGAGAAATTACACACCATTAACTTCCCACTGATATTAAAGACTGACATGTCAGAGAAAACTCCTCGAGAAGATTACAGATTACAAGATTTGTGTCATGTCAAAATTGCTGTAATTACAAGATGATTTTTTTTCTGAGTGCTTCTGAAGTTCAGAACTACAGCAATGGTGATTATGTCAAAACAGTTACATGTAATACTTATCCACTATAACAAATTTAGTCTGTTTGCACAGTCTCGAAAAAATGGAACCGTGCTTTATATTTAAGAGTATGGTTGATGGCGTTATGGATGCTTTTATATGACGTCACAACAATAAAGTGGGAGTTGATGGAGACTCTGTTGTTACTTCAAATGATGAGTTTCCAAGTTGTAATTGTCAGTTTGCCGTGAACTGTTTACTAGTGGGAAACTCATAATTATGGCATTTGCAACGTGACGTGACTGCAGTGAAGGCAAAAGAAGAGGATGTACTGAAAAGTTAGCTCAGCCAAATATAAAACCCAGTCATTATTTACTGACCCTACAGTTGTTCATATGCCATATGCCCTTTCTTCTTTCACAGTCTTAAGCTTAAGCTCAACATTATTTGAAGTCAGAATTATTGAATTATTAGCCCCCACTGGTATATTTATTCCCCAATTTCTGTTTAACAGAGAGAAGATTTCTAAACATAATAGTTTGAACTAATTTCTAATAACTGATTTCGGTCCCACTTTACTTTAAGTGGCCTTAACTAATATGTACTTACACCGAAATTAATAATTTGTTACAATGTACTTATTGTGTAAATGCATGTTTTTACATTGTACTTATGCTTGATTAAATACCTGTATGTAATTACATCTGTAATCAATATCTGTAATTACATTTGTAAATACACTGTTGACATCCCTTACACCTTAACCCACCCTTCAACCTACCGATACCACCAAACCTGTCCTTAACCCTACCCCTATCCCAACTTAAGAGCACTGCATTTTTTGATGCAAGTACATAGTAGTTTAGGACACTTAATATAAAGTGGGACCCTGATTTCTTTTATCTTAGCCATTGACAGTGTATACTATTTTAATAAATATTTTTCAAGATACTAGTATTTAGCTTGAAGTGCAATTTAAAGGCTTAACTAGGTTAATAAGGTTAAATAGGTAAGTTAGGGTAATTAGGAAAATCATTGTATAATGATGGCTTGTTCTGTAGACAATTGAAAAAATCTATATTGCTTAAGGGGGCTAATAATATTGACATCACTGACCTTGCTTTTATTCTAGCCAAAATAAAGCAAATAAGACTTTCTTCAGAAGAAAAAGAAATATTACAGTGAAAAATTCATTGCTCTGTTAAAAATAATTTGCGAAATATTTGAAACAGAAAAAAAAATTCACAAGAGGGCTAATCATTGTGACTAACTGTATATCGGCAGTCAATAATGACTAGCATTGTTTGAAAAAAAGGGGGGGTTAAAAACTACCAAATAAATATCCTGAAATGTCTCGTATATTCCATGTGTTTTGAGAATATATGATAATGCTTGGTGGTAAAACTAACATTATTCGTATTATTTTTTTATACTGATAAATCCAGATTAATTAAGCATGAAACACAATGCTTAGAAATCCCCCAAGACGCCTCTGTGTAGTTCCTACAGTAAATTGAATAGGAACTCCAGTTGTCAAATGACAAATATGTCGACAAATGCAAGAGGTAGATTTACGTCAGAAAAGAAATCACTTGGATTGTATTTTGTGTCGCATTTATATCAAAGACGCGCTTGAGTCTGTCAGATATTGATTGTGTTCTTCCTGTTCATAATGTCGATTTGGTCAATATTTGGAATTGCCTGAAGTACTTGGTTCAAGCTGCCAATATTACATACTGAATACATACATACATAATACATAAATAAGAAAAGAGTTATTATTATTATTACTATTATTATTGGTGGTAGTAGTAGTAGTAGTAGTAGTAGTAGTAGTAGTAGTAGTAATAAGAGTAGTGGTAGTGGCAAAATAGCAATAGTAATGGTAGTATTGTTGTTGTCATCATCAATGGAACATTGTTTTACTGTTAAAACACATTGATACATTGAGTGACTGAAGTAATGATGCTGAAAAATTAGCTTTAAAATACATGATTAAATAGTATTTTACAAATTTAATCACACAGAAAACAGTTAATTTATACACATATTTCACAAAATTGCCGTTTTAAATGTATTTAACAGTTTATTTTGGCAATAAACACAGCCTTAGTGAATACGTGAAAAGGGGAAGACATATCTTAATATGACTGGTTTTGTTGTTAAATTCTACAGGGTCATCAGAAGTTCCAGGCTGATCTCATGAAGAAACTTAACCATTTTGCATTTTGTCAGTTTAGTTGATAAATCCTACAAATTTAAAGGTGTTTTCAGTCATATGAATATGTATGATTTTTAAAAGGAGGCTTGGCACCAAACCCCACTCCTAAACCCAACCATCTTTGGAAGATGAGCAAATCCTACTAAATTCATATGAATTAGCCATTAAATCAGTTATGAATTGTGAGATAGCTTTAGAAGTTCTGAAATCCTGGAGGGTAAAAAATATATACACTAATCGGATGAACATGACCAGAGCATTTGTTAATAAACTTCTCTTTTTGTAGAATAAAAAAGGGCATATAACATTAGAACAGTGTGAGAATGAGTAAAGGATGATTCAGTTTTCATTTGTTTTAGCTGAACTACTTCTTTAAGAGAGCATTGCAGCACTGTGACTCTGAGCAGGTAAACTCTCCCCATCAGATAAGAGCTTGTAAAGAAGAAGGTGGTGTTTTTGGGTGAAGGCCAGTTTGCCCTTCTAACAGAAACACACACTTGCCTAATCAGCATTTCTCGTTATTCACAGCGCACAATCTGCTCCAGATCACAGTCTCTCACCGACAAATGACAGCTGGCTCATTTAATAATATATCGATCCATCTTTTCCAGGCCATTCATTGCTCTTAATGACACCTGGAACAGATTCAATTAAAAACCCTAAGAGGGAGAGAGAGCGAACGCTGGCTTACCTCGGCTTGGTGGAATAAATCCGAAGTTGTCTTGAGCAGGCCTTCACCCCTTAATAACAGATGGCAAAACAGCAGAGAGTTAATGAAACATCCTTAGAAGATCCATAAAAGTGATTGTGGAGGTTGACAGCGGGCGCAGATTAACGACAGCATGGTTTTTGTCTTTCTGAACAGACATTTTTCATAAAGGTTAAGCTTTCCAGAACGCTGTACTTCATTTCCTGTGTAATATAACACTACTCTTAGCAATCTGATGGAGGGAAAATGAAGTTTCCGACAAGCGTTACCTGGTGAAGAGGTACATGGAATAAGCCATGCTGGATATCATCTGACAGAGTCGCACCATCTCGTGGTCCTGCTCGTCCCAGCGCTCCACCTCCGAGTCCACGTCTGAGGTGAGGAGACACAGCTCCAGACCCAGCTTAGCGATGGTGGTTTGCTCCTGGATGGATGGAGATGATTCAGATTATTTACATTGAGACAGAACTGATATACCGCTCTGATAAAATGTTTGAGACCACTTTTTGATTAGCTATTAATATGAATACATGTCTTTTTAAAAAGAGAGAGGAGCTACAAACGCCTGTGCATCATCATAACAGCTCAATCTAGTTATCTCAGTGGAGAACGTCCAAAGAAGTTTTTCAGATGAAGGTAATCTTTGGACCGTGTTCATTTGCGCACCTTAAAACTCGACATTTATAATGCCTCTCAGTTACTGACATCATCTTTGGCAGGTTCAGTGCAGAAACTCGAATGTCGGACGGCTGCTTCTCACTCAGGGCTGTCTATGCTAATGAGGGAGATATCATCACTAATGGGTGGGGCTTTCCCCCTCCGATGACATGTACAAAGTCAATCAAAGTGTTTCTGCAGACTGTTTTTATGAAGTATGGTTAAAAAATAGAATAAATGAATTTTTACGATTAGAGGCTGGTTATATTCACAGTCTGCTGCCAGACAACAAGTGTTCAAGCTGTTCATTTGTGCTTTATTATATCCTTTAGAAGATCTATGGAGTTTTTAAACACTCTACTTTTGTCAGATAAAATGGGTGTGTGTTTTCTGAAGATTAAACCGTTTTTTTTTAGCCCTTTTAAATATATTGAGATTTTTTATATAGTCTAAATGGAAGGGCAAAAATCTCTGACTGTTAATTAAAAATATTATCTTATAAGTCTTATACTGTAAATATAAGTTGGGAAGGTTTGAAAAAACAATGAGTAAATAAGGGCTATTTTCATTTTGGTGTGAACTTTCATTACACACCATTACATAGCCATTACATAGTCATTACACTGAAAATTTATTACACACACAAAAATGATAACAGACTTATATTAAAAACAACAACACATACAATTACTTAAATATAGACAAACCTTTAAAAATGTGGTGTGGCGATTTAAATAAAATGTTTTTATTTTAAATAATTTTGTTTATCATCAACTAGTTATATTTGCTAATTAAATCTTAGGGCTCTATTTTAACAGTCCAGGCGCAAACTCTAAAGCACATGGTGCAAAAGCATTAAGGTCATGTCCAAATCCATTTTTTGCTTTTAAGAATGAAAAATTTTTTGTTTGTTTGCACCTCGGTGCATATAGCCTAAAAGGATTGTGCTTGCTCTCTTAACGAGTTATGGGTGTGTTTTGAGCATAAAGTGCATCAAATCAATCAGCGTCTCATCTCCCATTCCCTTTAGGAGTCAGTTGCGTCACGCCATGGCACATTTGCTATTTACATGGCAGACTTTTAAGTGGAAAAACTGAATGCTTCACTAGTGAGAAAACGGTTAAACAGACCATCTGCAGTGAGAGGATCCTGTCCTCTGCGCTGGACTTTAGACAAGCTTTTAGTCGGTCAACGGTGCGGTCTATTTCAGTTCCTCAAAATACCAACGCACCAACAATGCGCCTAAACACACCTCAGAACACCCATGAGTCTACAAAGTGGCACAAATGGATTTGCTATTTAAACAACATGTTGCAAAACATGAAAATTAGGTTTGCGCTGGTCTGAAAATAGCAACAAATCGCTCCATACACTTATTGTGCTGGGTGTATGATATGGCCCTTAATTTTCCATTGTACATTAAAGTCCATTAAAGTACATTAAAGTAATGTCAAGTCCATGCAGGTTAATATATATTTTATCTTGAAATTGATTTGGTTTTAGGATTTTGTGAAATGGCAAATACAAAAATTAACTGCATATACATATGATTTTTACGGAAAAAAAAAGACAATTAAGAAAAAGAATAATGATTTAAAGAGTGACAAGTAATAATTATTACTCAAATATACTGTCACGTATAATATATTATGTATACCTCGGCATCAAGTTTGGCAGCCTTGACTGTCTTCAGGTTAGCAGAGTGTTTCTAGAAAAGAGATAAATCATAAATATAACAACAAAAATAATATGGTAAATGAAATGTGTAGCAAAATCATAATCCCTCATGATGCTCACCCCTGGCCTTGGCAAAGACAGATATGTTTTCTTATCACCTAAAAAAGAGAACACCATTTTACTTAATATCAACAACAATATTTCAATTTACAAGCTTGATTCATCCAGCCTAAAACAAACGGCTATAGATGATAATGAGGATGAACAAAAACAAAGGCAGGATCTTGGAAAATGGCACTTGGTTTCTGGGAAAGATCTGAACTGGCGCTGTTGATGACCGAGAGCCTCTCATCTGGAACAAAAACATTTCCCCAGGCGCCGGGTTTCTGTCATGTTACTGATGCCTTTTCCTTCAGACTGACAAATATCGCTGCCACATAAAGCTCTTTACGCAGCGCTGTGAGAAAACACACTTTCGCCCGGAAAAGTCGACATCGCTCAAACACATCCTTGAGCCCAAATACAGATGAGCAAATGTTTTTTTCATAGACCTGTAATCTCCGTGGGACTGGCGAAATGCACCCCTAACCTTGCCTACAGAGATTTGCCCAGCTTCTATTCAATTACCTCATGTGAGGGATGTGAATGTGGTGTAAATGTCAAAGCCGCACATCTTTAGTGGCTGGAAAAAAAGATAGCAATCCGGCCACAAGGAGAAAGACCTTTTGTTATCGCTGCCCTGCATGAATAAATATATTTTGTTCACATGATTACATATACAGTGCTCAACATATATGAGCACACCCCTCACAAATATCCCATTTAAATATTTTTTATAGGAAGATTTACAATATTATATTTGTGCATATACATTAGATGAGTCAGGACTGAAGCCAAATCTGGAGCTTATTTAACAAAATAACTTATAATAATTGTCCAAAATTAGTACACCCAAATTTATATGTAAATCATTTATATATAAATATTAAATAAACAATTTAAAAAGAGCTACATTTAAATGAAACAACAAATTTATAAAATGAAATTTTTTTTCAGGTTCAGTTTCCTTTTTTTTTTTCGTCATTCGAAATATCACCATAAATTGTAATGCAGAATGAAATTACTTTTCATGAGACCCAACAAGAACATAAAAAGCATCACTATCACAAACATTATAAAATCCTACCATAATAAGCTTTTATAATTTCATAAAAATATAAATATATATAGTTATATAAAATATAACCCAATTAAAAAACATAATAATAATCACAGATGGGAATAAAATAATACTTAAATAACTATTGCACAGTTTGTTATAATAGTTGTAATTGTAATATTAACAATTTGTGCTAGTTTAACTATTTATTGGCTTACATATTACATACTAGCTATCAATAGTATTTAAGATAAGGTATTATTATGACAGGATCAAAACTATCACGAAACCGCACTGATTTGCTCCTCGGGCTTCCTGATGGCATGAGCATATTTTCCAATATTTTGCATAAATTTAAATGTATTATCTTTCTTTTTCAAAAGATGTCCGGTGACTAAAATATTATTTCATTAAATATATTCGCTTACTACATCTGTTTTGTTTAATTGCACGTAAATACATTGCCTGTACTCACTGAGAAATGCATAAAAATATTCATTTTCAAAATGGGGTGTACTCAATAATGTTGAGCCCTGTACATGATAAAGCTAAAATGTTCATTAGTCATGAATGTCATAATTATTAAACCCCTATTGAACATTGCTGCTTTTAATTGGTAAATTCATTCATGCATATGTTAGGACAAAAGAAGTGTTAAACATAGGTAAACCTTTAAGATTATGCTTTTGAAAACGCTATACTAAGACATAATTAGCATTAATAAATTAACTTCAGGTTTAAATATCGTTGCAACTATTTGATGAAACATCAAGAAAGCAGCAGCAATGTGAAAGCAAGGAATAGGTTAACCATTATGTACTGTTTGGTATGTTTTCATCCACTCTGGGGTAATTTTGTGTCTTAATTTGGGCAGAACTTTTTCTGTTTCAGCTAGTGGAATGATTTTTGGTGACAACCTTTATCTTGGCATATTTTGGGAAAATGCTTTGAAAATTATAAAAAAACTCCAAAAAAAACCCTATAAAAAAAACTCAAAAATACACTCGGCAAATTCACCCCTTTTGTTATGGTCAAGACGAAAACATCCACTGAATTGAACTGCTGTAAAAATGTATCAGATCACATTTTTTGCATAAATCTGTTAATCAACCTCAGTTCTGATCAAAACTACTAAATGTTTTTTTTTAATACCAGATTCTTAAACTCTTTCATTGCCAAGTTCATAAATGATGTCTGATTTGGTGAAAAACACACAAATTTATTAAAAACACACAACACTTATTTTTTTAAATGACTTATTAACTTAGCAATTAAGTCAAATCAAAATCCTGTATTTTTTTAAACATTTAGTAGTTTTGATCAGAGATTAACAGAATTAAGAACAAAATGTAACTTTCAAGGCGTCATAATAAATTCATAAAAGTTCACTGATACTTTCATTTTTATGGCACCAAGATGTCTTGCTAACATCATAATTTTGATTACAAGTGTTTTTACTGTTCTATTCTAAATGCATATCATTGATGATGTAAGGGAGTTTATATTTTGGCTTGGAAGCAGGAGATGTTGGGAATTTGTTATCGTAAAAGTTGGCCTTAAATCTGATGTGATGATCTGATGTAAACCTGAAGGACAAACCTCTACGGCCCTCAAACACATCATTGATCTCCTTCAGCAGGATCGCCATGTCGCAGAGCTGGGACTCCCAGGCCTCACAAAACACATCCAGGTTCTCTTTGGCTATCTTGCTGGTGGGGTGCAGAGCAAGAGTCTGTGCCGCTGAGATGATCTGACAGGAGAAATTTGAAAGTTTCATGATTTGAATTAGATAGAAAAGCATTTGAAAAGTAAAAATTAAGATATATTGGAATTAAAAGGGATGGCACTGTGGCTCAGTGGTTAGGACTGTCGCGGCTGGGCCAGTTGACATTTCTGTGTGGAGTTGGCATGTTCTCCCTGTGTTGGCGTGGGTTTCCTCTGGTTTCCCCCACAGTCCAAAGACATGCGCTATACGTAAATTTAAGAAATGAAATTGGCCACAGTGTCTATGGGTGTTTCCCAGAACTGGGTTGCGGCTGTAAGGGCATCCACTGCATAAAACATATGCTGGAAAAGTTGGCGCTTCATTCTGCTGTGGTAAACCCCCGATAAATAAGGGACTAAGCCGAAGAAAAATGAATGAATGAATAATGGAATTAAAATGGAACTTGCTGGGTAAAAAATAAATAAATCATTCAATCATTATGAACTTATCATCACAGAATCATGAACATATGGAACGAAATATTTTTAAAATATTTCAAACGCCATATTAATACTACATTGTGTAACTTTCATTTATCAATGTCATAAAAAAAATTATAAGTTTCCATAAAAATATTTAGCAGCACGGCTGTTTACAACATTGCCTAAATGAAGAATTTATCATCATCATATTAGAAATATTTTAAAAAGTTATGGCTACTCAAAACTCAAACTAATTACATCCATAAATTACATTTTGTTTTATTTTATATCAAAGAAAAACTGTTTCTTTTAAATTATAATAATATTTCCCAATATTACCCAATATTTCCCAATATTATATTTACTTCTTGAGCAAATAAATCCAATCTTGATGAGCACTTTTTACCAACTTCTTCAGTTAGTAAATTGTGAAATATATTCTTTTTAAAGACATTTTTTCCAATTAATTATATTTTAAATATATATTTTTAATAAAAGAATATATGCAATTTATATATGCAATTTATTCCTGGGATTCAAACACACAGAAACACATATCCATTCCAAATGTTGAGGTTCAGTATTATTTTCTGAAAAAAATTTAGAAATATTAATTCTTTTTTTTTTTTAGGCTTAGTCCCTTTATTAATCTGGTATCCACAGTGGAATAAACCACCAAATTATCCAGCATATGCCCTTCCAGCCACAACCCATCACTGGCAAACACCCAGCTTGATCAATTCACATATACCGCATGTCTTTGGACTGTGGGGGAAACCAGAGTACCCAGAGGAAACTTACGTGAACATGAGGAGAACATGCAAACTGCACAGAGAAATGCCAACTGACCCAGCCGGGGCTCCAACCAGCGACCTTCTTGCTGTGAAGAGATCATGCTACCCACTGCGCCACCCTGGCACAAATATATCCAGAATTACATTTGTTTAATAAGTTTAATAAATACAGAATTACAAAATATGTTATATTTTTAAAATATAGTATTTTGTGTATTTTTTTATTTGAATATATATCCTCTTCACTAACCCCTTGAACTCTACTGTGAATTTTGGATGCATAAAACGACTCCTGTGCAGCATCGGAATATCAATATTCATCGCTGGTTTCTCTCCAGCGTCCCACAGTATAAATGAACATCTAACTCTGTCGGCAACTGCATAATTATGATTTACAGCTTAGTGGTAGGACGTTTCGAAAGCACAAACACAGTGAAGCAGAGCTGGTCTCCGCTGAGGGTGTAGATTCAGCTGCCAATTACCTGTGGCTTTTGGAATTACTGATAAAGCAGCTCATTATCATGCATCCCTGAAGCTGACACATTCCCGCAGCGCTCTTATTGGCTGCCTGATCTTTAGGCCTCATCACGATTGGCTGCCGAGGTGAGGTCGCCCTCTTTAATAACACTCATTCGTGTACGCAATCACATATGCTAATGAGGCGTGCTGATGAAATACATTCTGCCTATTTGACCTTTTCTGTCATTTTATTTGATGATCACTGCTTGTTTTGATACGGAAAGTGAACACAACTTAAAGAGCAGAGATGATTTTGATACTTTTAGCTCTGAGTGTGCGCTGAGTGTGCATTTTAATTGCAGATTCGCACTATTTCATGCCTGCTTATGTGTGCCTTTTTCTGTGAAATCAACAACAAGCGCACAAAATGTGTCAAATAAGCATTGGTGATTTGTGAAGAAATAAGCACTAGCTGTGGCAAATAACAATCCAGTTCTTTTATTAACCAAATCTATGTTGTGTAAATCACTGAAAGTACTGAGAAAATGTGTTCTCAAGTTAAAGACGCCAGAATCCTACCGTTACAGGAGACAAGCTGTTTTTGTTTACCTGTGGACCAATGACACGAAAGGTTTCCTCAGCATGAATGCAGGTGATCTCCAGCGGCTCAGTCCCCGAGACGTGGCAGAGCAAACGGCAGGTCTGAAAACAGAAGCCACACTGACTTTAAGCAGGGAAATGAAAACATGTCAGTATATACAGTACAGCTGTTGTTAACTAAACTGCAATGCATTTAGTTGAAGTCAAAATTATTAGCCCTCCTGATAATTTCTTCTCCAAACAATGTTTAACAGAGCAAGGCATTTTTTCACACTATTTGCTATAATATTTTTTTCTTCTGGAGAAAGTCACGTTTTGCTTTAAATCAAAGCAGTTTTTAATATCTTTAAAAACATTTTAAGGTCAGTATTATTAGCCCCCTTAAGCAATATTTTTTTTAGATTATCTATAGAACCAATTACCAATTACCCTAACTTGCCTAATTGACCTAGTTAAGCCTTTAAATGTCACTTTAAGCTGAAAACTAGTATCTTGAAAAATATCTAGTCAAATATTATGTACTGTCATAATGGCAAAGATAAAAGAAATCAGCTATTAGAAATTAGTTATTAAAACTATTATGCTTAGAAATGTGTTGGAAAAATCTTCTTTCCATTAAACAGAAATAGGGAAAAAAAAATATACAGAGAGGTTAATAATCAAAGTCCCTTTAAGGCAAGTCATTTCACTCGGCGGCCTTCTTTGAAACGCCTCTCGGGCAGTATGCTCTAGGCATGGGCTGGTATAAGATTCTGACAGTATGATAACCTTGGAGAAAAATATCACGGTTTCACGGTATGACGGTATTGTGTTTACTGCTCTATAATATATTCTTTTTAGTATAAAACAAAACCTTTTTCCCCTTTTAACACAATATATTACGGAAGTCCTAAGAAGCCATGCATTTAAATATTTTTTCTCTCGTTATGTCGTGATCACGACTTAATTTCCTCATGATCTCGACATAACAAAAAGTTCTGCTTATTCTGACTACCTTAAGCAAACGCCAACGAAACATCATGGACGAACACATTCGCTTTTATTTTGACCAGGAACTGAGTCAAACTGAGATAGTTCTATGCCTTTCAGTGATTGACAGTTTCTATATCAGTGTCCGACACTTGAGAAAGAGGCTTTCGGCTCTCCGCCTTTATCGTCGAAGATATAGCGACCCTTAGAGTATCTTCAGTTTCATTGCCAGTCAGCTTGAAGGACCAGGACGTCTGCACGGTTATAGAATGATGCTAGAAAGGTGCCGTTTAAATGGTTTGCGGCTGACCAGAGAAATGGTAAGAGATGTGCAGTTAAGTTTGAGAATAAGCAGAACTTTTTATTATATCGAGATCCCGAGAAAATTAAGTCGTGATCATGACATAACAAGAGAGAAAAAATATTTTAATGCATGGCCTCTTAGGAATTCTGTAATATATTGTATTTTGAGAAACATTTAAAGTATTTTGGGACAGTAAACATGTCAGGCTAAATAATTCAAGTGAATCATTGACTTTCGCTGTCTTCATTTGTTTCAAAAACACTGATGTCTGTATAATTTACACCTAAAAAACTAAAAAAAAAAAACTGTAAATAAAAAATCTTACTCATACCTTAGGAACAGAATAGCAGAAAATTTTGGCGGTATGAAAACCTTGACTTTTCCAAACCGTGGTGTACCTTGAAAACGGTTATCGTCCCATGCCTAGTATTCTCGGGTATTCTGTCTGAATGGGGAAACATTTAATTCTCCAAAACTGTTTGCCAAGCTTACGATTACATTATATATTTGGAATCACTTATAAAATTAAACAACATCTGTATCATGAGTTTTGTTTCTAAACGTTCGAAATCAAACAAAATCAGCAATATTTCAGGTTGCCCGAGCTAATGCGCATGAACTATCAAAGACGTGATCTGAGAGAATCGCAGATGAGTCGCCGATGCCCGGGAGATATTTGGCGTGCTAAATATCTGGAGCTGTCGCCGATTCAAATCATGCCGTGTGAAATGTGTTTTGACTGAAAATAACATCGGCGATCGCCTACAGCCAATGAGAGAGCAGCATTCACTAGTGTGGGTACCTGCAGGCCAGCGGGAGGTTGAGGGTGAAGTTAAAAGCGCTCATTTTCAATTTATTCGGACCCAAGAAATGGAGGGAAAATTAGTGTATAAATATGTCAAGAGCTCCCGTGTCTGTTTGACGTGTCATGTAAGCAATATCACAACCTAACCCGGTCAAAAAATTTAAAAGTTAAGGAGAAATTGCTAATTCCCTTCAAAGCCAGGTGAGCAAATATGTACACTTTCTACCCCATTAAAGGCTTCTTTCTTGTTATGTAGTAATAACAAAAGATATACTACGTGTTTTTGGGTGTGAGACGTAGTTTGGACAAAGTTGTCTGCGATTCTTCCTATTTTGAATTCATGCAGTGTGTAACTCCATGTCACCGATCCATCTTGCAGTGTAAACAAAGCAGCGACAAAACGCAGCCCAGAGAGTCATGCAGTATGAAAACATCAGCGATATGACTACTTTGAAAATCATGCAGTCTGAACTCGGCATAAGAGGCGCAAATGTTCTATGGTAAAGTCTAGATCGGATTCGCAGCCGTCCGGAAGTGCAATAAACACATCAATAAAGCGACATTTTTTATGACACTGTATAACAATAATTAATATTTTACAGTACTGTGACGGTTGGGTTTAGGGTTGGGGTGGGGGTAGGCATTAAAAAACACAATTTATTGGGTAATTTAATAGATAACATAAATAATACTCTGTAAAACTACTGTTTTTAGGTTACGGCTGTTGGGTTTAGGGTTGGGTGGGGGTAAATGATAATAAAATACAATAAATGGGAAATTTAATAAATAATATAAATAATTCTCATTAACTTCCAGCCGCAACCCTATCCATTCTAGCAACAACCAAGTTCTACTGAGGATTTGTTTGTAACCCTTTTCATTTTTAAACCAGCTAATATTGTGTCTAAAATGTAACTTTCTAAATAGTATTTTTTACTGAACTGTTGTATTAAAATCAATATTGCATTTGAGCTGATATTCAGAACCAAATGCATTCTTGCTTATGTGACACCTATAGAATATCTTATAAATTTACTTAAAAAAACAATATATGCATTTTTTTTTGGTTTTCACAACTTTAAAGGAGCTTCTAAATGATGCAACAAATGGACTCTCAAGACGAGTTTGTGTTCACCATTCAAAAAACACACTCCTAAATCATAATAATGCTCATAATAAAAAAAGACTAAATTTTAAACTCCAAAATGCTTTTCAATTTGCATAAACGTATTAAGTTTAACTTTACTGAAGTGTTATTTTGCCAATGCATGCTGTATAATAGTGTAAACTGGCCCTGCTGTTAGAGTCAATAGTGTCTTCAGAATATTTAGAGAAGTAACAGCTTGGTAATCATATTTGTGTCCGAGGGGCTCACCTCCACCAGCTGTTCCTTGTGTTCAGTCAGTGTGCTGGCGTAGTCAGCCACGGCCTCAAGGTTTCCATCCCCACCAGAGGCTTTCAGCGCCTGCAGCACCAGATGATCCGAATGCAGCTTCAGCAGCTCTGTGGCCCTCCCTACTGCTACCTTATGAAGCTGAACACCAGGAAAATGCAATAATATGAATGAATTAAAAAGGCCGTTACAAAAAATTGGCTCAAGGAAGATCCTCCAATCTGTAGGTGAATGGCATGATATTGTAAAAGAGGTGCATGGTATGGAAGTACTAGCGCTGACCCAAAAATGACAATTATTATCGAACTCTTAAGTGGTTATAAACCTTTATGACTCTTTATTGTGCTGATCACAAGAAGAAGATGTTTTCATGCCGAAAACCTGCAACCAACGGCTTCCATAGTAAAAAAAAAATCATAATAATAAAAAATGTCAAATACTATGGATGTCAATGGTTACAGGTTTCCAGCTTTTTTCAAAACATCTTCTTTTGTGTTCAACGGAAGAAAAGAAGCTCAAACCGGTTTGGAACAAGAGAAGGGAGGGTAAATAATGACATAAATTTCATTTTTGGTTGATAGGTCCCTTTAACTACTCATTTTTTCAGGTTTGAAGCATTTATTACAAATCTCTATAGTAAAGTCTATTATTTAATAGACTATAGTTTTAGTTATAGTTACTATAGTTACTAGTATAGTAATAGTATAGTCAAATTTCAGACATTTTTAAAACCATTATGAATTAAATTTGTATATATAACGTATAAAAGGCAAAACGCCAAGACTGGAAAATGTTTACTCTAACTCTAAATAATCTAGCTATTTCTTAATTACATATTTTAAATAATGTGTCAAGACAAGCAAACCTTTTTTTATTATTGGCATGTTTTAAAACATACATGGAGAACTTTTAAACAAATTTTATTGTGAGGAAAATAATTAAAGCATATTGGTTAATGGAGTTTATAATTAAAACTTTTGCTAAAAGTTTTATTGAGATGCAGTGTTTAATTAATAGCTTGGATGTGTTTGGAATGAATTGTGACTGGATGGGTGTTGGCCTGATTGGGTAGTTTTTGTGGATGTTAGAAAAATAAGACTGGTTTAAAATGATTTACAACACATTATTTCAGCGAATGTACAGTAAGACTTTTTAAGGTCTAAAAAAGATATTTAGATATTTATTTAGATTTTTAGACACCCTGGACACAATGTGTATAAATATAAAAATAAAATATATACTATTCAAAGTTGAATAGTTGATATATAAATGACAAATCCTCAATTCAATAGCTAAATAAGAAACAATACAATAGATGCTAATGACTATTCAAAACAAGCACTAGTAACTAAAAGGTACATGTTTCTATTGAATATGTATTATTAACTAATGTATAAGTTCAAGTGTCTTATTTTAAAAGTCATTAGTACCTAACCTAAAAATAAGCACTAGTATCAAATGAATAGTTACTTTTAATGGACCAGATACAAGTATCTAAAATTAATGACTATTATAAATTAATTACTATAAAAACATTCAAAATGGAACCACGGTGGCGTAGTGAGTAGCACGTTCGCCTAAAATCAAGAAGGTCGCTGGTTCGAGCCCCAGCTGGGTCAGTTGGCATTTCTGTGTGGAGTTTGCATGTTCTCCCCGTGGTTGCGTGGGTTTCCTCCGGGTGCTCCGGTTTCCCCCACAAGTCCAAAGACATGTGGTACAGGTGAATTGGGTAGGCTAAATTTTCCGTAGTGTATGAGTGTGTATGGATGTTTCCCAGAGATGGGTTGCAGCTGGAAGGGCATCTGCTGCGTAAAACATATGTTGGATAAGTTGGCGGTTCATTCCGCTGTGGCAACCCCAAATTAATAAAGGGACTAAGCAGACAAGAAAATGAATGAATGAAAACATTCAAAATTTTAAAAAAATGCATTGAATTTCGTATGTACAGATGAAGTCAAAATGATTAGCCCCCCCTGTTTATTTTTTTCCCAATTTCTGTTTAACGAAAAGAACATTTTTCAATACATTTCAACACATTAATAGTTTTAATAACTTATTTCAAATAACTTTTAATAAAATCTTTTATCTTTGTCAAGGTGACAGTACATAATATTTTAATAAATATTTTTTAAGATGCTATTCAGCTTGAAGTACAATTTAGAGGTTTAACTAAGGTAATATTATGAAATCTTAATTATAAATATATAATAATATTGATCTTAAAAATGATTTTTAAGAAATTAAAACTGCTTTTATTCTAGCCGAAATAAAACAAATTAGACTTTCTCCAGAAAATATTACAGGAAATACCGTGAAAAATTCCTTCCTCTGTTCCAAACATCATTTGGGAAATATTTGAAAAAGAAAAAAAAATTCACAGTAGGGCTAATATTTTTAACTTCAACTGTATACAGACAATTTTAAAAATAATGACTATAATGACTATTACTTTTTAAAAAATATCCATGCAGTAAATAACTTATACACACATTATACCACAATATGCAAGCCGCTCACAGTACCACAGTCATTCACACGCTTTATATGACAGGCTCCGCCTTCTTTCTGGAGCGACTTTCTTTCTGGAGGTAGGTTTTATATTCTACAAAACAAGTTCACTTCTCACATTTCCACATACAATGCACAATACTTGTCAATCTTCATTCTTTCATCTTAAAAAATGGATATTAGTACATTTAAACAGCTTGGAATAGCAGAAGACGTTGAGATGGACACTTCTGAAGACTGTTTTAGATGCTTTGTCTAATGGGATTTAATCCCAGAGTGTTTCTTGTTACAAAAAATAAAAAATAAAATAAAAAATCTCACCTCTTGTCTGAGATCACTGACACACTGGCAAGTCTTCAAAATGGAGAGCTCCATCTCATCTGTGGCCTCTTTGGCTTTAAGCGATTGCTGCAGGAGAAACGAAGACAGAAGAAAAGAACTTTACACACTGCAAACAGCTAAATATTCCAACCAACCAACCAAAACATGCACCATTCCAAGTCGAAGGCTTGTCAAGTTCCAAACACGAGTGTCATTGTGGCCCAAGCAGGCTGAAAGATGGACTGCGTAAGACATGACAGTCTCTATCCCCAGTTTTCTCTTCAGAGGACAGGCAGACAGGTGGGTGGGGACTGCTTTCAGACAGGATTACCACGGGGTGTCAACACACTGCACAGAAGCGTGTGAATGTTCGAAATGCTCTCATCTTCCGTGCTTTACTCCGAGACATCACACTGGGACATAAACAGTCATTGCACTTCAGTGAACACACACCGAATGTTTCTGTCACTGAAATGCTAGACAGGTAAATTGGGGAACAACCCAGATATTATCATGTAAAAGCAAGTGCTGTCTCTAAATAAGTTTTTTTTTTTTTTTTTGGCTGATGACAGTCCTATACAGAAAGATAGACAGAAAGAGGAAATAAATTGTAGTGCTTGGGGGATGAAAACTTATGCCCATGGACTTGTTTATTGATGCTCACACTCATAACTGTCAACAGCTTGTTTAAACTGACAGTTGCAATCCGATTGGCTTGTTTTGTGCAACTTGCAAGTAATGGTGCACAGTGTGTATATATACAGCATGAATCAAACATCAACTTACAAAAGTCGAGGGTTGATTCAATGAGATCTTGTTTACTTCTCATTATAAGAAGCATTTTGGCCAACTAAATCACAAGAAGCATTTCGGTTTCAGACCCTTTTTTATGAGTTTTCACCATTTTCCATACATACATGCATGCATGCATACATACATACATACATACATACAGTTAGTTAGTCAGGCCCCGTTTACACTAGTGCCTTTTAGTTTTAAAACGGCATTTTAGCATGAAAACGATCCGCATCCACACTAGCGTTTCACCCAGCGTTTCTGAACATATCTCCGTCTACATTACTCCAGCAAAAACAAATATCACGTGACCATTCGCGCACTCTGGGCATGCACGTCCAAGTATAAACAGGAAGCATGTGTCTGGCTCGGCATTTGGTTATTGTAAGTCAACAAACGCTAACCCAAAACCGGCGTTCTAAAAAGGGCTTGAAACGCAAGCAATTAGCAAGTGCTCGAACAATAGCTTGCCTCTTGCGAATATATGCAGCTGTTGTAGTAAAAAAGGCAGTTTAACTGCACAATAGTGCCTAAAATGGACAATAGTGCAAACGACGCTCCCATTTTTGTGTCCAGCAGCCAAGCCTCCGTTTTCAGATGTCTCCATTTCCTCCATCCACACTGAGATGAAGAAGCACCGTTTTAGAATGAAAATGACCTCTCCAGCGTTTCCAAAATGCTCCGTTTTCAGGGCTCAAAAACTCCGGCGAAGTGTAAACGTATGGCGTAACCGTAGCAAAACTTATGCGTTTTAAAACAAAAATGCATTAGTGTAAATGGGGCCTCGGTCAGTTAGTCAGTCAGTCAGTCATTCATTCCTTCATTCATTTATTTGTGGGTGTTTGAACATGAAGTGTTTTCTCTTCACTTCTGCTCTAATATTGTGAAATAATCTTGGCCAATTTACATCTAAAATTGAAATGAGAAAAAAAAAATCCCCATAAAGCCCAACTTTTGATTACAAATTCATTTTCATTCATTCATTGTCATTCATTCATTTGCAACCACTTTTCCGGGGATGGGTCGCTGGGGCAGCAGTCTTAGGAGAGAACCACAGACTTCCCTCTCCCCAGACACATTCTCCAGCTCCTCTGGGGGGATTTCGAGGCGTTCCCAGGCCAGCCAAAAGACATAGTTCCTCCATCGTGTCCTGGGTCTTCTACAAGGCCTCCTTCCGGTGAGGCATGCCTGTAACACCTCCCTAGGTAGGCATCCTAAACAGATGCCCGAACCACCTCAGCTGACTTCTCTCGATGTGAAGGAGCATTGGCTCAACTCACCCTATGTATAAGGAAGCGCCCTGCCACCCTTCGAAGGAAACTCAATTTAGCCGCTTGTATCAGAGATCTTGTCTTTTCGGTCATGGCCCAAAGCTCATGACCATAGGTGAGAGTAGGAACGTACTGTAGATTGGCCGGTAAATCAAGAGCTTTGCCTTTCGGCTCAGCTCCTTTTTTACCACAACGGACCGGTACATCGGCCGTATTACTGCTGCCGTTGCACTAATCTGCTTGTCAATCTCATGTTTCATCCTTCCCTCACTGGTGCACAAAACCCCAAGAAATTTGAACTCCTCCACCTGGGGTAAGCACTTTTCTCCAACCTGGAGATGGCAAACCACCTTTTTCCGGTGGAACGCCATGGCCTCGGATTGGAGGTGCTGATTCTCATCCCAGTCACGCAACACTAGGTAGCAAACCGCCCCAGTGCATGCTGAAGGTCCATGTTCGATGAAGCCAACAGAACAACATCGTCTGCGAATAACAAAAATGATATCCTGTGGTCCCCGAACCAGACCCCCTCCAGCCCAAGGCTGCGATTTAAAATTCTGTCCATAAAAATTCTGAGCAGAAATGGTGACAAGGGGCATCCCTGGTGTAGTCCAACATGCACTGGAAACAAGTTTGACTTTTTGCCGGTAATGCGAACCAAACTACTACTCTGTTAATACAGGGTCGAGACAGCCCTTAACAGAGCGCCTCTGACCCCATACTCCCAGAGCACCCTCCACAGAATTCCACGAGAGACACTGTCGAATGCCTTCTCCAAGTCCACAACACACATGTGGACTAGTTGGGCATACTCCCATGAACCCTCAAGCACCCTGGTGAGGGTATAGAGCTGGTCCAGTGTACCACGGCCAGGACGAAAACCGCATTGTTCCTCCTGAATCCTCCTTGGTTCAACAAATATTAAAGTTAAAATGTTAAGCGGTTAGTGCAAATCTTTTAGTGCAAACCCCTTTAGCACCTATATTATTTAGCTTTGTCCACTTGTAAATGGATCAGGAAATAATGATGTGATTCTAAACAGGACCTGTATATATTAATTATGTCGTAAACAATGTCAAATACATTTTCAAATCTCTGCAATGGTATATTATTTTGGTGCAGTTCAACTATGCACTAAATAGCAAGTTAAACAAAATAAACTGTAAGTTTAGATACTGGTTGTCTCTTCCCATTTAAGTGGGCGATATTTTGGCCTGAATGAGCTGTGATGAGAACCACACTTTTAGCTGTGAGTCAAACGTCTGGCTGTGTGAGACATATTATTAAAATGGGGAAGCTGTTGCATTGGAAGCAGGCAATATGTCATAAAAACACTATGATAAAATAATTAAACGAATGAATAAAAACACTTAAACCAGTTTTATAGATTTAATATACACTCACCGGCCACTTTATTAGGTACACCTGTCCAACTGCTCATTAACGCAAATTTCTAATCAGCCAATCACATGGCAGCAACTCAATGCCTTTAGGCATGTAGACAAGGTCAAGACGATCTGCTGCAGTTTAAACCGAGCATCAGAATGGGGAAGAAAGGTGATTTAAGTAACTTTGAGTATGGCATGGTTGTTGGTGTCAGACTGGCTGGAGTATTTCAGAAACTGCTGATCTAGTGGGATTTTCACGCACAACCATCTGTAGGGTTTACAGAGAATGGTCCGAAAAAGAGGAAATATCCAGTGAGCGGTAGTTCTGTGGGTGCAAATACCTTGTTAATGTCAGATGTCATAGAAGAATGGTCAGACTGGTTCCAGCTGCTAGAATGGCAACAGTAACTCAAATAACCACTCATTACAACCGAGGTATGCAGAAGAGCATCTCTGAAAACACAACTCATTGAACCTTGAGACGGATGGGCTACAGCAGCAGAAGACCACACTGGGGGCCACTCCTGTCAGCTAAGAACAGGAAACTGAGGCTACAATACGCACTGACTCAACAAAATTGGACAATAGAAGATTGTAAAAATGTTGCCTGGTCTGATGAGACTTAATTTCTGCTGCAACATTCGGATGGTAGGGTCAGAATTTGCCGTCAACAACATGAAAGCATTGATCATCATGTTTTGTATCAACGGTTCAGGCTGGTAGTGGTGGTTTAATGGTGTGGGGTATATTTTTTGGCACACTTTGGGTCCATTGGAATCAATTGAGCATTGCATCAACACCACAGCATATCTGAGTATTGTTGCTGAACATGTCCATTCCTTTGTGACCACAGTGTACCCATCTTCTGGTAGCTACTTCTAGCAGGACAACGCGCCATGTCAAAGCGTGAACCATCTCAGACTGGTTTCTTGAACATGACAATGAGTTCACTGTATTCAAACGGTCTTCACATTCAGTAGATCGTCATACAATAGAGCACCTTTGGAATGCGGGTGGAATGGGAGAATCGCATAATGGATGTGCAGCCGACAAATCTGCCGGAAATTCGTGATTCTATCATGTCAATATGGACCAAAATCTCTGAGAAATATTTCCAGTACCTTGTTAAATCTATGCCGCGAAGGATTAAGGCAGTTCTGAAGGCAAAAGGGGTCCAACCCGGTACTAGTAAGTGGCCAGTTATTGTATACATTTTTAAATATATTAGTATTTAAAATATATTATTTTAGATATTTAAGTTCTGAAAACCTGAAATATTTAAGATAGTCTACAATTTGTTTACATTATTCATTTACTTATTTATTAATTTTAGTGTGATAATTTGTTCAGTTAACCACAGTGTAATAAAAAAAGAAAAAATAACTATTTGTTTAGTTTCTCCCCTGCTATAATGAAAACATAATCCTCAAATGACATTGCTAACATACAAAGTTAAGCAAAAACTTTTTTAAAAAATGCAATTACTCAGTCTTTTACCTTGAACATAGTTATTTTTCACAACCTATTCAACGTATAGCAATGAATGCCATGCCAGTAAATATCAACCTTCAAATTAATGCTGCTGTTAAACCAACACAGTGTACATATTTCTAACTTTCTCTTTCTTTCATACTAGATGTAGAGTCAACTACCAATGCAACGTCCTTACTGGAACTTTAAGGAGATCTGAAGGAGAACGTGCCACAATGCAAGCCGGTGAATAGCAACTAATCAAAGGCAGCAACAAGGAATGAACACCTATAGATCAGCACTGCAGGGTTTATTATTTACCAGTGTATGAGGCAGAGTGAGGGTGTGAGGTTCAGGGACAGTTACTCCACAGGAAACACACAGAACATCCTTCACACTCTCCACAACAAAGACGAGAAGGACGGATATGCATGCCAGGTAACAAGTTCTTTTAAGATGAAAGCGAGAGCAATAAAACCAATGTAGCAGAGTTGCACTGGGCTAAAGCTGATGGAGTTTCCTCCTGCTCACATCTATATGGCTGGCTATCAAATCAGTCCCGATTCGATTCTGATTCATAAGCTCATTAGATTCTTTACTTGATTTTTGATTCAATTCAGTGATCATGTCTTCAATACAAATGTTACTAACATCTCTAAAGATGATCATACACAGATATACTTGTATATGAGGACTCTCCATAGGCGAAATGCATTTTATACTGTAAAACAACTTATTATATTGCACTACCCTAGCCCTAAACTAGCTAACTTTCCTCACAGAAAACCTATGGCAAATTCTGAATGTCAAGAAGACCCCATTAGGTATGATTTTTTAAGCATTTTGAAATATGAGAACACAGAGTATGTCCTTGTAAACAATATTAACCAGAACACACAGCCTATAACCAGAACATACAGCCTATATATCCA
The DNA here is from genome assembly GCA_903798035.1 of Danio albolineatus. Classification (NCBI taxonomy): domain Eukaryota; kingdom Metazoa; phylum Chordata; class Actinopteri; order Cypriniformes; family Danionidae; genus Danio; species Danio albolineatus. The sequence goes on along the minus strand of CAIGQQ010000001.1, from coordinate 10,331,815 downwards.
TTGTGCAGCTCCATTGTGTAGGTGCAGTAGTGCTAATATTAGAAGACATGCTAATTTTAGGAGAAAATTTCAGACAAGGTTTCAGCATTTGAACACATATGATCAATCAATAGATCGAATAAATACCACATATTAATAAAGCCATGAAACAAATTCAGCCAGAAACATTGTTTTTTTTCCTTTTATTATTTTGTTTCTCGATTATTATTAAATGTCATAAAGGTATTTGCTGTCACTGCTGCTATTATAAAAAATTATACACAGATAACGTCTCCAAAGTCTACATTTCTTTCACTTTAGACTTGACTGAGTGTTTACATGAATACGCTGAAAGATGGGCATTTCAACACATAAGGGAGTATATTAAGTTTTAATAAGCCATAAATATAGAATATAGGGTAAAAAAAGCAAATCAAAGCTTTTAAGAATCAATATCGAATCACTCACATAATCCAAAAAAATTAAAGGAGCTGTATGCAAGTTTTTGACTCTTCTAAAGCATAAAAATACCACATTATATTTGCAGATATTTAAGAAACATGCAAAGTGAACATACTTGTTTATTTGAAAAACAGTGCTGAAGTCAGATTTTCTGCTTTGAACATGTGTTTTTTCTCTGTGCCGGAACGTTGTCTTTGTTTTGGTAATTTTAACCTGCCCAATGCCAGTTAAGGCAATTATATTTCTGCACCCCGGGATGCTCTTGTGGAAAACCATGTTTTCCATTCATTCTTTCAGAAAGGCTCTCAAAGCAAGCATCTGTGACCGAAATGTAACCTCCGGTGGACAGCAGCAGACTCAGAAATGAGGCCGATTCAGTTCCACATGAGCTTATTAATTAGCAAATGATATAGATATTACAAACATAAACATTAGGTGAGCAGATTACATTGTAACTGCGTGCCCTCACAACACGCTTGGTGACGAGATATGCAGTGATTAACGATTTGGCTGTTTGCACCAGACAAAACATCACAGAAATTGAAATACAGTCATTCAGAACCACAGAATACGCACTCACTCATGAAATGGTAAGGTTTATAATATAATTAATACATATTAACCATCTTTAACATTATTAAATGTAGATGCTGAATCAGTGATATGTGTCTAGTTCTGAAGTACATTTTCAAACGGTTAATTTTATTTTCTAGATCTGAGTTGAACTATCTGCTGCTGCTTTCAGTATATGGCAATAAACGTCGGTAACACTTTATTTCGATGGTCCATTTGAGTATTAGTAGACTGTCTACTTAATATCTGTTGATACTGACATTCAACGGAAATTAAACAGACTATAAGAAACTATAAGAACTATAAGAAACTAACCCTACCCCTAACCCCGATCTAACAGTCTACTTATAATCTAATGAGAATTAGTTGCAATGTAACTTAAATTCAACAAACGGACCATCAAAATAAAGTGTGACCTAAATGTCATGTAAAATGGCATTCAAACTCACATTGTTAGCATTTAACACTGAATAAAGCAAATATATCAAATCAAGGTGTTGGTTAGGACAAGAACTTCTTTTAATATATAAAATATTCCTTCTATCGCATGCTGTTGCTTATTTAGAACACGGTTTAAATCACTCGCTCCTGTCCTCAATCTGGCAACCTGTGCTTTTGTTTGCTTTGATCCAGGATTGCAATACCTAGCTCAACCACTGGGTGTTAAACTTGCATACTGCACCTGTAACTAAAATATATTTAATCTTTGCCCGACCCTATTGTCATGCAGGGCTTGTCTAGTGCAATCTCTAATGTGTGAATGTCTCTTTCTTACTTACCGCATGTCTCCATGTGTTGATGAGCTGTTTGGTCTCCTGACGTGTGATCTGGCAAAGCTGTATGATTGTCTCTCTCTGCTCGTGCCTGGTGTAAGCAGAGTCTGTAAAGTCTTCAGTTTTCTCCACCAGAGCTTCCAGCTGAGCTGCCACAGATTCACAGGACACACCATACAAAGAGTCTCTCAGAGCCTCCACTTTTACCTGAAAAACACACACACACAGCTTTGTTTTTGTGAATTGTTGGGATATTTCAAATATATACTCCTAGTTAAGCCTTTAAAAGTCACTTAAAGCTGTATAGAAGTGTCTTGAAAAATATCTAGTCAAATATTATTTACTGTCATAATGGCAAAGATTTAAAAAAATCAGTTATTAGAGATGAGTTATTAAAACTATTATGCTTAGAAATGTGTTGAAAAAAATCTTCTCTCCGTTAAACAGAAATTGGGGAAAACAAACAAACAGGGGGCTAATAATTCTGACTTCAACTGTAAATATTTATTTATTTATTTATTTATTTATTTATTTATTTATTTATTTAT
>CAIGQQ010000001.1:10319437-10329470 GCA_903798035.1 Danio albolineatus | reverse complement strand
TATTTATTTATTTATTTATTTATTTATTTATTTATTTATTTATTTATTTATTTTATTCTTTTTTTATTTATTTAATGTAAACTTTATAAATGTTTTGGAAATACATTTGGAACATTTATCAAGCCAATAAAGCAATTATTGAGTTGAATTTAATTGAATTTAATTAAATTAAACTGAATTGAATTGAACTGATAATTTAATTTAATTTAATTTATTTTGTTTTATTATATTTAATTAAATTTAATTTAATTTAATTTTATTTTATTTTGAGAGAGAGATAACAGTTAGTTCTAGTTAGTATGTACAGTTTAATCTGATTTGTTAGTGTGTTTTACTGTCGTTTACTATATCTTTACATACACATATAGTATATGTTATTTATACTGTAAACTTTACAAATGCTTTGACAATCCATTTGTAACATTTGTCATGACAATAAAGCAATTTTTGATTTCTGAATTTGAATTTGAGGGAGAGAGAGAAATGACTATCCACCAAGACATTTATCTAAGAGCCCCTGGCTGTGCACCTTAAAGTCTTTAATCCCAGCGTAGATGCTGACAGGAAGTGCTTTGGCCTCTCCGCTGCTCCTTGTGTCCGTCACAATCTCGATGACCTGCTCCAGGGCCAAACGCATACGCTGGAAGACCGCTTCTTTGTTGATCCGCGCCGACTCACAGTCTGGATGTCTGAGGCAAGTCTGAGAGAGAAAAAGTGACAAAAATGGCTAAGGAACAGAAAAAGTGTGGGTGCAAATTTGACATGTAAACAGGATGTTATTACACTTCACTTCATTTCTCAGGGATAAGAAAAGCAGCAGCAGCTTTTAGACGAACAAGCAAGAACTATAATGTAAAAACAATGTTTAAAGCGATAGTTCACACAATCAGTCCATCAATAAATCATTCATTAATTTTCCTTCAACTTAGTCCCTTTATTAATCAGGGGTCACCACAGCGGAATGAGGATGGCCTTTCAGCTGCAATCCAGTCCTGGGAAACACCCATACACGCTTACATGTACACACACATGGCCAATTTAGCTTATTCAATTCACCTATAGCACCTGTCTTTGGACTGTTGGGGAAACCAGAGCACCTGGAGGAAACCAACGCAAACATGGGAAGAACAAGCGAACCCCACACAGAAATGCTAACTGGTCCAGGGACACGAAGCAGCAACATTCTTGCTGTGAGGTGACATTCCTAACCACTGAGCCACCATGCCACGAGTAATAAATAATGCAATATCTATTTAAAGAGCCCATATTATGGGTTTTTGAAAATGAGCTTGCATGCAGTGTGTAACACAGCTCTAAGTGAAGTGAAATGTCCAGCAAGGCTTAAATCTGAAAGTGCACAGTGTTTAAAACTATTGATTCATCCATAAAAGAGTCGACTCATAGTTCCTCAAACGAGTCGCCGTGCTTACGAGTCTTTAGCCGTTTCAGCATGACGTGAACACAAAACATAAGCCCTGCCCATTTGTGCGCGCGCAGCCCCGGGAGGTTCGAAACCCCCAACCCCACCCACAAACAACAGCAGCAGCAGCAGCGAGCAAAAGCTGCCAGATTGGGCGGTTTTAATTTTGATTGTGCAGGTAAAAACCTTTCAGATAGTGTTTGGACTGGAATGAGTCAGCTACATCTGGCAACACAGAGAAGAGCACTGTGCTCGGCTGGATATTATAGGAAGTGTGCAAATGAACCACAGACGAGACTGTTCCCTCTGAGGAGTGCTTCTAAAATCTACATGCTTACAACAAAGGATTCGTCGATAGTTTGTTAAATGAAGGATCAGCAAAGACTTGATGTATGCAGGGGCAGACTAGCCATAGGGAACAGCGGGAAATTTCCCTGGCCTGCTATCCAACAAGTGTAAGTAAGTGCGATTAAAACGGTCGCCTCATTGTTTTCTCTAGCCTGTAAATGATGCATTTAACTGTGTTTTGTAACTTGTAACCGCTTGTAGTGAATGGTTAACTTGTTTTCTCATATCGCATATAAAAGCATGTTATAAACGCGACGCGTGCGGCTTTGTTTACGGATTAAAATGCGTTTGTGAGCTGCATTTCACTGCTGTTTGTCGTTGCTATGGCTACATCAGCTCTCACACACGTGTGGCGGTCCCGTTTGACAATGGTTCAGCTTCTGCCGCTGTGTGCATTAATACTGAATGTGTGGCGTTGTTTTTACTTGTAGTTAAGAATAGAGCAATGTGCTGGGAGACCGGGGGGTTAGTTTCAGGGGTGAGGTGTCTGAAATACGAGCGACTCCCGATAAAAACGAGTGTGGGCAGATATGCTCACACACACACACACTATGACTACTTCAGTATTGATAAGCCCTGGTGGGCATTCTCTCGCGCTAAGTGTTGTCGACCAATAGCAACAGACTGGGTCATCGGTCCAATCAGCGCAGTTTAGCATCGCGCTAAGGAGGAGTTTGGGAACAAATGAATCACTAAACGATTCATATAGGAGACGCTGGGATAATCAGGTAAAAATAAATGCAAATTATAAGACAATGAAAGTGTTTTTTGACAATGCATGCATATTAGCCTGCTGTTGGAGACCCCCAAAACCAAAATATGACAATTTTTAACGTATAATATGGGCTCTTTGACATATGTATATATAAAAGATAAAATTAGATCAAAATGTTACTAAATAAGAGCCCTTATCCATGTTCTCCTGTAGTTCGAGTTCAAGCACTGTCTCTGTTTTCAGAAATATTAAGTCTTTTTTATTTAGAAGTCGAAAGAGAAAGACGTTACAGTGGAAATCCTTCATCCAGTCAGGAATTAAGGCCTTGATTTCAGCAGTCCACTCAAATGGTTGAACAGGAACTATAGAAGCGCTGCATGAATCAAGTAAATGCTTCAAGGCTAAAGCTTTTTTGATGATTACTCCTGAAAAAGTATCATTGTGCTATTTTGGTTTTGCTGTGGTATTATTAGTTTCAGACCTTTTTTCTACCCCCTTGATACTTTGCATGAATTATGGGCGCATATTTAAATAAACAGTAAACAATCAGTGAAAAAGCTGGATACAATTACTTTCAACCAAAGAACATTTAAAAGGAAACAGGTAATAGAGACTAAGCCGAAGGAAAATGAATAAATGAATTATTTATTACATTTACTACCATTCAAAAGTTTCAGGTTTGTGTTTTCAAAGAAGTCTCACTCAAGGCTGCATTTGAATAGTAATATTGTGAAATATTGCTTAACTTTATTTAAATAATAATATTTTGTTTAAATTGTGTGGGGTTTTTTTCTGCAGGAGTCTTTGATAAAGGAATCATGACAAATATAAATAAAAAGGTTTTAAAAAATCTAACTCGACAAAATTGTGAATGGCACACTCAGAAAAAAACGGTACACAGTGGTACAAATAATGTTCCTTAAAGAAAAATTGTACCTTATATGGTACAGAAAAGACATCTTATGATACTGTTCTGTACCTTTTTATGGTATAATTGAAATAAAGGTACATTGTTGTCATAATTGTTTTCATAAAAAAGGTACTTAAATGTTGGACAACTTCTTCATTACAATATCTTTTAATACAAATATTACTGGAAAGGCAAAGTGATTTATGAATAATTTCCATATTAAAAAAAGAATCATCATTTAAAGCATATGTTTAAAGAAACTCGTATACATAAATTACTAAGCTCTATAATACAAAACAACTGGTAAAACATAAAACTATAGGTATGTAAACTAAACATTTGAGGCATTATTAATAAAGGTTTGGTAAGCATTTTCTGATTATTCTGATTATTGATATCCATTTCCATGATATCCATCCTTGCATACGCAAAGTCTTCATGCAGACATTTTGGTATAGTAAAACTAATTAAACATTGTGCATATCTCGTTACAATACTTTTGTATAATTCTATTTCTTTTTTAAAACAAAGTAAATTATATGAACTTTTAAGTAATTACAAAGGTATTGTTTGAAAATTGGAGAAAAAAATTATATTGTACATGGGAGAATGTGCCGCTGTAAGAGTTTTGTAAAATGTTTGGAAAAAATAGATCTTTTGAATTATAATAATTATTAGAATTAAGTTTTTTTTATTCTTTATTGTACTTTTTTGTGAACTGAAACATTGTTTAATAAATGTATTTGATGTTTTATATTTACTGAAAATAGATTGACGCATTTTGCATATATTCTTGAAGGAACGCATTTGACACTGTTAAGGTACAAAGTGTCTTGTCACTGTAGTGGTACCTTCATGGATCAGATTTGTACCTGTATCTGCAGGTTTTAAAAACCAGAGGTACATTTTAGTTTCCCGTGGTACAAATCAGGTCCTTACAGGTACAAACTGCAATGGTACAAATGTGCTTCTTTGTCCTAAGGTACAATTCTGTTCCATAAAAAGGTACTGCCCCAGTGACAAGGGTTTGTACCTTCTTTGGTACAACAATATAAAAAAAAAATCTGAGAGCGTACTGCATTTCAAAATATATACAAATCAAAAGATATTTAGATTTTAAAGTGTCAAAATTGGAAAAAAAACTAACAATACACAATCAAGCATCAAATTCAATCTTAAAAACATTTTTCATTCACACTTTGTTTTAAAGGACAATTCCCGCTATTAATAAGCCATTAACTATGACTTTTGCCTGAATAAACTCCTAATTTGCTGCTAATTACTAGTTAATAAAGTAGTAGTTGTAGGGATGTAGAATAAGATCATGCAGATTATGTACTTGATGAATACTAATCATTATATTAATATTAGGCAGGTAATAAACCACAAGTTATGAGTGAAAATTGGTACTTAAAAGTGTTGCCCTTTTATTCTATCATGGATCGCATAACTAATTGGGCGTCTGATCTGCTCTGATCTGATCTGCAAACTTCTCTGATGCTGTATGATTTTACGCATACGGTTTTAGGCATACATAAATGTGTATGTGAGGTTACTGCATAAGAACCATCGGCATTAACATTTTATAGACAGCAGACAGTTCTCTCTTTCACGATCCTACCTTAGAGGCAGTGAGGAGCATCATGGTGCATTTTTCCAGCACAGCACGTGCGGCAGCCATTCGAGCTCGCTTCTTTTCATCCTTCAGATCCTGAGGAAAACAAGAATCCACAAGACAAATATAAGAAAACATGCAATGCCTCGAGTGCATTCAGGCATCTAGAAATCACAGCTTAGGTTAGAAGACTTCAGGGATAAAATCTTTTGCTTGCATCAGTCAATGCAGAAATTACACAGGGCTAAAATTGTAGTAACGATATTAGACAAAGTTTTCATATCAGTCATTAACAATAATTCACAAAATAAATGTTAAATCTCTTTTTATATTGAGCTTTTTGTAGATTTGTTTAAAAAAATCAATTAAACTAGTATTTCATCATCAAATCAGAGGATCAATATAATATACTGACTCTATTTAGTGAGCATATCTGTAATGTATTGAGGTCCTAGGCCATTTATCATTAATAGACAAGTAATAATACATTGAAATCTATTTGAAATGTAACTCTGAGACAGTGTGAAGACCTGAGGACAGGTGTGATGTGCTCTAATGTTCTGGTTCTGGTCAAAATAGTGTGAATTGTTATAAAAATTCCTCTTGAAAACAGAACTTGAGGACTTTAGAGCTGTTTTATCTGCCTTTAAACTAAATCGATGAGATATTTGTGTACTTTGCCAGATTCAGCAATTCTCTTTGGAGTTGGTCACATGATTGTTTTGACCCCTATCAAAACTACCTGACAAAAGCCTTCTTGTCTATGCAAGTTTTAGGAACAACAAATAACATTTGGTATAATTTGGTATCTTAGTGGCTTATATGAAAGGCAAAGGCCTCTAGATTACGCTTATTTTACCAAAGTAAAACATGATCATGCCTTGATTTTTAATTACAGGATTAGGACAGTAAGGTCTGACTTTGCTTAGACAAAAGTCTTATCACTTAACAGAAATAATGTACAGTATATAATTTAGGTGCAATCATGGTGCAGTGGAAAAAGAATGAATATTGTGTGTGACTCCCTTGAGCTTGGAGGACTGCATCTCTGCAATGACTCAAATAACTTATTAATAAAGTCATCGGAATGTCAAAGAAAGCGTTCTCGCAGGACTTCCAGAGTTCATCAAGATTCTTTGGATTCATCTTCAATGCCTCCTCCTCCATCTTACCTCAGACATGCTCAATAATGTTCATATCTGGTGACTGGGCTGGCCAATCCCGAAACACCTTAACCTTTTTTGCTTTCAGGAACTTTGATGTGGAGGCTGAAGTTTGAGGAGAGCTATCTTGCTGAAGAATTTGCCCTCCCCTGTGGTTTGTAATGTAATGGGCAGCACAAATGTCTTGATACCTCAGGCTGATGATGTTGCCATCCACTCTGCAGATCTCTCACACAACCCCACACTGAGTTTAACCCCAAACCATGATTTTTCCATCACCAAACTTGACTGATATCTGTGAGATTCTTGGGTCCATGCAGGTTCCAATAGGTCTTCTGCAGTATTTGTGATGATTAGGATGCAGTTTAACAGATGATTCATGAGAAAAATCTACCTTCTGCCACTTTTCCAAATGATCAACAAGAAGTCAAGTTGTTATTTGATGTTCTTAAAACAGAGATCGAGGACAAGATGCAAACAAACTTCCTCTACTATGAATGAGAATTATCAGCCAGCCCAACAAACTCATCTTATAGACCATAATAAAGTGTATGTTTTCCCACCACATCAATAGCACTTGACTTGAATCTTAAAAGACCTGACTGTCAGGAGATCCACAGAACTCATCCTCATCCGCATTCATTTTCCAAGGTCTTGCTGAGACTGAAGGGGTAAATTTGGTCCTTGGAAAAGATCGCACTGACATAACGCCTTCCGCCGACAGCGCGCGAGCTGGAATATAACTCAATAGATCTGCGCTCGCTCAGCGCGCCGCCAGGCATTAGGGATTTGTGACTGACAGACCGTGTGTGTGCATGACGGAGAGAATGAGAGGAACCTGATCTCTCTCGCTCCGGCTGGGAGCCACAGCTCACAAAAGAAGAAGTGATTATCTGTTATTATGTTCTTCTGAATAAAACTGAAAAGATGGAGGCCGCAGATTGGCAGGAAAGCTCTGCAGAGATAGGAACGTGACATGTTTGTGAAACATTATCAAACATGTACAGAAGCTTCCTGTTTAAATTCGGACAGCCTTTCCTATCAGTTCTCGCTGTCATTCATATTAATATTAGCGTTCTCCTAATCAAGATGAGACCCCGGAGGAGGCCTTAGAAATGAGAAACAGCCATGAAAATCAGCTGAAACCAGTCTGTTGGTTGATGGTATAATATTGTTTTACTGTAAGTGGTGACAGGGAGTCACAGTGGTGCAGTGAGTAGTACGATCGCCTCACAGCAAGAAGGTCGCTGGTTCAAGCCTCGACTAGGTCAGTTGGCATATGTGTGGAGTTTGCATGTTCTCCCTGTGTTTGCGTGGGTTTGCTTCGAGTGCTCCAGTTTCCCCCACAAGTCCAAAAACATGTGGTGCATGTGAATTGGATAAGCTAAATTTTCCATAGTGTGAGAGTGAATGAGTGTGTATGGATGCTTCCCAGTGATGAGTTGCAGCTGGAAGGGTATCCGCTGCGTAAAACATATGCTGGATAAGTTGGTGGTTCATTCAGCTGTGGCAACCCCAGATTAATAAAGGGACTAAGCCGAAAAAAAAATGAACGAATGAATGAATCAATCAATCATTGAATGAATGAATGAAAGTCATGTCAGAGCAATTAACAGGACCAATATTGGGTCACTTTGCCATGTATTACACAGTATATTAGTGTATTACAAACTAAATTAAGCCAAAACTTCCATAAAATTGTGTTACAGCTGTTGACCGGACCTCATTCAATAATAACAAATACAAGCATAAACTACATATTATATATAAAATGTGATAAAAGAAAGGTACATACATACAGATTCCCTTCTTTTTGATTGATAACTTAATAATGGCTGCCCATAGGATTTGCATTTTATTGAAATTAATCAGTCTTCAGAAAGCAGAGTAAAATACTAATGGTAACACTTTATTAGTACCAATTCTCACTATTAACTAGTGGATTATTTATTCATTCATTCATTTTTCTTTGGCTTAGTCCCGTTATTAAACAGGGGTCGACACAGAGGAATGAACCACCAACTTATCCAGCATAAGCCTTCCAGCCACAACCCAGCACTGGGAAACACTCTTGCATTCACACACATACACTACGGCCATTTCAGCTTATTATTCAATTCACCTTTACCACATGTCTTTGGACTGTGGAGGGAAACTGCAAAGAACATGCAAACTCCACACAGAAATGCCAAGTGACCCAGCTGTGACTCGGACCAGCGACCTTCTTGCTGTGAGGCGACAGTGCTAGCCACTGAGCCACCGTGGTTAGCCACCGCCATTATTATTATTATTATTATTATTATTATTATTATTATTTTTTTTTTATTATTATTATTATTAGTGTATTATATACATTATTTTCAATACCTTTTTTTCTCACTAGTGTTATTTTTTAGTGAAGACTGCAAGAAATCACCCTCATGTTTTGTCTTGATTTGCCTCACACCTATTTCATTGCCTCACTTGAATGTTACAATATCATCTATTTAAAGCGGACCTATCATGCAAAAATCACTATTATAAGGGCTTTAAACACAGTTGTGTGGCAAAAGTGGGTCTACTGTATATAGTCAGCTTTTAATGGTAAAAATGTATTAATTGTATTTTTATGATCACACTTGATAAAAACAGTCGGTAGAAACACTTTGATTGCCATTAGATAATGTTAGTCCTGTTTTGAATCTGCTGGGGGTTTTTTTAGCTCCGCCCTCTACTGAAAAGTGGGCAGGGAGCACAATCTCATTTAAATTTAAAGCAACAGTCACCAAAAACGGCACAATTTGGATGAAAGTCTAAAAGGGGAAGTTTCAAAAAGTTATAAATTCTTGTTAGGTGTTTTGAGCTGAAATTTCACACACACACTCTAGGGATGTCAAAGGCTTATTTTTTAATCTTGCAAAAAGGGGCATAATAGGTGCCCTGAAATAGCAAAATCTATAACAAGAGCATTGATAACGAATTCTATTTGCAGAAAATATTACAGCCTAAATACTAAAAACAGCACAATTCCCTAATCTTGAATATGCTTGCATTGTAAACTCACAATATGAGTCTTAAAATGTTGGATTCTTGTTAGCAAGCACTGTTATCATTCCCCCATCCATCTGTTCTGCACTGCGGTCGAGTGTTTCTTACCCCAAAGGGTTTTATCAGTGGAGTTTGAGAGCTGCTGATTGAAATTGCAGTTCAGTTCAGTTCTTAGAACTTAAATCCCTCTATTATCTCCCTCCTCCCATCATGCACGGTGTAAATCTACACGGGCTCTACACATCTGCCACAGGAACTGTCCTTATCAGCGTTTGATTATCTGAGAAAGTGAAGTGAAGGAATGATGGAGAGTGAGCAGGGGGATTGTGTGTGTGTGTATGTGTGTGTGGACACTTACATTCTGTCTGTCTCCTGTGAGATGGGCAAACTCTACCATCTCGTTCCCAAATTGGCTGAAGATTTGGACAAATTCCTGAAAAGTGCTGACTCTCTCCAGCTGCTCCAGGGTAACCAGCACCTGCACACACACATTAAAACACATGTCTTTACAAATAAAGCTACAGCGCTGAGAATTAAAAAAAATAAAACACTGTGTAAAGGTTGCTTTCGTAACTCAGGAGATGTTCGTGCTTTATTTAGAAATTGGCTTTATCTCAGATGTCTGTCCTAAGATTCCCTGCAAGAAATAAAAATAGATCCAACTGAGACAACTGTTGATACAAACACAGTGAGAGCACAGAGCCACTGTGGCAAATCTGAGCTCAGTGTGTGAATGTGTTGAGATGTGAAATCTCCTCCACTGAATGTCTTTAGTTAATATAGGACATGAAAAGCCAGAGACTTCATTCTGATATAATTATACAATATCATTTAT
>CAIGQQ010000001.1:10234917-10319037 GCA_903798035.1 Danio albolineatus | reverse complement strand
AAAAGTATAAACAAAAATAATAAAAATGTATACAATAAATATTCAAGTTATATTATATATATATATATATATATATATATATATATATAATAGAACTTGAATATTTATTGTAAACAAGTTTATAATTTTTGTTTATACTTTTACAGAGGTCAAAATTATTAGCCCTCCTGTTAAATGTGAATTCTTTTATATGTTTTTGTTTAACGGGGGAAGGTTTTTTTTCCAACACCTTTCTAAACATGATAGTTTTAATAACTCATTTCTAAAAACTGATTTATTTTATCTTTGCCATGATGACAGGACATAATATTTCACTAGATATTTTTCAAGATACTTAAAGTGCTAGTGCAAAGGCTTAACTATTTTAATTAGGTTAATTAAGCAAGTCATTGTATAACAATAGTTTGTTCTGTAGCCAATCGAAAATAAAATATTGCTTATGAGGGCTAATAATTCTGACCTTAAATAGTTTTTTTTTTAATTAAAAAAGAATTTTATTCTAGCCGAAAAAAAACAAATAAGACTTCCTTCAGAAGAAAAAAATATTATTGAAAATACTGTAAAAAATTCCTTGCATTGTTAAACATCAGTTGTCAAATGTTATATGAAAAGAAAGAAAAACCCTCACAGGAAGGGTAACAATGTTGACTTCATCTGTATAATGTACATTATCTAATAGTATAAAAAGATAATAAATCGAATACTGTGTACTGTATAGATCGCATAAATCTAAAAGCTTAATAAATCTAACGCTTACTAATATTATGATAAAAAAGTTAAGGATTATGTAATTAGAACACTGCTGATTTAGAGATATATTTCTTTTTATATTATTATTATTCATATTTAATGCTCATATATATTTTAATTAATATTTTCTTACTTTATTTTAACAGAATTGAAAACAATAAAACATAAAAAGAATTATTCCAAACAAAATAACTGTTATTTATTTACTTATTATAATCCTAATAAAAACGTGCACAGAGAGAAAAAGAGAGAGGTGTGATTTGAATAACTATAAACAAAAATATTTCATCCACTAAATTCTCAGACAACAAAAATGAGTTTAACAATAGTAACAAAGAAACCTTAAGTATCTTAATAATTCAGTTTTACTTTAAAGGGGTGGTCCCTATACGATATCATATTTTAATCTTTAGTTGATGTGTAATGTATCCATGTGAACATTAACAACATCTCTAAATGTAAAACGCTAAAAGTTCAATGCAAAGGGAGACGTTGGCTCTTATAGAGTTAGCTTAGCAAAACCTACAGCGAATGAAGTTTGGGGACTACAACAAAAATACATCCGGGTTAATGATGTCATAAACCCTTCAGGCTACGAGCATACACCCCGTGCAGCGAAGGGGCGTGGCCAGATGTGCTGTAGGGTTACAGCAGGATGCTTCCTGGTGACATGGAACCAATCCACGAATCTCAGCACATTATGTTAGCTGACCAATCAGAGCCTCTTGAGGAGGGGCTTTTGGAGAAACTAGGAAATATGACAGTCGTTTTCATGTTAGCTGAGTAGCTGTATATAATCAAAGTAAGGAATATGAAAAAATAACGTGATTTTTCACAACTGAAGCATGAGCGCACATTGCCTTGCACCCCATAAACACAACCAAGCTAGGCCTGTCACAATAATCAATCTATCGACTTATCGTACAATACATGGACATGACCTCAATAATTTTGGGTGACGCAATAGATATCGTCCATACATAAAAAACAATTCTTGCAACATTTTAGTTGATTGCACAACCTCTCCATCTCTATTGGAGCTGTGAGTGTTAGTATGGTTAAAAAAAACACGATAGTATTTACTATAAATGACTAAGGTATATTTGAAATAGATCTAACTGAAAATAGATCTGGTAGCAGGTATCGCAGCCTCTGTTACTTTTTACTTGCATTTTTTTTGTTAACATTTATTATTATTTGTTTAGGATATGCATTTTCACATTTTGAGTCTAATGCCTATAGTTATTAAATTATTAAAATGACTAAATTAAATTAAATTAAATATTCTTAAGAACAAAATATTATGTGTTCTTTTGAATAGTGTACTTGCGTTATGATGCTATTATATAGCCACTCTGGCATTATATAATGAGTGGGCTAAAATGGTCTTAAAATGACAATAATATCGTTTATCGTGATATATTTTGGTGCAATATATCAAACAACAAAAAATAGATATTGTGACAGGCCTAAACCAAGCTTTAAAAATACACTCTGGACCACCCCTTTAAATTGCTTGTTAAATAATAAATAGGTAATATTAATTGTAAACAAGACAATTTCCTAAAATAATTATAACCTCAATCACCCATACCATGTTTGGATTACATATAAGTAGCAATCATGCATGTTAAGCCACATCCACAAACACTGTGCTTATAAAGAAAACAAACTTCTATGTACCGAGTGGCTCACCGGAAGCCATCCAAGATGCTCACATTGGAGAAAATTGATAAGAGAGGCCTATATTTGAGGTTAGCCTGCTAGGAGTAGGCGTTATCAGGCATGGTCAGGGACAAATTCAATTGTGTTTCTCTCTAATGGAGAGCTGTTCTGCTGCATGGCCATTCAAACATCACTAACTGGACATGATTAGCTCCAGATCTGAGAGCATAAACACACACACACACACACACACACACACACACACACACACACACATGCACACACACACACACACATATATATATATATATATAAACACTGTCTACTTCCTCACCGACCGGATGTCAAGACAGTCCTCCTTCAGCTGGCACAGTCCAACCTGTTCTGTAATTTCCAAGTCTGATATGTTATTCAGTCTCAAAGTCCATCTTCCCTAACCTACAGGGCCCTCTATTAATATTGGAGCCCATAGCAAATACGAGTATAAAAGGCTACAAGGAATGTCTTTATTGTTAACCTTTTGATTTTTGCTCAAACTACTTACAGAAAAATAAAAGAGTTTGATTTTGTATAAGAGTAGAATCTTTTTTCTTGAAACCCTTTTGAAACTGTTTGCGGTGATGTAGGTGACATTGGTTTATCGTTTTGGTGACTTTCTCACCTCTAAACCCAACTAAATCCTGCAATTCCCCATCTGTGATTGATGGAAACTTACTGGCCGCTAAAACTTAAATACAAAATGTTACAATGTTGCATTGTTGGTAAACAAAACTTGACTTTAATGTATCCACCTGAACACTAAAATGTTACAATGTTACATATTTAGTTGCAAAATGTAGACTTTGATGTCCACTTGAACATGAATTTACATTCTTACATGTTTAATTGACAACATTTAACTTTGATATGTCCATACTCGAGTACAAAAAGTTACATGTTGCATGTTTAGTTAAGCAATTTTGACTTCGTAACAGTGTGCGTTCAGGTGGATACATTTTGTTGACTAACAATGCAACATTGTAACATTTTGCACTCAAGTAGACATATCAAGGTCAAATTTTATTAATTAAACACGTAGCATCATGATATTTTGTATTTTCCATTAGACATACTGGAGTCAAAGTTTGTTAACAAGTAACATTGTAAGTTGAAACCTACATGAACCAGAAGCTGTGACTGTTTCGTGTTGTGATGCAGTTTCTAGAGAAACTGAATATTAAATGAGAACACAGTGGGCGTGGCATGAATGAAATGTTCCTGAATGAAAGTCGACAAATTCTAAATGAAAAATCTGAAAGTACATTAAACTCCGGAGGAAATGTGGATAGCCTGGTGACGCAAGGACATTAATCAAATTATGTGCTATAACACGTAAACCAGGATTAAGACAGGAATTTTCAAAAAGCAACTCATGTAACCACTTTAATCATACTATTGCCTTATTCAGATTAAGACAATAATTCAATTACTGATGTCCATGTAAACGTAGTCAATGTTAAAATTGGATTTGTATAAGTACACTTGAATACAAAATACAACGAAACTTTTAGCAGAATCTGACTTTGATATCTCTGCTTAATTATAAAGTTACTATCTTGATTGTTTAGTTAACAAAATGTGACTTTGCTATGTCCACTTGAATATAAAATGTCACAATGTTTATTAACTGTTAATAAGTTTGACCTTGATGTGTCCACTTGAGTATAAAATGAATTAATATTTTCTCATATTTATGTAGCGCTTTTCTAGACACTGAAAGCACTTTACAGCGCTTTCACAGCGGGAGGGGTTGGGGGATGGGGATTCCTCATCCACCACCAGAGTGCAGCATCCACCTGGATGACGCAACAACAGCCATATTGCGCCAGACCACACACCACACGCCAGCTGATTGGTGGAGAGGAGAGTGATGAAGCCAATTATGATATGGGGATGGTTAGGAGGCCATGATGGACAGAGGCCAATGGGCAGATCTGGCCAGTATGCCGGAGGTTAAACCCCTACTCTTTTCGAAAAACATCCTGGGATTTTAATGACCAGGACCCCGTTTTAACGTCTCGTCCGAAAGACGCCGCTCACTGAGCAGTATCGAGTCCCCTTCACTATACTGGGGCATTAGGACCCACACAGACCGCAGGTTGAGCGCCCCCTTTTGGCCTCACTAACACCACTTCCGGCAGCAACCTAGCTTTCCCATGTGGTCTCCCATCCAGGTACTGACCGGGCGTAGTTCTGCTTAACTTCAGTGGGTGACCATGTGAGAGTTGCCGAGAGCTAGATGCCGGCTATGCGTCTTGTTATGCTTTATAGTAAGTACAAAACAGATGTTCTTTTCTTTCTTCCTTCCTTCCTTTCTTTTGGTTATGTACTTTTTACAGTATCATTTTTGGATAATTTAGTTTTGTGAAAAAGGAACGGTTGACGAAAGTAGACATCTTTAATGTGCTTGAACTGTGGTCGAACGGTGTTTTGAAAAAATGTATTTAAAATGGTGTACAAAAAATAGGTGTAAAAATGAAAAAAAAAAAAGACAGTGTCGTGTCTCTTTACTTTACTCCAAAGCAGCAGGACCCTAAATATATTCTTCAGGGGCCATGCAGAGATAACGTCTAAAAGCATCCACCAGCCTGTGTGAGTGTATGTTTATATACTCTTGTACTTGACAGGAAAGCATGAGTGTCATTTGGAGTGCTAGTAAAGGCCAGTGCACAAGTATTTGGACACAGTGGACAATACGTACTTTGTTGCGAGAGCTTATGATCTGCTTGATAACGATGCAGTCTGCGAGCACCAGGACTTTGGTAACGGAGGACAGCAGCATGCGGGCAGCTTTCACCATGCCGGTCCTGTCACTGAATATGGTGCTGCGACAGTCACCCTCAAACTGCTCCAGACCAGACACATCCGTCAGCTGAGCGATCCCTGTGCCTGGAAAACAAAGCAGAACGTAGGAGAATGCATATACATGGTGCAGCAACATGATGTTGCTTCATAACCCTGACAATATGTATTTTAGCATAACATGGGACAATTATGGACTGAATAACAAACCTGAATATCTTTGAATGAAAACATTACACTTAGTTAACAGTAGATTATTTAATTAATCATGTGACGGCATATTAAAATATTATTTGATCGGAATGCAGCCTTAAAATACTAATTTTGGTAATTTTAAACTGAAATAATTTTCCACTATCCTGAAAACCACTTGGTTTTATTTATTTGCCAACACAAAATAAATAATTTCAAATATTTTAAAATTAAACATGTTTTTTTAACAAGTGTATGTCATAATAAATATGTAATTTCAATTTAGCATCTATTCAGCTCCTTTTATTTAATAAAAAAATGCAATCATTATTTTTAATCTTAAAAAATCTTCATTTATATATTTACATTTTTTGAAGGGATGACAGAGCTATTTTAGAATAACTTCTAATGATAAAATTGTTTTTCTTTAGATACGATTATTTTACTAGAAATATTGAAAACAGCTGCTGCAAAAGTATTAAGGATTATTATAATTATAAATAAAAAAAATACTCATTTAAAGACTAGCATGAACAAAGCAGTAATAAAAACTATAGGCGTTATAGAATTTAAAATATACACTAAATACAAATTAATTTAGTTTCATTTTCAGAACATCCAGAAAACAGTTTCAAATGTTTAAAAAGAAAAATATCTTTGTATGACAAAATCGAAACGTGAAAGATTTTGATCTTCCTTTAACAAAGAATAACAAAAACGACAAATTTTGAAGACACCTTTTCGGTAACACTTTATTTTGATGGTTCCTGATGGACATTTTTGTTGACTTAAAGTTCCATTGCATCTACATGCCAATTACTTCGAATTTCTGTATTAGTAGACTGTCTGCTTAATATCTGCTGATACGGCTCCTTCAACAGACATTTAACTGACTATAAGAAACTTTGCAAGTACATGTCAACTTATACTAATCCTAACCCCAACCTAAACCTAACAGTCTACTTATAATCTAATGAGAATTAGTTGGCATTTCAAAATTGAGAATTAGTTGGCAAGTAGGGCCATCAAAATAAAGTGACAGCTACTTTTTTGTAATTCAAGCTTTTTATTGTTTTTTCGAGATATTTATAAAAGATGACAGTAAATAATATTTGACTAGATATTTTTTAACACACTTCTTTACAGCTTAAAGTGAAATTTAAAGGCTTAATTAGGTTAGATTGGTTATATAGGCAGGTTAGGTTAATTAAGAAAGTTATTGTATAACAATAGTTTGTTCTGTAGACATTCGTAAAAAAAATTAGCTTAAAGGGGTTTTGACAATTTTGATCTAAATGTTTTGTTTTTTTATTAAAAACTGGTTTTGTTCTAGCCGAAATAAAACAAACAAGACTTTTTTCCCAAAAGAAAAACTATTATCAGACATACTTCCCAAAATTCCCTTGCTCTGTTAAACATAATTTGGGAAATATTTAAAAAAGAAAAACTAAAAATTCAAGGGGGGCTAATAATTCTGACTTCAACTGTATATGTGTGGGCCTATTACACATGACACTAAAATATAAGAGAGAAAAAAGGAGAGAAAATAATAAATAAAATTAATTAATAAATAAAAGGAATAAAAAATTATGATATAAAGAGAGATGTCGCATACAATCAGAACTTTTCCCATGCTGTGATTTGTCTAGAAATCCCTGCTTTATCCTTATTGTGCAGTTTGTAAAGCAAATGCTCATAAGAGGACGTCTTGATCATTATATTGACTCACTCCTTATAGCTTTCCAACAGACAAATTTGGGTTTTGAAAACATGGCACGTTACCCTTTGAAATTTTCATATTTAAAAAAAAAACAATTTAAGTCTTTTTTGTTTTTAAAATGTAAAATTGGGATTAAAATTGTCTTTTTAAAAAACTATGATAACTAGAATAAGCCACAAAAAGTATTCAGACACATTTGGGACACTTCAGAATTTACGAAAAACATTGAGGCCCTGAACATAAATCCTCACCAGTGTTGAAACTGTAAGCAGCCCAGTGGGAAACACTTAAGGTCATGTAAAAACAAACACACACATACAAACACTTACAGATAAACCAGCAAGCCATCATTAAAGTGCCAGTTCTTAGAAAACAACCTCAGAGCGCATTAAAACATCAGGTCACACACCATTTCATGATTTACAAAGCAGTTCATCGCACTAGGAGGTCACTTTTTAAAACATCAATAAAGGTCTCTCTTTCCTCAGTGAGCGTCCACTAACACACAACCCCGTCCAGACACAAATACTACTCTATGTGTAGGCTTATTTTGGGGAAGAGTGGCAGGGTCAGCGTCTCATGAACGTGTTGAAAGGACATTTGATAAACAGCAGTTCTCTGCCTCGTGCCTCAATAAAGCAGTGTTATTCTGAGAGACAGAAAGACTGGCGCTTTGCGAAGTGAAAGCAGGGGTTTAGACACACAAATGAGAGTAATTTGTGAAGGAAAACAGCTCTCTTCCGTGTTCAATAACACATTTGTCTATCTGCAGACGCCATCCTGATTGCATCCGACAGTTTTTCTTTGTTAAATCTCACGGCGGTTTCAACAATCAAGGTGTCTTGTGCTGAACGCTGCATTGTGGGCAAAATTGCTTTGCTAGTTTGTGCACACCTATCCATATTCATCTGACTGGCCACAAAGCACACATTTATAGGTTTGTCGCTTTACATCTCCTATTTAAAGGGGACGTGTCATGAAAATCAGATTTTTTTCCCTCTTTCCATATGCAATAATCAGACCCTTGGTGGATTTACATACCTTGAAAATCTGAAAAAAGATAACCCAGTACATTTTTTTTTAAGATTTTCTTTGCAAATGTGTGAGGAAAAAAATCTGATTTTATTCCCCCTAGCAACAAAGAAAGAGGGTGTTATTATATATTACTACACGGCTTTCTAAAATACTTTATTCTAACTGCTATTTACAGATAACAACCGCTAAAACCTCCAACACGAGCTCATCCGGGTACTTAAAAATTATCTTGACAAATCAAAGAATACACTCACATCCTTAAATATATGCTTGTCTGTTACACCACTGATTTTTGACTCTTTGATGCCATCCTCTGATTGAATAATGTATAGGTTAGTGTATATTCCATTCAGTCATTTTAATTTCCGTCAGCCTTGCATTTAATTAATGAATCAATCAATATAAAATATTAGCAGCACAGAACTATTTTTCTGTCAATTTTTTACGTATTGAGGCAAGCAGCCTCAAAATTCTGGCTTCCATACAACTCCTTCATGTAGTCCCAACCCTAATTAAAATGACTCAAACATTTTTAAAAAATTGAGTGGATTGAACATAAACCAAATAAGTTTTCCCAAAAATAAGTTTAAGAATTGTGTAGTTCCAATTCATTTTAAATAAGTAGTTTAAACAAGCACCAAAAGTAATGTTTTGAGCGTAATAAGTGGGATGAAGTGTTTGAATGTACTATATCTCTTCCTTCGCACCTCTTAATCCACACATTTCCACCCACAGCACCACTGCTGCAATTGCCATTTCTGTCATTAAAGTAATGTATTACTATGATAGGCAGCACGGTGGCCCAGTGGTTAGCACTGTCACCCCACAGCAAGAAAGTCGTTGGTTCGAATCCCGACTGGGTCAGTTGACATTTCTGTATGGAGTTTGCATGTTCTTCCCATGTTTGCGTGGGTTTCCTCTGGGTGCTTCAGTTTCCCTCACAGTCTAAAGACATGTGGTATAGGTGAATTGAATAAACTGAATTAGAAGGGCATCCGCTGTGTAAAACATATGCTGGATATGTTGGTGGTTCATTCCACTGTAGTGACCCCTGAAAAGTAAAGGGACTAAGCCAAAAGGAAAATGAAACTGAATGAAATTATAATAACACAAAATATAGTTCAGCTCAATGTAGTTACTGAAGAACTAGTCAACATTAAAGCTTAAGGGATAGTTCACACAAAAATGACAATTTTGTCAATAAAAACCCCTGAAATATTGAGTCAATTTTCATTTTGGGATAAACTATCCGTTTCAGGGGCAACACAGTGGCTCAGAGGTTAGCACTGTTGCCTCACAGCAAGAAGGTTGCTAGTTCAAGTCCCGGCTAGGTCAGTTGGCATTCCTGTGTGGAGTTTGCATGTTCTTCCCGTGTTCGTGTGGGTTTCCTCTGGGTGCTTCGGTTTCCCCCACAGTCCAAAGACATGTGCTTGAATAAACTAAATTTGTCATAGTGTATGTGTGGGAATGTGAGAGTGTATAGGGGTTTCCCAATACTGGGTTGCAGCTGGAAGGGCATCGACGGTGTAAAACATATGCTGGATAAGTTAAATAAATGATAAATGATCTGTGGGGTATTATGAATGAAAACCTTTCAGGCACACCTGGTTTTTATACAAATGTTTGATCTTATCTTAATCTTAACACATTTCATCTACTGAAAAGGGGCATATACATCCCCTGTTTAGCAGTCAAAATTAAGCATTCTTGTTTCTGGAGGGGATTGTTGGCTGTGTCTTTCCTGAGCTTTGATGCAGAGTCTTTGTGGAAGCTTAGAGCTGAATCCCTTGAACGTCACTAGAGACGCGGCTCTGTCCTGAGCGGTTGGCATTTTCAGCCAATTCCTTTCAGAGAGTTTTCTGCTTTAAAGAGACACAGCCCGAGGCAGAGGGTGAAACACTGAGAGATCTTTGCACCAATGCCCTTTAAAGACATAGCCTTAGTATGCATCTGCTTCTTCTCAATGCACTTCATTATTTTAAAGTACTATAGTATGGAGTAGCTCAGAAGCAGCTGTCCATCTGTTTTTTTTCTTCTTCTTCTTTTAAAAGGCTGAGAGATCCCTGAACAGCAAGACAAAGAGGAATTAAAGCATTCTCAGCAAAACTTTGTCCACAGATTCCAACCTCAGCATCGGCTTCAGGTTAAGAAACTTTCAACTTTTTCCAACTAGACACTTTTATGTCCCAGGGGTTGAGGATTTTAGTTTATTTTAGTTGTAGTGTGATCTTAAAACTTTGTCTCTGGCTCAGTGTTCTTTTTTTTTTTTGCTCCGGTTCCACCCTCAAGTCCAAATACATGTGGTATAGGTGAATTGGGTAAAGCTAAACTGTCCATAGTGCATGTGTGTGAATGAGTGTGTATGGATGTTTCCCAGTTATGGGTTGCCGCTGGAAGGGCATCCGCTGCATAAAACATATGCTGGATAAGTTGGCGGTTAATTCCGCTGTGGCGACCCCAAATTAATAAAGGGAATAAGTTGAAAAGAAATTGAATGAATGAATGAATGACACTGGGAATTCATGGGATTTACTACATTTTGTTTTTACGTATATGGTTGCAAACTATGTATGAGCTGAATTTAAACAAACAAATTCAATGTAGAACTGTTTAACTTCAGCCTATATAAATTGTTTGCAACCACTTACCATAAAAGTTTTTAGTAAATCCAATTAATCTTTTTTTTTAGTTTACTACATTTATAAAGGTTGAACTTTATTCGAACAATGCTTTTTACATTTATTTACTGTTTGATTTACTTATTTTTAAATGAGTCATAGTTAATGGTTTATTAATAGCAAGAGTTGTACCTTAAAAAAAGTGTAACGAAGATTAATTTTAATTTAATTTTTTTTTTGGAGAAAGAAGAAAGAGAATCCTTGAGAAAAAAAGAAATAAAGCAGATTCACATTATTATTGCTGTGCAAACGATACTGTGCACAATAATACAAACTATGAAATAATATTTATAAAATGTATAAAGGCTAGTTGTGAATTCACAAGACATAATTACACTGTTAAAGGGGTGGTCCAGAGTGTATTTTTAAGGCTTGGTTGTGTTTATAAGACGAAAAAGCAATGTGTGCACATGCTTCATTTGTAAAAAAAAAAAAAAAAAAAAAAAATCATGTTATTTTTCATATATTTTACTTTTATTATATACAGCTACTCAGCTAACATGAAAGCGACTATCATACTTTCTAGTTCCTCCAAAAGCCTGCCCTGAACAGGATCTGATTGGTCAGCTTACTTAAATATTTTCTCAACTCCTCTACCAGATAAACAGTTGCTTACCTTCACGTATTTCAGCAGAAAATCATGAATAAACATTACATAAATTCAGCAGCTTGGATATTTCCTGCAGTTGTTGCTGGAAGGGATACAACTGTGATCAGAAGTTAACAAGAAGCATTAATAAAATGAATTAAATTACACATTAATTGTAATTTATTAGTGTCTACCCCCACCTCAACCCTCAACCCAACCCTCACGGTAATGTGAAATATTATTTGTTGTACAGCGAGTCAAACATCACGTTATCTTGATGCGAAAATCCTCAGCAGTATCGCATAAAACAAATTTAATTCGTAATTTGATAAATACTATAAATATTTATCGTTAACTTCTGATCACAGGTGTATCCCTTCTAGAAACAACAGCGGCACCAATTACACATAATATAACAAATAATTCAAATCTTTATTAAGCTGTTTATCACATATTTGAGAATCGAAGTATCAGAAATTTCACAATAAAATTAGAATGTTTTTCAATATTTACAGAGAAGGGCAAAAAGAAACAAAATACAAAATATGCATAGATCAATGGGGCTAGTGGGTCACTTGATAAACTTGACGAGTCTAAACTTAGAATGCAATGAATTCCAAGTAATGTTCACAAAAAAGGAGCTGGAGTATTTAAAACTCACGCATGAAAGGGTTAAAATAATACACCAGACCAAATGTGCGAGTAGTCGAAGAAACTAATAACACTTGAACAAATGCAGGGCACTTTAAAACCACACAGACTGAAACATCCATCCTTTCTGCTGCTAAAAAAGATGAAAGCTAAGTCACAGCAACACAATCATTCAAAAGGCTGCTGGATTTAAAGAAGTGCAGGCCACTGCGTCACATCTGCGGTTACACACAAAGTCATAGGTCATTTCTCAAACCAGGGCTTCCCCTTTTCAATGAATGCTCTCTTTCATCTCCTCCAGACGACGAGCTCTCGCACCTCAAATGAACTCATTTACGTATTCTATAAACAAAATTAAACATTTCAGGCTGCTATAACGTCTGCTTTATTCTCCTGAGATGAATCTATGTTACTATTCCCCCACCTGCCTCGTGGTGTTTAGGGCTAAACTCTTGGCCGTCACACACGAGCGGACCATTTAATAATCAGGAGGATTAAATGAGTGGGTGAGCGTTCAAACACTGTGGGGAGTCTGATAACTAACTTCAAGACAGTCTAATTCCAGTGTTGTTGCAAGTGGTTTGCCCTGGGAGGTGTGGGAAAGAAGGTGGGAGAGACCACCAACTACTTGTATTTATGGATATAGAACAGAACTCCTATTATGTCAGACCGGAGGGGTAAATGTAAACCGAAACATGCTTTGAGTCTTTGAAATAGTCGGATTTGATTGACGGTGTGGTCGTTTTGGTATTGAAGTGGACCTATTATGCAAAAATCACTTTTATAAGGGGTTTAAATTGTGTGGCAGCAGACTGTGAATATAACCAGCTTCTAAGGGTAAACATTTATTACATTTATTTTTTATAATCACTCTCTTTAAAAACAGTCTGCAGAAACACTTTGATTGACATTATTTCTTTGTACGTGTCATCAGAGAGGGAAAGCTGAGCCCATTAGTGACAATCTCTCCCTCACTGGAGGTTAGTCTTGTTTCTGCCACTACATATGCTGACACACAGGCATTTGTAGCTCCGCCCTCTTTTTAAATCTCATTTGAATTTAAAGCAACAGTCCCCAAAGAGGTAGTTTCAAAGAGTTATAAAACATTATTAGTGTTTTATTTTAGGCTGAAACTTTAAAGGGTCGCCTTAAAAAATTATTTAGAGTCTAAGCCACACTTGAATGTTTTGGTTTATTTGATGATATGACAAAATATTATACAAAGAACTTAATTTATTTTTTAAAAAGAAGCATTTAGTTTAGATCTAAATACGAAAATAATAATTTGTTTGATTTAAAATAAATATAGAATAAAAATGTCTAAACTAAAAATTTGTGGACATTTTGGCCAGTACTGATCAAATAAAGCTTTATAGCTGATGTATTCCAATCTTAAGTGACTTTTTTAATAACTAAGTATGTTATATTGTGATTTTTTTTTTTTGTTAATTTATGGAGATTAATGTGAAAGTATGTGTTATGATTGCATGTTAAATGTTTAAAGAGTAAGATAGGCTTAAAATTGTAATATATGCATTATGATATCACACAAGTGGCAATTTGGCGGTCTGTCACATCCATAATGAAGCTTTTTCCTCATAAATGTATAAAATTTCCTCATAAAATATACAGTTGAAGTCAGAATTATTAGACCTCCTTCAAATTATTCTTTTCTTTTTTAAATATTTCCCAAATGATGCTTAACAGAGCAAGGAAGTTTTCACAGTATGTCTGATAATATTTTTTCTTTCAGGAAAAGTCTTATTCATTTTATTTCGGCTAGAATAAAAGCAGTTTTTAATTTTTTTAAAAACATTTTAAGGTCAAAAATATTAGCCCCTTTATGCTCTTTTTTCCGATAGTCTACAGAACAAACCATTGTTATACAATAACTTGCCTAATTACCCTAACCTGCCTTGTTAACCTATTTAACCCAGTTAAGCCTTTAAATGCCACTTTAAGCTGTATAGAAGTGTCTTAAAATATCAAATAAAATATTATTTATTGTCATCATGGCAAAGATAAAAGAAATCAGTTATTAGAGATGAGTTATTAAAACTATTATGTTTAGAAATGCGTTGAAAAAAATATTTTCGTTAAACGGAAATTGGGGAAAAAATAAATAATTCGGGGGGCTAATAATTCTGACTTCAACTGTATATGTATATATATTAGGCTGTTTTTTTTATTTGCTATTGTGGCCGACGTGCGTTCAGGGCCGGCGCGTCCACAGAGGCGACCTAGGCGGTCGACAAGGGCGGCAGAATAGTGAGCGAACCCCCCGGTCCTCACTTTAATCCGCGACACCTACCCCCTCCCTCCCAGTCCTCACGTTCATCCGCGAACCGGTCACTTTCTTTTTCACTTTCGGGTTGAGGGCAGCGTGATCACCGTTCCCCTAGAGCACCAGTTCAGCTTGCTCCGGCCCTGCGTGTGTTTAATGAGCAAAGGAATATGGATAAAGGATAATATGGATAATATGGATCCATGTAAATGTACTCAGTGAAAGTGCCAGATGATGTCGCAAGCAGTCAAAGACAGCCCATTCCTCTCTAAGTTGATTCCAAGCGCCCTCAAATGTTTCATTAAGTTTGACGTGTTTCCCCCCTACACGCAACTTTTCTAAAGCGTCTGCTTCGCGTTGCTGTATCAGAATCCTTGCTTGAGAAATACAGCCATACTTTAAGAACCGTAGTCGTGCGTGGTGATGATTTGAAGGGAGTGCGTTGTACTGCGCGCTCTCTCTCTCTGTCTGAGTGTGTGTGTGTGTGTGTGTGTGTGTGTGTGTGTGTGTGTGCGTCTGTGTCACTGGACTGGCTAAACGTTAAGGAGGACTAAGCAAAATTGTTTCTACTTTATAATTAATGTTCTCAACTAGCAAAACAACTTTACAATGAATACAACTGTTTGTATTCAATACTTTATTATTATTATTTTTTTTCTCCAATTTCCATATGTGCAATGCCTGTATTTTGGATTTTTTTGTAGCTCACTTAGAATCCAACATGGAAATCATTTTTGTTTGTTATTGGCATTGATTGTTTTAAAATTCAATTGGAGCTTACATGCCTGTGTTTTTATTTCTGTAATAAATACTGCTTTTCGTAATTAATCATGATTAATCACAAACAAAAAGTGTGATTAATTAGTTAATTTTTTTAATCAATTGACAGCCCTAATATTTTTCCCCCAACATTGTTAATAAATAACTAATCTTTACATAATGTTTTACAGAGCTTGATTACAAAAAAAGTGTAAACAATAGATTTTAATTTAAAAAAAAATTACTTACTTTTGTACTAAACTACAAAAACACACTATAGGTTTCTACAATTTAATGCAATTCTGATGTCATCTTTATGTTTATCATGATTTATAAATAAAACCAGGGCAGCAAGGTGGCTCAATTAGCACTGTCGTCTCACAGCAAAAAGGTCACTGGTTCGGTTTATTATATTGTTGCAGCTGTATGGCCATCCGGTGCGCAAAACATATGCTGGAAAAGTCAGCGGTTCATTCCGCTGTTTCGACATAAGGGACTAAGCTGAATGAATGAATGAATGAATGAATGAATGAATGAATGAATGAAACATCAGCCTAATTAGTTTTATAAGCACATGGATCCTTTTGATTCGCGTTAAAATTATTGTAAAGGCCTTTATAAACAACATAGGCAGCATATTGTGTTTCAAGCTGTTCAGAAATTGAAATTACAATGTGATTAATGTATGAAAACTCTTACGTGCAGCCCTTGAAGGTTGTCGCAATTCTCAGAATCATTGTGTCTCTATAAATCTCCCAGATGTCATTTCACATCAAATGTATTTACTTTATAACTGCAGCTGCTTGACTTTGTAAACCTCTTTAAAGCGTCAGAACAGATCAGATCTCTTTGTGCTGGTGTTGGTTATTCTAAGAGCAAGCACGGCAACACTTTATCACAAGCCTGAGATATGGAAATGCACATTTGTGGGGTATTTATAGGCAAACTCTTCAGAGACAGATGGGACATGGAGAGTTTTAATAGCAGAGAAACTGCAGCACTCTCCTTTTCACATATCCCAACAAATTCAGGCGTCGCACAAAGAAACGTGGCCTAGGAAATGCTGCATTTGGTTCCAAACAGCTGCATGCACACGGATGTGAAAGCCCCATTCTAATCAAATTATAGGCTGTAAATATATTATTTTGAGCATATTTAAAAGCGGGCATTAATTCATTTCAACTCATAATTAAATGTGGGCTAGCTTCATATTATGCAGTTGGCATTTGATTTGAGTCGGCTTTATCTGACAGGATGTTGAATTTTAATGAAATTTATTTCGTCCAAAACTTTTTTAAATGAAACATAAAAATATAACTAAGTTCGCAGTCTGTTTTTGATGCCATTTGGATCCATTTTGAGGATTTTTAATTGGTTATATTTTATCGTTAAAAAATACAGTTTAAAGTAATACATCGTTTACATTGGTCGAAACAAAAACTTAGTAAGATATTTCAGGAAGTGGACCCTGCATGCGATCGGTGTGGGCTAGAGCCGGCATCACTGGCTTATACTGTATGTTTTGCTGCTGTCCAAAATTATCATCTTTTTGGAAGAGTGTTTTTCTAATATTTTCATGAATATGTCAAAAGCCAATAGATCCAGATCCCCTTACTGCAGTTCTAGGCATTACTGATTTTGAGAAAGCTAAAAACGGAATAGAAAGCGGCTCCGACATATATACATCTATTGAGGGATTTAACAAAACATTTGGAACTGGAGAAAATCTGATTCTGCCTAAAAAAGAAAGATGACAAATTCTATAAAATCTGGCAACCCTTCATAGTTTATTTTAAAGATATAAATTCTACAGGAAACATTTCAATTAAAGAGGATTAGACTACTTTAGATTAAAACAAAAGTTCAGTATTTTGTTTTTATTTTGTATTTATTCTTCATTGTATATTTTGTATTGTATTATTATTATTTAGTTTTATTTATTTATTTATTTATTTGTTTGTTTGTTTATTTATGTATTTATTATAGGGCTGTCCAAGAATTAATCATGATTAATCACATCCAAAATAAAAGTTTGTTTTGACATAATATGTGTGTGTGTTATATATATTTATTATGTATATGTGATAAACACATTCATAGAAGCCAAAACTATATATAAAAAAGTTACATCAAAGTAGTTACATCATATTCAAATGTAAAATTTGTATCATACACATATATTTTTTATATATCTAAATATAAACCAACATTTTATCAGGTATATGCATGTGTGTATTTATATATTCATAATAAAATATACACAGTACACACACAAATATTATGTTAAACTTTTATTTTGGATGTGATTAATCATGATTAATTTTTTGACAGCCCTAATTTATTATTATTATTATTATTATTATTATTATTATTATTATCTAATTTTATCTATTATTATTTTACTTCAGTGAGTGCTGTTTGTATATTATATCTTGTATTGTCAATTGTCGTGTTTATGTTTGCTAAACTAAATTTGTAAGTTAAAATGTAAACATTTACAAATTCTGCGGTCTATTTTGTAAATGTGCACTAAATTGTTTTAAAGCTACAGAATCCACAAAATTCATTTATGTTGTGCCAACACAAATCGATTAAGTTAACATAACAAATTTAAGTGGATTGAACAAAAAACAAACAAGCTTCCCTAAAAAAAAAAAAATCTCCAGAATTTGGTTGGTTCACCTCCTTTTGAATAAGTAGTTTGAACAAAAAGCTAAATTTGAGTGCATTTATAATATTTATTCTTTCTATTTTAAATCATTCTAACAGTGTTAAAATAATTCTAAAGTGTTTTT
This sequence comes from Danio albolineatus, assembly GCA_903798035.1. NCBI lineage: Eukaryota > Metazoa > Chordata > Actinopteri > Cypriniformes > Danionidae > Danio > Danio albolineatus. The sequence continues at coordinate 10,301,078 of CAIGQQ010000001.1, read as the reverse complement.
AATGTTACAGATTAACCGTTATCAGCCAAATAAAAAACTAATTAGTGGACAAAGAATTATTGGATATTTCTACAGTGTAGTGAAAATGAGAGAAGTTTTTAATTGCATTTGTTTGCATTTTTTTTTATAATCAGGCTGAAATAAATTCACATTAGTGTTTATATTTATCAGTCTATACTATATATCAGTTATTCCTTAGCTTCCGAATATAAAGTTCTCAAATATTAGTATCAGCAAAAATATCCATATGGATTCCAAGCTAATAAACACTCTCCTTTACAAAACTCTTAAGCAAATGTTTCCACATTGATCACAACGAAAAATTTTATGAGAAGTAAATCAGCACATATGAATGATTTCTGAAGGATTGTGACTGCAGAAAATAGAAAATCTACTATTTTTATGTGCATTTTAAACTGTTGGCAATATAAATAAAACATTTGTAAAGACGGATTATTAATATTATCTAATGTTTCTTGAAATAACTTATATATTGTGTATGCTAGGATAGATAATTCCCATAAACATATCAGAATTCTACTACAATTTCACTGCATTTCCTTAAATTCAAATTCAAATGGAATTCTGCATCCCGTTTGCTGATTGCTACACTGATTAATTTAATTTGAAAGGAATTTAAATGGATAGTTCACCTAAAAATGCTAATTCTGCCATTATTTACTCACCGTTCACTTGCTCAAAACCTATTTGATTTTCTTTCTTCTACTAAACACAAACACTATTTGAAAAAGGCTGATAACCACAGACTTCCAAAGTTTTTTCCACTATGGAATTCAGTGAGTCCCAGCGACCAAACTTCTCCAATAAAATCTTCTTTTGTGATCAAAACCACATGAGACAGAGTTAAAAAAATCATTTTCAGCATGAACAATCGGTCCCACTTTATATTAAGTGTCGCTTATACCTGTGAATTTACATGGTAATTAGATGTGTAAGTAGTATGTAACTACAGTGTATGTACACACTGGTACATAGTATTTACTTGTGTAATACTGGTGTAACTACACTCATGTAACAACCCACTGAATAGTATGTGTAAGTACAAATGTGTAACAGGACATTGGTAACAACACTAGGAAAGTATCTGTAACAAGAATTATGTAAGTGCATTGTGTAACAACAATATGTACTTGCAGATGTTTTCCCACTTCCAAACCTGTTTGCAGATCATGTACTTGTGAACACTGTATGGCAGAACTAATGCTGCATTAGAAGGTTTTACCTTGTGATACCAGTGTACCTACATGGTAAATCCACAGGAACTGTCCACTCAATATAAAGTGTAAAATGGTCACAAATTGCAGTGTAACTTGTAGAAATATCTTCTATGCAACACTTTAATAACAGTGTAGTTACATGGTAACTCCACAGGAACGGTCCACAATATAAAGTGTAAAATAAAATTCATTTTCGTTTCGGCCTAGTCCCTTTATTAATCTGGGGTCGCCACAGCGGAATGAACCGCCAACTTATCCAGCATATGTTTTACACAACGAATGCCCTTCCAGCTGCAACCCATCTAAGCTGAAAAGAAAATGAATAAATGTATGAACAGTAATTTGTGACCATTTTACACTTTATATTAAGTGGACACAAGTACATGATCTGCAAACAGGTGTGGAAGTGGGAAAACATCTGCAAGTACATATTGTTGTTACACAATGCACTTACATAATTCCTGTTACAGATGTGTACTTTCCTAGTGTTGTTACCAATGTCCTGTTACACATTTGTACTTACACATACTATTCAATGGGTTGTTACATGAGTGTAGTTACACCAGTATTACACAAGTAAATACTATGTACCAGTGTGTACATACACTGTAGTTACATACTACTTACACATCTAATTACCATGTAAGTTCACAGGTATAAGCGACACTTAATATAAAGTGGGACCAAACAATCTTTTTAATCTCTCATCTGCATAGTGCAAACCTTGACAGCAAGTCCTGAGCTTGTTGACAGGTCACACTATGTTTAACCTAGCTGTCCATTTCCTGTTGCCTGGTAACTCTAGCCAGCGTGTCGTTGCTCTTTTGGTTGTTATGTCAGACTGACCTGCTCTCCGAGCCTCGAAGCAAGCCAGTCCCATCTCGTCCTTCAAGTCTTCATTCTCCGCTGCAATGGCTTCACCCACTGCCACGAAGCGTCCGACCGCAACACTGACCGCCTGGCCCACTCTCTGGATGGCCCGTAAAGTCTTCTCCGTCTTCTTCAGCTTGTCTTTGTGATTGATCAGTGTGGTAATCTGGAATGAGACAAATGAGGGAATGGTGAGCACAATAACACTGAATGTAAGGTAGACAGTGATGTAAAGCAACAAATTACAAGTCCTAAAATTACTGTAATTGAGTAGTTTTCCTCAGGAATTGTAAATCACAAAAAATGTGTACTTTTACTTTCACCCGAGTACATTTTTAGTGCTGTATCTGTACTTTAGTCTATGGTTTTCCTTCAACCTGCAGTCACTACTTTATGTTTTTCTCGTCTAGGGGATTGGCAGAGTAGAAAAAACAGTCCTGTGACTCCTGTCCAATCAAATCACATAGACAGTAAATCGCATCATACTGAACTACCTCAAACCACAGATGTTTTATAAATCTAAAGTATTTCATTCACAAATGCAAGGTTATGAATATCACCCCTCACTTTTCTCATTTTCATTTTCAAATACACTCTCAGAAATAAAGGTACAGGAGCTGTCACTGGGGCAGTACCTTTTCAAAAGGTACATATTTGTACCCAAAGAGTCCACAGCGGTACCTCAAAGGTGCATATTAGTGCCCAAATGTACCCTTTGAGGTACCATTAAAGATCCTTCAGGTACAAATATATAAATAAAGGTTATTTCTGAGAGTGTAGATATTAAGAATTATATTAAGTCTATCTCTACCTCTTCTAACAAAAAGGCAAAACATTGAATGTACAGTATGAGCTTTTTTTTGATGTTTTTATGTCATTTGTATTGATGGTATTTATACTGCAAATTCCTTGGTTTTTTCTTATACTTGGTTTAGTATAAATTTGCAATTTATTTTTTATTTAATTTATTTATTCATTTATTTATTTATTTTTCTTTTTTGGCTGTACTCACTACTATGTTGTTTGGTATTATATTCAACTCCTGGCTTTTTGTTCATCAGAGCTGTTCTTCAAATCTGTATTTTTGAGCAAATGTTATTAATTAAAAAAAAATGTTTAAAAAAAAACCTTTAAAAAAAATGCATTTAGAAAAAAAAAAAAAACAGCGGCCCTTGCTTACTGAAAACAATTACGTTTAGCTTTTAAAAATTAATTTGTGATCCGTTGCATGACTAAATTGTCATTATTTTTATTTTTTCTAACGTTATAGATTTATATATTGGGGAATTTAAAACGACTGGTAAACAATGAGGTAATTTCTTGAAAAAGGTCCAATTTGCGTCCATTGACAATGTAAACAAAGAATGGCTAGCAAAGGATGCCTGATCAACTTTCACTTTGTTGTGCACTCATTGCATTTTAACGAACACCTTGGCTTTTGATTAACACGTAAAAATAAAACAAAAGAATGAAAAAATTTTGTACATCTTCTTGGACACTTTTAATGCTAAATCCAGATGGTTTGCTGGATTTAGCATTAAAAGTGTCCAAGAAGATGTCCAAAATCATTGCAAGCAATGACCCAGAGACTGTTTAGATGCTCGTCACTGATGAGAAAATGAAAGATGTCGACTGTATTATGACTGAAATGGCCAAACATCCTTAAACAATAAGTAAATGCACTACAGAATGCGACGTTTACATATCCCTGCATAAATAGCAAGTACAGTAAACGCATCAACCTTTCACAGGGTAATACTCAATACTCGTTGCTCTTGAGTACTTTTAAAAGCACTACTTTTTACTCATACTTTGAGTAATATTTACAACAGACACTTTTACTCTACCTGCACTACATTTTAAGTGATGATATTTTTACTGGAGTATGTTTTTTCAGTACTCTTTCCACCACTGAAGGTAGATAAATCAACACAAAAGAAGATGAAGTTGTGCGGTGCATTCTGGGTAATGTAAAGGCACTGTTTACACATTGATAGTGTAGGATATGTTTTTGGCAAACCAATAAGTCATAGATGACACTAAATAAAGATATTTGTAGATAGAGTCTAAAACATTTAGAAGAATTTGAGCAATTTTAACCAATTAGGTAGTTCTTAACCAATTTAGGTAGTCGACTGCTTTTTATTTTATTTACTCTAGTATTTAACATGTACAGTATATACATTATTGTCTATATTTAAATGGTTAGTTTCACCAAAAATGAATATTTACTCATTATTTACTCTCCCTCAAGTGGTACCAAACCTTTATGAGTTTGTTTCATCTGTTGAAAACAAAAGAAGATACTTTGAAGAAATCATAGGGAAATACTATAGAAGTCAATGGTTACAGGTTTTCAACATTTTTCAGAATATCTTCTTTTGTATTCAGTAGAAGAAACTTATAAAGGTTTAAATGAAATAAAGGTTTAAAACAAATAAAGCGCAAGTAAATTGTGACAATTTTAATTTTTAAAAGGAATTATCTATTTAAACTATATTAAACTCAGGGTCTTTAGCAATTAAATCTATAATTGTATGCAAGAAGTTGAGTTGTGCTTTTATGCAAGAAATTGTACGTTTTTATCATGAGAAGTGATGAAGTATACCTTTCAAAAATCTAATTTGTAGTTAAATTGTTTTTTTGTGAAAAAATACATAAATTAACAGTAAAATTTAAGCTGTTTATTCTGTTTTTTTCCCACAATCACACACATAATATACAGAGATTTTATTAACGCGGCACAGTTATTTAGTATTCTGGTGTTTAGAAGCAGCAGCAGTTATCCTTTCTGCTTTGATAGCCACAAAGCTCCTCAAACTATATCAATACTATATGGAGTGAAGATTTGATAGCTGCAAAATGTCAAACCAAACTTTGTGTTAGAGAATTAATCCCTTCTGGACAGTGTGCTTCAACAATACATCTCAAAATGTTTAAGAATCAGGTTATAGGCTGACAGTTGGCTGTCTGTTGTGGCTTTTTGAACAAAAAAAATGGGCATGCGGTTAAAAAAAAAGCAAAAATGCTGTACAGTGAAAATACATAACCTGGTTAACAGTAAGTCTCCTTAATACATCCGGTGAATAACCATAAATTGACTTTGCCAGAATTCCCTGCATGACACATTTTATGCTTTATGTAGACAATGGTACGCTTTTGGCTTTTTTCCTCATCAGTTACAGTATGTACATTAGAGTTTTACATTACATCTAATTTTGATAAAAATGCTGAATGTTGATAAATGATGTTTATCCTATTTCTTCAATGTTCTGTGTGCTCCCATGATGGTGTTTCATAGTTGTATGAACGACACAGAGCACCTTCTATATATATATAAGTAGGCTTCTCTGCTTGTGGGAGAAGTTTGTTTGTGATAAGCTTTGGTTCATTGTATGACTTTCTCACCACCGTATGCATATGGCTGTGTTTTTATCTTTGTAAAAGAGGTACAGCAGGGAAATAAGTATTGAACACCTCATGTTTTTTTCCTGGGAATAATAGTTCTAAAAGAGCTGTTGACATGGAATTGAAGAAGAATTTAATAAAAACCCAAACAATACCAACATAAAAATAAAACAAAACAAAAAAAATTTAATTCTGAAAACGAGTTCTGTGTAATAACAATGGAATGGCAAAAGGAGAAAGTACTGAACTACTGAAACGCGTTTAATACAGGCTTTTATAATGATGGCAGTTTAAAGATGCCTCTCATATAGAGAATGAAGTCACATGCATTGCTCAGGTGTTTTTATTCTTACTTAACAGAGTGTAAAATTTTTGACGGTTCTGTGGGTCTCGTCTATCAAATCTGATCTTTAATTTGAATTCTCTATTGGATTCAAGTCAGGTGATTGGCTGAGCCATTCTACAGTTTGATTGTTTTTCTCCGAAACCATCTGAGAGTTTCCTTGGCTGCGTTTTTGATCATTGTCTTGCTGAAATGTCCGCTCTGGTTTCTTCTCCATCATCCTGGTAATGTAGATGTTAGACTAAAGCAGTGAATATTTATTTACAAGGACAAAGGGCAGAGGGTTGCTGAATATCTTCTGAGAGATTCCAGCTGCTGTCTGGGCTTTCACTGCCTCTCTACACCTCCCTTTCTTCATGTGTTCAATACTTTTCCCTGTGTCGTTTCATTTTATTATGTATAACTTCATTTGTGAACTAATTAATATTGTTTTCTTGTACATATTTGGATTTCTTTGGTTGTTTCCAACATCCGGGGAAAATTTCAAGTCAACGCCACCTTTAGAAATATGTTTTCTGAGAAAAATGGTGATGTAATCAATGCTTATTTTCCCCGCTGGATGATGTGTAGATGTAAGCACTTCAAAACACTTATGTATTAACACTATGAACTAAAGAAATTCACCATAAAAATTTAATATTTATTTTATGGTTTGTACCGTATTTTTAACAGTAAAAACTGGCAATGGATTGTTTTACAGCGTACAGCAGCAGTACCATCTAATTTAATCTCTGGAAGTGTTCAAAAGTGGCCAAACTCTTCATATCCACAAAACAAAAAAACAAAGAATGAAAGGGAGTGTTGGGAAAGAACGTCTCTCCCCTCTAAATCCTCTTCATTATCACCATACGTTTAACATCACACTCACTCCCTCTTTCAGACACAATCACAGTCACAGTCTTCGTCTGCATCAGGATTGACTTCATCAATCATTTACTCGGAGCCCTTTACAATTTCCGCTCTCAAGAACTGAAATCCCTCACCTCCTGCTGATGGGTAATGGCAGGTGGGCTGCGAAAGGAAACGTTTAATTGGAGTACAACAGCAGGGAGCGTGGACATCACAAAACAGGCCGCATCAAGCAAACAGGAGCCTACATGTGCTACTGCTAACTAGTCAACAGCAATGTGACAAGTTAAAAAACGTTTATTAGGCAGCGTGCTTTTATAAGTATTACTTAAATCTGTTATTTATGATCCTCGATTTTAGCTTAGAACTGCACATAATCAGCGACAAATTTCTCCTACTCAGCAGTGTGTATTTCAGCATGCATTGTGAATGATGAATGAATCTCGTACACTTCATATTTACATTCTTCACCAGTGAGTCATCTGGGGTTTGACGTTTGGCATAATCCATCTATCTTTTCCGAATTCACTTAAAGGGGCGGTGTCATGAAAAAACCCTGAATCCATCTTGCTATTTTTCAAAAGATGAGGTGGTGTAAAACAACCAACGATAACTCAAATCTACACATTGCTGAAGCTGAAAAATTCCAAAATTAGAAAGTAAAATAATACAATTTTTGTTTTGAATACACATTATCCATACAAAAAATAAAACAAGTCATAATAGGATTCACTGTTATATTCATTCATTTTCTTGTCTGCTTAGTCCCTTTAATAATCCGGGGTCACCACAACGGAATGAACCGCCAACTTATCCAGCATTTGTTTTACGCAGCAGATGCCCTTCCAGCCACAACCCATCTCTGGGAAACATCCATACATTCTCATTTACAAACATACACTATGAACAATGTTAGCCAACCCAATTCACCTGTACCGCATATCTTTGGACTGTGGGGGAAACCGGAGCACCCGGAGGCTCGAACCAGCGACCTTCTTGCTGTAAAGCGACTGTGAGGCGACATCACTACCTACTGCGCCACCGTGTCGCCCTCAGTGTTATATTGATGTCATAAAAGTTCCTGTTTCCAGCTGGTATTAATATGCATCTTCAGTGATTTATCCACAAGTTACCAAACAGAAGCATTACAATTTACACATTGTAATAACATGTTCAAATATGTGCTGTTCAGTCAATTACAGTAAATGTCATGAAATTATACATTTGATGCATTGATTGTCCAAAAACAAAAATCTTTGCAAAATGTATAAGTAAGATGTGTTGTTCTCTGCCTTTTTGCCAGTTTAGTAAGTCAGAATCTTGTATGCACAAGGTTCATACACAAAAAAAAAAGTCATGCACTGTGAAAAACACATTCTCAAACCATTTGAACACTGTTAGCAGTCCGACTTACAAGACAACCATGATTTCCAGCACTGAATCATTGGAAATACCAACACAATCTCACAGTAATTCGTAACTTTTTGATTTAGTTGCCAATTTGTATGAATTTGAACGATGTTATTCAAACAATTTAGTACAATTTGCTTACCCTCAATGATGGTTGGGATTAGTGGGGTTGGGTGCTATGCCTCCTTTTTAAAATTGTACATTTTCGAAAGACTAAACTCGTAGGAATTTGTATGAATGAGCCACTAAAATGACAAAACGTCAGGCTGGAAATACGTAAATCAGCCTACATTTTTGCGAAGCGTAAAATAAGTTGATCACAAATCCACTATCACAAATTAAGATCACAAATTCACTAGAGGGTACTGCCTACATTTTTTGTGAATTTCAAACTCATTACTTGTATATTTTGTTTTATGTTTGAGATGCACGTTCTTCTTGTACACATATACAAGAAGGCAAACCACTAACCTAATCCCTTCTCTAAACCCAATCAATAGTGTTTATAACAGCAAATGTAAAATAAAAATGGACTGTCACCACATTATACCTTGATTTTTATATTACCTTTATATTTAACATCTTTTGTGGAACCGTGTTTCACCAACCTTAATGCTGGGTACATTGTGCAAAGTGAACAAACTGACCACTCCAAAAAAGCTGTTATTGTGGAGATATAGATATGCAAGACAAACTTATTGAATTACAAATCACAGACATCATTGTTTTATAAGGTTTTTTTATGTTGAGCGAAGACGTTTAATAATAAAATATTTATTAATTGATTATATGTGCCAGTAAATATCATTAGTGTGAAAAGGAACAACTGTTGTAGGAATCATAATGCTTTGTAGCATTCATTTTACCAAGAAACTTCAAACATGTTAAAGTATGTTTTTGTGGTTCCAATGAGCCTTTGTTGATCATTTAGATCATGATACCTGTGGGTATCTTTTTCTACGGTACAATGCTTTAAAGCAGAGGGTCTCAATAATAATCAAATAAACAAGCACTTATGGACATATATTTCACCATTTAAATCAGCCACAGAAATAATCTGCATGTGCGTTATTCTCGACTACGCACACTGAGAGAAACCGAAAGTAAAACTAAACAGAATACAAAGTGCAGTACTTTAAATGTCCAGTAGGTTAAAACCACAAGTAGCTACAGTATATGCGACTTCACAACAATAACAGTCATTTAAAACTACATATTTTGGAGGATAAATCTCGCTGTATTTTTGACATCAGTTATGGGCCGCATGAAGGAAAAGGAGGGGTCGTAAATAGGGTTAGGGTAAGGCTGCAAATAAAACATCAGCATCCAATACTTGCCCAGTAACAATCATAAGTTACGTGTGAAAACAATTCGTTCAGATTTTCCATTTTTCAACTGAATTTGTGTGCTCAAAAGTGAACAAGCTCCAAAAATACAACTGCTAAAACAGCCTACTGCAAGGGTCAGAGAAATCATATAGGAAGAACATTATTGATTCCAAAAAAGCTCAAACATCATCACGAATGGACTTCAGGGGAAGCAACACAATGGTACAGGTGTAAAACACGGCCTCTTCTAAATGTGGCAACTTCACACTCTTTGTGCTGTTTTAATTTGTCATTCTGAGGGTGTTCTTTGAATCCTTCCCATGCAGTCTAATGTCGACACCCACAGACAGAAGGGGAGAGTGATAAATGGAGTGGGAGGTGTTTCTACGTCATCCTGTGGTCCAGCGCTCGGTCTGTCTCTGACACATCTCCCTGAAGATGGCTGTAATCAGGCGCTCAGGTGAGAGATAAAGGACCCTGTCCCTGCCTCACCGCTCCTCCGCTGATATTAGATGCTACTAGCAGTCCTGCCAACAAACCGAGGGCCATCCATGAGTCATAGATGGAGAAAAATGAAACATTCCCTGAGGAGGGAAAAAAACCCAGTTGGAGGATAAGGGTGTGAGAGGGCCATGAACAATGGAGAGTTGAATGGTTCAATGTTGACATTACGTCAGCAGTTCTGGGAAAGCAATGTGTGTGATGTTTATTCAGAGTTTGAGATGTTTATCTCGCAGTCTTCTGCTTAGGCAGTATAGTGGTACTTGTTGTGCAATGAAAAGGGAAAAAAGTTTTAACCAATGTGATTATGCTGAAGGGATAATATCACGGTATATTATGAGGTCACACTTTATTTTGATGGTCCGTTTGTTGAATTTAAGTTACATTGCAACTAATTCTCGTTAGATTATAAGTAGACTGTTAGGTTGGGGTTAGGGTTAGTGTAAGTTGACGTACTTGCAAAGTTTCTTATAGTCAGTTAAATGTCTGTTGGATGTCAGTATCAGCAGATATTAAGCAGACAATCTACTAATACTCAAATGGACCATCAAAATAAAGTGTTACCTATTATGAATAAAAACAAATGGTCCCACTTTTTATTAGGTGTGTTTAATGCACTCAAGCATTAGGTACATTGCGCTTATTGAGCCGTATCATACACCCAGCAGAATGAGGCGCAAGACATGTTTGGAGCAATGTGTTGCTATTTTCAAACCAGCGCAGCCCTAATTTTCACATTTTGCAGCACGTTTGTTAAATAATGAATTTATTTGCGTCACTCGTGGACTCATGGGTGTGCTGGTCTATAAAAGAGTTGTGTCAAGGCGCATTGTTGGCATGTTGCTATTTTGAGAAACTGAAATAGACTGTGCCATTGACCAAGTAAAAGCTGGTCTAAAGTCCAGCAGAGAGCGCGTTAGTTAAGCACCTATGCAGGTTTAAAAGTTTAATAACCACAGGATGTGCAGCAATACACAAATATCTTTACATATGAAAAAAGGATTAAAAAGTTACAAAAATTTTGTATAAAAACAAGTTTAGATTTGACCACGAAAGTAGAAAAGTAAAGTAAAGAGTAAAGGTAAAGTAAAGAGGCAGAATGGAGGAGGCTCATTCTTTATCCTCGCGCTGACAATCTGTTTAACTGTTTTCTCGCTAGTGAAGCATTCAGTTAGCCATTCAGTTTTCCGCTTATAGTACAAAGTCCGCCACGTAAATTGCAAATGCGCCATGGCATGACGCAACTGACTCTTAAAGGGAACGGGGGCTGAGACTCTGATTGGTTTAATGCACATTATGCTCAAAACATACCCATAACTCATTAAGAAAATAAGCTCAACCCTGTTAGACCATGCGCCGGGGCACAAACCGTATTCTTCTGTCCTTAAAATTGCAAAAGTGGATTCGGACATGACCTTACTGCTTTTGCGCCCTGCGCTTTAGACTTTAATCATTAAAATTGAGCCCATTGTGTTTATTTTGCCTATTATAATGGGATATGGGGTATGGTGTGATTTGGTGGTTTGGTTTAAGGATGAGTTAAACGGTAGAACTTAGAAATGTTGTTATAGAGATACAAATGCAAAAAAAAAACATTTATAAATATTTATATACAAGTGTTATAAAAAAGGCATTTTTAAAAGCTTAATATAAAAATATGTATGTGCAGACTAAATACAGTGCATAATTTCAATGTTACTACACGGTGGTTAAAATCACAATATAAAATGGGTGCAAAAATTAATCAAGCATAATCATATTTTATGAAATACCTACAAAAAAATTGCACAAAAAAAAGCATTAATAAATGATGGCAATCTGATTTTTGTATCCATAATCCAGACTTCAGTGCCAAATGATCCTTTAGAAATCATACTAATGTGTTTAATATTGACTAATCCATTTCTTCTCTGGATTCTTTAGTTTATTTGAAATAGAGCCATTTTGTACCATTATAAAGTTACTTTTGATGACATAAATGATTCTGAATTATTGCATTAAAAAAAAGAATATTACCTCATCATTTACTCTCCCTCGTGTGGTTTTAAACCTTTATGAGTTTTTCTTTTGATGAACAAAAAAGAAGATCATTTGAAGAATGCTGGTTGCTGGGACCCATCAACATCCATAGGAGGGAAAAAAAACTATGAAAGTCAGTGGGTCCCAACAACTGACATTTTTCGAAATATCTTCTTTTTTGGTTCATCAGAAGAAAGAAACTCAAATAGGTTTTGAACAAGATGAATTAAATGACAGAATTTTCATTTTTGTGCGAACTATCCCTTTAATTTATTTACAAAAAAAAAAAACACTCACCCCAAACTTTTGACTGATAGTGTATATATCAAAACAAAGTGATTCAAAGCGCCTACAGATTTGGTCATACCCTTAATTCTGCTGATGGAACTGTTGGCAGTGCTATTGCAGTGTGAGTAAATGAGTGAGGGAGTGTGTGTGTGAGTCAGCGTGTGTGAATTCAGCATAGCTTCAGTAAAGGTAATGTTGTGGTGGTGACACTCGCATGTCCTTCAGCAGTGGCAGTGCTCCAGAGTGAGACACTGACCCGAAACTGGCTCCAGTTGTACTCGCTCAAGTCAGACCACAGAAACATGAGAAAGGTCTTAAAAGGGGACATACTGTAACCAGTTTTATAAAATGTCAAACAAATCTATGGTGAAGGAGTCTGAAGTTTCAGATCAAAATACTCATTAGACTGTATTATAGCTTGTCAAATTTGTCCCTATTTAAAAACATGGCAAGTTTGTATGCTTTAAATGTTAATGAGCTGCTGCTTTCTAGAAGAGTGCGGAGCTTTTACAACTTGTAAATACTCTGAGTGCTGGCTTATGCAAATTAACATTACTCTATTAGTACAATTGTCTTATCTTCACAGAAAACCTCATAAATGAATGAATAATGTGCAATCATGAATTGTGCTGTAAAACTTTTACAATTTTTATTCAATTACTTAAATTACACTGATTTAAAATAATAAACAAGCCATTAAATAACCATATTTTATTGTCTAACATTTTATTGAAAGTGAACAAGTGTGTCATTTAGCAGTGTTGCCATGTCAGCACAGCAGCAGTATTGCAAGCAGCATGATCAGTTACAGTACATAGAAATGTCCAGTTAGCATATTATTTGAGCAACCATTGCTTTTTTGGTGAGCATGTGTGGTTCATGCTCTACAGACTGAAATATGAAGATATTTTGAACTTTGACTAAAGTGCGTGCAAACTAGTTGACAGTGCGCTCTATTTCTCATGCGCCACAGCAACAAACCTCCCTTGCCATTGAAATGAATGGGTTTCACAGCACAGCACTTTCCTTGTCCAGTGTGAAAGCCACTTTAGACAGACTACGCAATGACTATGGTTTAAGGGAGAATGAAACCAGTGTGCTGAACACTGTTGTCCATTGCAATGCAGCAACTTCTATTGGAAACTGAAAATGCCATTTCCAACCAATAGGCATGGGCCGGTATAAGATTCTGGCGGTATGATAACCTTGGATAAAAATATCACAGTTTCACGGTATGACGGTTTTGTGTTTACTGCTCTAAAATATATTCTTTTTAAATGTCTGGCTAAAAACAAAACCTTTTTCCCTCATGAGCACAATATGTTATATTTTGAGAAACATTTTAAAGTATTTTGGGGCAGTAAACATGTCAGGCTAGATAATTCAAATGGATCGTTGACTTCTGCGGTCTTCATTTGTTTCAAAAACACAGATGTCTTTACAATTTACACAAAAAACAAACAAAAAAAATGTCTTACACAGACCTTAGGAACTGTATAGCAGAACGTTTTGGCGGTATGAAAACCTTGACTTTTCCATACCGCGGTATACCTTGAAAATGGTTATCGTCCCATGCCTACCAACCAATAATTTACAGTAGCCGAAAATTTGGAGCATGCTTAATAGTGACACAGTTCTGGATATTCACTTTCAGAAAAATTTGGAACCATTCCAAAAATATGAATTGACATTTTTGTCTTGGATTTGAAGTGTACGATGCATAAAAGTTTTTCAACGATATTTCCCCTTTAAGATACCATCACACAAGCTGCTTAAAGCACTGGCATATGCAAGTGTAAGTGAGAATCACAGTCTGAGTGAAAGTGAGAGAGAGACTAGCACCATGTATATTTTTAATGTGTCAGAGGGAGAGGGTGGTGGCACTCACAACTTCCTGTTGCTGGATTAGCACATGGCCCACACAGGCTATGTCAACAAAAAAAACACAACTGGGACACAGAACAGCAAGCGCTTCTGTCTAAACGCCACTGGCAATGCAGACTGTGCCAGAGCCTCTGGCTATTTTTATTTTCTGCAAAGATAGTTACTGAAATTCTTTTCTTCAACAAGTTTACAGAACAAATATTGTGCTTGTAGGTTTGTTCAAATTTGCGGTTGATATAAAATTACACAATGTGTTAAACAAGCCCAAAACAGGAAGCTGTAAATCAATTCAGTGTGATTTTTACCTGACAACAATGTCAAGTCAGCTGAAAATGATGCTAGATGACTGATTCTTGTTATCTTTAAGCGCACAATGTCGCCTGTTTCAGCACTAAATACCTCATCGGAGACTCAGCTCTCAATTGCTTCAACAAAAAAACAAATATTTTTCTAAGGGCTACAGATCAAGCTATTGGACAAAACCTGGAAATGTCTGCAAGAACCTCCCTTGGTTCCTGTTGGATTTGGTTTGAAAAAAAGCAGAAAAGTAAAAAGTCTCAAAAATTAAGCTCAATTTAAAAGAATGAGTGTTCATAGAAATGTTGAGCCTCTTCTGAGTCTGTGATAAAGAGCGGAATAACTACATGGGTTAGTATTTTGCCAATCATCTGCATTGGCTGCAGGCATTGAACGATGACTGGTTTCAAGGTTTGCCGCGGTTTGGAAAAGTTAGGGTTTTAAAACCGGTTTTAAAAACAAAACATTTTTGATTCAACATGATTCAACAAACATTTTGCAAAACAAAAATCGCTATTGCACCAATATCCATGTATGCTATAGACCTGAATGGTGCAGAGGCTTACTTTATATCCAAATAAAAGACAGATATCTAAAGATGCCTTTTAAAGTTGTAAAGAAATCTGTGTTTTGAAACTAATGAAGACAGCAAAAGTCAAAGATTTATTTGAACTATTTAGCCTGACATGTTTACTGTGCCAAAATATTTCAAATGTTTCTTAAAATAAAACATATTTTGTTCAATAGGAAAAGTTTATGTTTTTTACCCAGACATTTAAAAAGAACATATTTTAGAGCAGTGATCACAATACTGTGATATGTTTATCCAAGGTTATGAAACTATCAGAATCTTATACCAGTCCATACCTAATTGACTGTTAACCATTAAAGCCATAGTCATGAAGTTGCCCATTACAGTTCATACGTAGGTACAAAGATGCATCTCCTTGCAGCAACAAATCTTTGCTTGTGTGCGTGACAGAAAATTTCTTGGAGCTGTTTTGGCATCTTTGCACATTTTATAAGCTCTTCATGAGTTCTCAGCTGATAAAAATACCATGTATGCACATACAAGGAGCGAATTCACCCCAGCAAGCCGCATCTATTAAAAAAAAAAAAAAAAAAAAAAACATACATGAAATTTACAATGGTGTTTCTTAAGCATAATCGCACTTATTTGATTAGTGCCCTAAAAATAATGTAGAATCTTCTGGATATGTTTGGTAGATTTTACCCAGCGCTCTGACATATCACGCAGCAGTGTTTCGGCTGACCTGAGTTGGAGCTTTGGCTTGAGGTCCTTTCCTGATCCTGTTCATTCCCTGTCGCTTCCTATCTCTGCTCCACCAATTGAAAGGTTCAAAATACACCAAAATATGAAAAGCAGAACTTATTTCAAGCTTTCTGGATTCTAAAGTCACATTTTTAGACTCATTATAAGTCTTTAAGCCTCATTAAATCAGTCAGTCATCGCCCCTGCTGATTTCTAGACGCTGGCACAGCAAAACCAATTTAAGCTATCATAAACTATTACTGGGAAGAAGCTACACTATCATGAAAAGGACAATCAGACTTTATGTACAGTATGTTGACATCAAGTGCGTATGACAGCTGTTCTCAAACATTCTATACATTCCTTTCTTACCACAAACAATGTTTGCTAGATAATGTTTCATATCTTATCATGCATCATAAAACAAATCACTCTGGAAAGACGTCTCAAGCAAAACAAGATCAGTTCCTATAAAAAGCCTTCACATTGATAAGTGCAGCAATACGAGTAAACCGTGAATGAAAAAAACAAGTCTTATAATTTACTGCTAAGGTGTAGATATATCCCAAACAGACGGATTGAGTATTCAGCAAGCTTTATTTTAAATGACTTTTCTGATAGACCGTAAAAAATGCAAAACACGCTCAAAGGTCAATAATAGTGATAAAACTGAACTGGTTGATTTTGGCATGTCTGTTGGTGTTCAGTTTAACAGCACTGAAACCCGAGTGGCTGCCCTTGTAAAAGTGGAACTCACCTCTATTTAATGGTGATGATGAATACTGAAAATGGTTTCAAATAAAGTACAAAAATTGGGATATTGCAATGGCATAATGTGACACAATGTTATTGCACTTTGCCACAAATTACACAGTTCCGCTGCCCAAAAACGAAACCTATCAGAGTCAAAGATGAAAGAGATCATTTTAATTTCAAGAGCTGTGCCGGTGAAGGAAGGATCTTTCTCGCACTCTTTTTCAATCTCATGCTGGGTTAAGAGACAGATAGAACGAACATGATAAAAGTAGATTTTAGAAGAAGTTATAAAGTTATATAAATTATAATAAAGCAGTGATCACAGAACTTTTTTCTTACTTTCTCATCGAGTAAAATACATATAATGCAGCAGCCAGTGTTCTTACCAGGTCTAGAAAATATGATCATATCAACCCAATTTTATCCTCTTAACACTGGCTGCCTGTTAAGTTCCGTATTGAGTTTGAAATATTGCTTCTTACCTATAAAGCTTTAAATAATTTAGCTCCTGTTTATCTAACCTTCTGTCTCGCTACAATCCAACCCGCTCTTTAAGATCTCAAAACTCAGGGCTTCTGGTAGTACTCAGAATAACAAAGTCAAGTAAAGGGGGTCGAGCCTTCTCATTTATGGCTCCTAAACTCTGGAATAGCCTTCCTGATAATGTCCGAGGCTCAGACACACTCTCGCAGTTCAAAACTAGATTAAAGACCTATCTTTTTAGTAAAGCATACACTCAATACATCACATAGCGGTATGATGCATGAATGTGCTCCACGCATCTCCTTTATATACACTATGAACAGCAGCTACGCTAATTATTCTCTTTGGTCTCTATTTCCACCTGGGGATACTCATCCCGAGGCCCCCAGAGACTATGCAGCGCCACGGATGTGATCCGAGACCCGCGATGAGACGATCCCAAGGTTCCATAATCTTGGACCACGCTGTATCCTGAGAAGCTGCTTGGTGCATGGCGGAGTAGCAAGCATGAGACTGATTCCTGTGACCCTCGAAGGACAGACGAGCCTCGAGTTCTCCAGTCTCCGGCGCCTAGGCTGCAGTTAGAGCTGCGCACCGATGGATTACTCTTCTGTGTTTGGTAATTATTAAACAACACTATAGACTGAACTGGACTCCAACACTAAAAACTGGACTGACACTGTTTCAATTTACTATAACCTTCTATGTGAAGCTGCTTTGGCACAATCTACATTGTAAAAGCGCTATACAAATAAAGGTGAATTGAATTGAATTGAATAATTGTAGAAAAAAAATAATAATATTGATGCCATGGGGTAAAATGGTAATAAATATTTCTCTGACATCATACATGAAATTAAATTACTATCATCCAACCATTTTCAATTCCTCCCAAAGACAGTCCCCATTAAATACTGACTAGAAAGGAACAACTGAATCAGTACAGACTGATTTATCTGTACCCTTGTAGAGGTAAATCTGAGCCTTTAAGTTTGGTTATTAGATTTTCTCCAATGACACAATTATTTAGCGATTATTACAAGCACTCTATGAAGCATAATCGTACTTCCATTCAGACCTCAGTGTCCTTGAGGCTCGTGTGGGTTGCAAAGATGTGAGATTTAAACAATGGAAAAGAAGAGGCCATGGTGAACTGAGCACAAAAGAGTCTGGTACATCAGGATCTCTGGTCGGAATCCATTAAGACAGAGACAGATAATTAAGATGAGAGGGAACAGGTAGTAAAGCGTCAGCTCTGAAGAGGAAACTGGCAGACTGGCACTCAAGCCGGAAACAATTTTCATATGCATTTTGGTACATTTTGTCAGTAAAGCTGGTTCTATAGTAAACCTCCAGCATGTGCTTTCTGACAGAGTAGAATTTATTACACAGAGCTGTAGTTTTGCACGGTACAAAAATCACATTCATAATCGCAGACAATTTAATTGGTTTTTAAAATAATTTTGATCATCTATGTTAATTATGATGCTTCTCGAGTCAACTACAGTTCTGTATTTCAGCTAAATTTGAAAGCATGAGAAATTACCATCTGTAAAATCCTCTTTTTACTCCAAACTCACTTCATAACTTTAGTCTAATGTTTGAAATAACTCTTCCTCTGAGATGATCCCATAGTCATGTGAAAAAAATGTAAGATGATCCCATAGTCAAAGCAGCTAAGTCTCTGTAAAGTCTAGAAGAGGTACAACTGTTGATACTTGGCCAAATGCACATCAATGTAGCATAATGTTTGTGACACTGTACAACAATAACTATGTTTATGTTTCTGTGAGGTTTAAAGTTGGACGTCAACAAAAACACAATGTAATGGGGAATTCAATAAATACTAGAAATAATTCTCGTTAACTTCCGACCAGAGCTGTATCCCTCCTAGCGACAATCTTACATCTTGCTTATTCAGCAATCTATAGTGATTTCCTGGGCTTTTTCTTTGTGGTGTATTTGGAGTTTAGTGCAAGACTACCATCTGGCCTTTATTTTAACTACTGATTATATTTTACTACTTTAGATTTACTACTGATCACACAATTGTGCTTCGCTGACATGTCCATCACAATCACTGTTTTGTTTAATCACCTGTTCGATTTTCCGTTTTTGACAAGCTTAGCCATTATAAAAGACTACAAAGTACAATAGGTGTCACTTTACTATAGTGTTTCATAAGTAAACATTAGTTGATGCATTAAAATCAAAAGTGAGAAACTGAAAACTGAGTTTTATTAGTACATGAAGATTTTATGAATTATAAAGCATTAATTAAGATTAAGTAATTATTTAGTAATCTTCATTGTGACTTTAGTAGTTATATTATGTAATGTTAAGAAATATAATCTTAGTATATAGTGTTAAAGTACAGTAGACCTACAGTCGGAGCATTTTCAGTCAATATTGCAAGCATGCCAAAGGCCAGATTAACATGTGAAAATGTTAATATTTGGAAGAAAAAAATAGCCTATTAAGTAAGGCTGCACAAAAAAACATGTGATATGCTATATTGTTGTCGAGTATTGCGATAACTATTTTTCTTACGATATTAAAAAATTACATTTAAAAAAACTTTTAATTTTTTTTTTATTATTATTTATTATCTAATACATTTTTATTCAGAGTAAATAAAAATGTGTCAAGGTGCAAACATGTAGTCTTAAAAAAAACGTGAATGAGCAAAAATCTCAGCAGATATTCTGATTTTGTTTGGCTGTTGTCATTCTCCTCTCTCATCTCAACTCTCACCTTTAGTGTTTATTTTCAGCTCCAGGTTCACCTTTGGGTCGCTTCAGCCAATACACGAAAAAGCAACTACACGGAGGGTGGGGATAAAAGTAAAGCCCCATCTGATTGGTTGAATTTAGATAAACAACCAATAGATAACATAAATGTAATTCATCACACATATATTACATGTACTATTATCATGATAACAATAATTTTTGATATACTGTGTTGCCCTACTATTAAGGCTTAATCTCAATTCTTTTTTGTACCCCTACCCCTTCCCCTTAGCCCTTGAAACAGAGTGTGAAGGGAAAGGGCTTCAAAATTTACCCCTTAGAAATGGGACAGCACTACAGCACCTGCACACGTCATCATATGTCATCAGGATCTCTTGCTTCATATGAGATCAGACGATCGCGACTGCTGTAGTTATTCCAGTTGTGTTATTTTTTGGTATTTATCTTCAGGAAATCACTGGAGTCGTATATCATGTTATCATAACAATATAATGTAGTAATAAGCTCGTAACTGTACTGTGTATTTACACCCTGTAAACACACGAAAACATCACTTACATTATACCAGACGCTGTAAAAAGGTCATTCCCAACCACTAGACCTTTCTGACAGGGTATTCGAGTGTCATCGAGCGACAGAATGTTGCGGGACCACTGTACAGGAGTTATGATTAGGGATCATAGATGGCAAAATTTAGCAGTTTTTTACTTTAGCGTTTTTTTAAAGCAAGAAGGTAAAACACGAACGCCGTTATGAATGTATTAAAACATGTTGTTTGTTGAAAAATTCCTAATAATGACAAAAAAAATTATAATTTGTGCATCATCTTACTTCTGTGTGCAGCCATTTTGCTGTTGTAGATGGTGTATTCTGGGAAATTTTCTTACCCCTTGGTTTAGAGTGTGGTTCTGGAAAATATCTGTTTTAAGGGATATCTTTCCCCTTAGCCCTACGCCTTCAAGCTAAAGAGAATTGGGACACCAAGGGGAAGGGTTAAGGGGTAGAATAGGGATTGGGCCTAAGTCTTCAAGCATTTGGTGCTGTGACGTACAACCATTGATTATAACATACAACAATATGATTATATTAAACAATATGATGAATATTTTTAAGAAGTTTAAATAATCTGTAATTATACACAATAAATTATTATAATTATAATTATTCGACAAAATTATTCGAATTATGATAACAATATCATGCATGTTCATTATCAAGATATATTCAGTATGACATTTTTTAGATATTGGCACATCTACAGGAAAGTCGATTTCACTGCAAGGTTACACAAACTCCTGAAACTAACTTCATGTTTACCTGAATTTGTTCAAAATTACATCACGCCAGTTCATTCTTTGATTTAGCTTAAGGTATACCTGGACACCATGCCAAGATTCAAGTTATTTCTACATTAATAATGCAGCCCTAAAAAACCTCTGTACCAACAGTCAACACTTAAACGCAGTACATACCGAACAGAATATTCTGAAGTTGTGACACAGTATGCCAGTTTTGAAGAACTTTTGTTACATTTCCACAATTTCCATCAGCATGACATGCAAGCCAGTGAAACTTCCTTCACCTATAATTGCAAAAAGGACCTCAGGGATCTCCCTACAATAACACACAACACAGACTCCCTTCATGGGCATTACAACACCGAATTTGCCAAAAATCAAACCAGAACCTGGACTTGACATAAAGCACCAGGGGTCATGACTACACAAAGCCTCACTGATCTATTCCCGTACCCTCATTACCGTACAATGTGTGGCTAAAGCAGAACAGGCCGACTGCCAAACGTGAAGCCAAAGCACATGTGCTCCTCCAACACTGTACATCGCAGCTATTGAACTTGCTATATAAACAAAAGGCTAATGAGAAAAGGGTGACTTTTCTACCTCAGCATGCAAGAACAAGCCTGACATGAAAGCTGTATTTATTTTGCATGCATTCCTGCCGATGGTGGTCTTCGTCTTATTAGATTACGAATGACCACAATTCCCCAGACGTTGAAAATTGAATCATCATGTGCAAAAAAGACATCAAGAAATCCATACGCAGATACAGCAGATCTTTAAACCTGTGAGCCGTTCTGGTTCACGTTGAGCAGAAATGAATCATATTTTCTTTTATACCTTCAGGTTATGGGTTTAACGCAGTCGGGCTAACTCCTAATACAGTTTCAGCTTCCCGTCGCAGAGGTGTGTTATTTGAAAAAGTCAGCATAATGGAGAAAGTTCTCTTTTATCGGTGTTCGCAGACTACATTTGAGCTGATATGACAGGGACGGCGGGAAAGCGTTGGGTCTCTTGTACCTGGAAGCTCGACACAGCAGACATTCAGGGCTGCTTTTTGCACTGTGATTTAATGCAGATGTGCCTTTACAGGAGAGATAAATGGCTGGACGAGGAGGGAAATGGGAAGACGAAGTGCATGGTGCTGTTGGAATGCTGCGGCTAATAATACCCAGTGATTGGTGAGCTTTGTGCCCTGCCAAGAATCACTGGCTGCACAACAGCGCGGATGTCAAACTGCTCGGCCATTTAATCACTCTTTATACGGCCGGCGTTTAACTCTGCTTTTCCCACACTTGCTCTCTGCTTTAATAGCACCTGTTAAAACAAGATGTACAGTTCCTTGGAGTGGTGCAGCATAAAATATAGTTGTGAGAAGCACAGGGCTGGGTGATATAAAAAAAATCTCATATGATGATATAAGTCATCTCATATCCTCATAGCGATTTATATGACGATAAAGTACCATTTCTGTAAACTCAATCAATTAGTAGTTTACATGTTGACCACATGACTAGTTTCTTTTGTACATGAATTAAATGTACCATTCATATGTAATCATTTTTCTCACTTTATTTAGAGCTTCAGGGCTGTCATCATTTGATGAAAAATGTAGAAATATAGAATAAATATGAATAAAGTACACAGCAATTTTCAAAACATTTCATGATTACAGGTCTAACATATCGCTAAATAATATGCAAAATGTAAACACTGTACTTTCAAGACTGCAGCTTTCTCATCGTTTTTGTCTGCATTCCGGTAATGGTGTGTAATTTTGCACTCATATAAATTATGAAAAATATTACAATGTGTTTTGTGATGCTATAATATAAAATTATAGACTTTTTGTTTTGTCCATTCAATATACAGTACTGTGGAAATAGTCTTAAAGGGCCATGAAACCCCCTCTTTCTGGTCAAGTCTACCTCTGAAAATTTTCAAAAAATGCTCCGAGATGGACGTGGAGCTCTGCGGGCAGAGGGGGGAGTGGGCATGGTTGGCAGTGCAGGGCAAAAAGAGTGAAATTGAGAGAATTTGAAAATGAGAGGAACCATGAGGAGACTGATGATATTATAGTTACGAAGTTAAGTTAAATATAAGTTAAAATGTTAAGAAATAAACAGTAAGTAATTTAATGTCCTGCTACATTTGATATTCGTAATTTCATAAACACAAATCCACAATTTGTTATATCATTATAAAGATAATCATGTTTATATAAACACTATAAATGAGGAGGACTTCTCTCCTCCTCAATCCCCTAGGTCTGAATGCACAAACAGTGGATAGCAGTCCAGTTTCTTGCTCTGTCTATTTCAACCATTAACCCTGTTGGTAATCTGGAGGATTTTAAACATGTGCCAACACAGCAGCACAGCGATGTGTCTGAATAACGAGCCATAGACTGTAACGAATTCAACTGATAAAAGCAAAGTCCACCATTCTCCAATTCTTGTATAACTCTCCCGACAAAATGCTTGCTGCAAACCAACAGCTTTGCTGTATCGGCACCTGACAGCATCGCAGGGAAAAACATGCAACAAACCCCGTGGAACATGGAAAGAAACACAGGACCTGTGCCGTGCCGACGCAATCTCACCCAGTCAATGGATCACAGCTTGGTAGGTCTTGAAAAGCACGTGCTGTCATGAATAATTAAGAAGCAGGTTCTTCTCATTGGATAAGAAAACTCCGCTATGAATAATAATGAGAAAGTGACGTGTCATCACTTGCAATTTTGTGCAACATCACCGATTTTGATCCCGCCCCAAAGATTATTTTAAACCCAGAAAATGAAATTAGATGACAAAAGCTCAAAATTATCCAGTTTTCCCCACATTTACAGCTAACAGGTGCTAACGGTGTCTTAACTGATGCTCAACACAGACAAATCTGTTAAAATCTCAAAAAAGTACCCCAGGGTTTCTTGAACCTTTAAGGTTTCTTGAACCTTTCCACTGCACATGTCATTCAGACACGACTGTCGGTAAAGATTTTGGAGGGAATGTGGAGACAAGATTAAAAATAACAATTTTGTTTTACTCATTTATGAACAGAATGTTTTATTAAATATAGACTTTTATCTGATTCAAAAAAATCCAAAAAACTCCTATTTCTCATCACATGGACCTGCTTGGACAACACTAGAATACATCACATCTGGTCGGCTGATCGCATACGGTCAAATAATTTAACTGATCCGCAGCTCAAATCGGATCTGAATTTTCCACATATGGAGATGATCAGAACTCCAAGCAGCCCCCGGACTACTCTCCATTGGAAATGAATGACTTCCGTTCTGTCGCTTGTCGTTTGTCGTATGCAGTGAAAAGGCGGCTTTAGGCCACCACTAGCTTTGCAAGTCTAAAGGCTGATTTAAACTTCTGCGTCGAGTGATCACCATGACCCACGGTGCGTGCATGCCTTGTCATGTATTTATACTTTGTTTATTGCATTTAAACTTGTGCTGCTAATAACGCTTCCGAAATGCTGGCTTTCAATAGGTTATGTTATGTTCTTCTGTTTAGAGTTTCTTTGAGGTTGTTTTGTTTTTTTTCTGAATGCTAACTTAAATGTACAAGTAGCTAAAGATCAGGAACCAGCGGGAACCGGCGGACGTGCAACAACTTTAATCATAAGGGAAACACAAAACAGACGTTTTCATCTGGAGTTCCTTCACGGAACTCGTGTAAACACTTACTCCATCGGGCTCAGGCTCGTGGCTCTTCATGGAGAATATTTTTCTCAATTTTTCTCAACATAACACTAAAGGCATGTGAAGTGCTTGTGGGTACAAAGGTGTTACATCAGACTTGTGACCTCAGTTCTTCTGGTCCTACTATATTTGGATGCAGATGCTTTTTTTGTTGTTCACAAGCCAGATCCTTGAAGTCAACATTTACAACACAATTTAAAGTGCAGCATATTCTATAATAGATCTTGATATGCATTAGATTTGAGTGAATAAACTGGAGGAATTAAACTGATATTATCAACAAATTGGGTCCAGGTCTTCTTGAGAACTTCTTGAGAAGACTTCTCACAATAATATAAAATGTGTAGTATTCTTTTATATATGAAAATATAATGTAACTGCCTCTATAACTGTGCTTATGGGGGTCCAAATATTAATTTTAAAAAAGTCAATGCTTGATATATAAAATCCAATCTAGTCCTACACATTTAGCTTATCTCCTAACATCCTGTTCCACTTTGATACACATCACATTCCAAAGTAAAATGCTATTTCATGTTGGTTTCAATGTAATTTCACCCTCTAATGTGACATTTGTTACATCAAAAAGCACATATGAATCGTGCACAACATGACCAAGGACATTTAATTCTACAAATTCTGATTTCATGTTGTCTGAGGAGAGCACATGCTTAAATGGCTCTGCGGGTTCAAATATACAGTCGTCTGGAATTCATGTGTCCCAGGGCAGACTGATAAAAAGCTTCCCAATCTTTTCGCAGTACAAGTCCTCTTCTCTGCTCCACGCTCATTCAGCGGATTCAGCGGAGCACAATAAAGCCCTTTCATTCTGCAGCTCTGATGTAAGCGTGATTACCGGCTCGAGAGGGAGCTCGCAACGTGACCACTCACTGAAACTTCTCACAAATAACAAAAGCGCACAGCCACTCTGACCTTGTCATTTCTGTAAGACTACAAAATTAAATGGAGGGCAAAGGTGATGTACATTAAAGTGGAGAGATCGAAGAACAAGCACCCTGAGGTGCAGTGAATGGGTTTGGAAGGTTGGCCAAACACTTCACCACTATCTGAAGGGTTCAATCTTCAGCATTAAACATATATACAGCTATTCATATTATAATGGTAAGTTGACCTTGTGGATACTTATGCCAAATTACACAGAAATAGTAGAACAAAAGTGCTTCTGAGGTGGTTTAGATGTCAGACTGATACAATAAAAACCACATAACAATTACAATTGTATACGTTGATACTCTTGACTGGAGTGGTCAGTGCATAATGCCTATAACCTTAATTCCAAAAGGTTAGTTCATCCAAAAATCAAAACGTACTCACTCTCAAGTGGTTCCAAACCTTTATACATTTCTTTCTTCTGTTAAACACTAAGTCGAAAGCTAAAAGCATTGAAAGCTAAAATCACTGACTTCCATACAGGGTTCATATACATTTTTACTTCAAAAATTCCATGAATTTTCCATGTTTTTTCCAAGACTTTCAAGTCAATTTTCATGACCTAATGTTTTGTGCAATGTCTACATATGCGTGGTAAAAGAAAAACAATGCATGTTCAACTTTATTACAGCATATCGTAAAACACGCAACAATCTATTTAGTTTCAATGTATATTTATATCTATGTAAAATTGATTTAGATAATAAATCAAAAATAGTTACACCGCACTAATAATGTGAGAGTATGTGATTGGCCAAGGACAGAAAAGAAGTAAATAACCTATATTCAAGTATACAGATATCTGTTTTTCATGTATTTCCCATTTTTCGTTTTTTCCAAAACTTTTCCAAGCCTGGAAATTGCCATGTCAAAATTCCATGATTTTTCCAGGTTTTCCATGACTATATGAACCCTGATAGTAGGAAAACTATGATACTATGAAAGTCAACAATTACAGTTTTTTTTAGAAGTGTTCATTCTTCTTTTCTGTTTAACACAGGAAAGGATCTGATAAAGGTTTAAATAGTGTGATTTTATGATGACAGAATATTAATTTTTGGGTAAACTACCCCTTTAAGCAGGTGTAGTGCTGTCTTATCACCATTGTCAAAAGACAAATTAAATTTGGAGGAAAAAAAATACTAAATTTGCATTACAGAGAGGACAGAAACTACTTCTAAATTGACTTTTAAGTATTTTAACACAGACATTTTAGTGCTGCTCAGAGCATGAATGCAATTATGCAAAAATTGTAATTGTATACTGTCAGAGAAGGCAAAATCTACAATTAATGCAACATTATTCCAAAACACTGAACTTTAAGCAGAAATTCAGAAACCGAAATTCAGACATGCTTCTGAAGCAGCATTTAATTGTTACATTTTAGGTGTAAAGATGCAATTTAGGATTAGACTTTGATCAAATTTAGTAACTGCAAACCAGAATTCCACTACAACCACTTAAAAAAAACACCCAAAACATCTTATTGAAATCATATATCATCAACCTAACTCCAAATACACCTTAGGGCCAATTTATGCGAGTTCCTCTTACAGTAGCATCCCACACATAAACTAAAAACTTGACACAATGGAAAATAGAAACCCCATGTTTACAGCAGTGTTTCCCAACCGTGTTCCTGAAGGTACACCAACAGTACACATTTTCAACCTCTTCCTAATCAAACACACCTGAATCAACATTAGAAGAGACTCCAAAACCTGAAATGAATGGGTCAGATAAGGGAGACATCTAAGATATGTACTGTTGGTGTGCCTTCAGGAACAGGGTAGGGAAACACAGGTCTGTAGCATTTCTGCAGTATTATTGCAGAATGCAGAAGTATAAATGTTCATAATAGTTTGTGCTACATGCACAGCAATCACCAAGCGCTGAAGTATAAATTGCGCTTTAGCAACCACACAGGACAAGTCCTATTTTTCTAGTATTGTGGAAGAGTTTTACTCAAAAAAAAAAAGAAAACAAAACTTAAAATAAATTTCTCTCCATTATTGACCAGAACATCACGTCTTTTCACATATTCTAATGGCAAATCTTTCAATGGTGTGATTCTCGAGAGAAATTTCCTTCTCACCCTCTAATGGCCTGGCAGAAAGTGAGAGGTCACGTACGGTACACATAAAACCATTCTCGCCTCCAGCTTTGACAAAGATGATAGTCGAGTCCTCAGAGTTCAAGCGCCAGGTGTCCCAATAGAGTGTGAGAATGAGCATACATTTCCAGTTCACTGCACACCAGCCATGCAGTATTTTCATAAGCTTGAGATGTAATGCGCATGTGGTCTTAAAGCAACACTTAGATCTACATATGGGAGGATGTAAGCTGATGACACTAGGGTTGGGCGATGTCGACCAATTTGGCATCGTACAATGTCTAATATGAAACTTCATGATGGATCATGGCTTTGTGGTCGTAGGCGGCGGTAAACTCATTATTTATGAGTAATTAATTAATTAATTAATTATTTATAGCCTACCGTTTCAACTACCTGACCCACATGGTCTTTGTTTTACCCATAACCAAATCATAAACAAATAAAGATAAGTTACACACAAATTACCACGTGTCAATTACTTTTTCCGCGGGACTCTGGCATAAATAGGTAGAGTGATCTGTGCTGTTATAATAGCGCAGACAAACTTGGTTGGTAAAAATGTGCACAACAAACAGGAACTAACCAACTGTATCTGAGATTTTCACTGAAATTACTAAGTACAAGCGTGAAAGTGAAAGATTGAAGCAGTGTACTGACGCTGTGACACTTTACCTGATAGGTTCAAAAGACAGAAGTGTCATTAGATAGAGAGGAGATTCATTAAATATCACCTTAAACAATTATAGTGAGATGCGATCCAGCGGTACATCCTTGATAAACTGCCAGACGTGCACTGCTCTCTGGGGTTTTGTGCTCAAAGCACCTGCTGACTGCCTGGAGCTCAGACGTGCCCATATGCTAGAGCGCATGACAGAGTGTGTGTCTGTTTGTGTGGTCACGTGATGTCAATTTTCAGTGGTGTAGTGTGGACAGAGGGCTTTTCAGAAACGTTAGATGAAAAGCATTTCAAAACTAAGGCGGATTATTGTAAACGGGGCCTAAGTGTGTATTTTTCACGAGCGGGTTCTTAAAACAAGCTTAGACATAAAGGATAAGTTGTCATTACTTATCCTCACGCTGTTCAAAACCATTTTAACATGGTCTAGGATACAAAAACCCTCTATTGCTTATAGTCTGCATGAATCAAAAGTTGTGAGAAAAAAATTATAAATATATTTTTTGTATTGTGACGTAGTTCAAAGATAAATGAAATATTAAATGAGACAACAGTGGCCGTGGCTTGGTTTTTCTATTGCAAGCAGATTGGATGTAGCAAAGTAGGTATTTCATACTGAAATATCGGGAAAAGGGTTTCAGAAGAGTTATTACAACCTTACAGACACTTCCTCCTCACCATTTCTGTTTGTTATCAAAACTGGCAGCTGGAGGGGCATGGTTAAGTGTGTTAACATGCCCAATACCTCAGACAGACGTAATCTGAGAATTTAACTGAAAACTAACAGAAAGTGCATTTTCAGATTTCAATTAGATTACAAGGGCAAAAAAAATCTGAGCATTGTGAGCTAACAAAAGCATATGGTTCGTTTTGATTCCTTAATTTAAAGAAAAGCAAAATACCTGTATATATTAGCAGCCATACGAGTATCGTTGATAAATGCTTGTTTCAAATTCTATAATAATTTGGTATGATGTGGAAATTAGGATGCATTAAATTTATCATTATAAATTTAAATTTGTATTTACAAGCCTTAAGCTATAAGGAGTTATTGGTATCATCCAAAATGTTCATATCTGTGCATCTCTACGTATTTGTCAAGCAACTGAAATGAATGGGGACAGAAAATTTTAATGGCGCTTTAGTAGCACTGGGCAAAAAAAAATGTTTGTAGGACGCTTTTAAGGTGGCTCTCATCACTTCAGTCATTTATTATATTTAATAAAGTGATCAGATTATTCTCCAAACATTTCAATTTTTTGTGCTCTATAATCTTAAAAAATTACAAAAGAGGAGTTTTCTTGAGACATTTTCTGTAAAGCAATTTTTTCTGCAACTTTTGTTGAACTGGAAAGTTTCGATGTATGTTAAAAGGTTCTTTGTGAAATGCCAATGGCAATAAAAAAATATACATTTTAGAGTGAATAGATGGGGGAAAAGGTCATACAGGTTTTGAATGACATGAGGGTGATCAATTAATGAAAGAATTTTCAGGTTTGAAAGAAGTTCTGAGAGTGTAAATTATGAATGTTACTGTACCCTTGGAATGAACTTCATGCCAGCAATTCAGAGATGCGGAGTTGTCAGTCAAGAAAAGCACAAGCAGAGAAAAAAACAGCCTCGGCACAGGTGAAGGCCCACCAACTGATTTCTAATCAAGCGATAAATGAGAAATTACAAGAGAGGACAAAACCTGAGATTGCATCTGTTTGAGCTAAATATACACCAGTTTGTCAAAAATAAAAATAAAATAATATATAATACAAAAAATAAATGCTACAAGTGAAATGCACAGTGTGAAATAGTAAATTATCTGTGATTTTAAACATTAGTACATATTAAAAGGCATGATTCTGCACAATATAATTCCCCTATTTAATATTTTATGCTATAGTCTCACTGTTTTATTCTTCTTTCACACTGTCATAAGTGCTCAAACACACACAAGACACAATCAGATGCGCTACTAACACCCTAAAGTTTCCCTTAAGAATGAAATTTTCTGTTTAATTTGCAGCCAGCAATATTCAATCTTGTCAAGCCTCTGGGCTGAGAAGACAACTTAAAATTACAAAGCTTCATGGGGTAAGACACTTAACCTCACAAAATGTTTCAGCAATGAGTGTCCCATAAATTGATTCAGATAAAAGCCTCAGCTAAACGACAAATTAGCCATTAGCTTGAGAATTTCACAATGGAATCCAGAGAGGTGCTCAACCGCACGAAGATAACAAGACTCAACTTTGGCTTCGGCTCAACTTTTGGTCATTTAAAAGTTTGGGGTTGGCAAAGAGGTCTTCTGTTCTTAACTAAGGCCAGATTTAACCTCTATTGGCATCAAAAAATACTATCAGAATTTATTAAAGATATGCAATGAAAGATGAGTGCTAAAAATGTGGAGTCAGTTATTTTTACAGATGGCATTTTTGTTATTTTAGGAGTTTCCTTTTTAGAAGTAACATTTTTGGTAGAAATGTTGTTTTTTAAAATAAATCATACAACATTCATTCATTCATTCATTCATTCATTTTCCTTTAGCTTAGTCTCTATTTCAGAGGTCGCTACAGCAGAATGAACCGCCAACTGCCCTCCCAGCCTCTAGCCAGTACTGGCAATTCATTCACTAAAGCAAAAAGTGTCTTAACTTTGCAGTGCAGTTGGTAATTTGTGTTGATAATTAAGTACTGGTTTAATTCTTGTCGCATTACAATCACCGGCAGAAATTTCAACTAACATTTGCACAAAAAACATTTCCTATTATCAATGCTGAAAATAGTTGTGCTGCTTAATATTCAGAATAACAGCAGGGGCACAACAATAAGAAAAACACATTTGGAAAGTGATAAGTAATTTATGGACTGGTTCAAATAATTCAAATGATTCAACTTTTATTTGTAAAAATCTGAAATGTGTTCGCGAAAATAGCCTAGATGGCCTAGCTGGTTAGTGTATCGACACCTAGCACTTCAGTGTTTACAGTGACCAGAGTTTGATTCCCGGTTTAAGGTCCTAGGCCGATCCTTCCCCTCTCTCTCCTCACACATTCCTGTCTATAATCTCCACTCTCCTATAACATTAAAGGTGCTGTATGTAAGTTTATGACTCTTCTAAAGTATAAAAATACCATGATATGCCCACTGCCACTTATATTTCAGAACCCGGGTATTTCATTTATTCGTTCAGTCAGAAAAACTCAAAAAATGCAACCTCCTGTGGACAGTAGCAGAATCAGAAATGAGATGCAGATTCAGAGTTCCACATAAAGTGGTTATTTATTGGCAAATAATATAAATATTACGAATGTAAACATTAGGTGAGCAGATCACATTGTAACCACATGTCCAAACAACACGCCACATGACAAGCTTTGCAGTGATAAGCAATATGGCTGTTTGCACCAAACACAACACAACAGAAATTTAAACAGCCATTCAGAAGCACAGATTATGCACTCACACACGAGATGGTAAGGTTTATAATCTAAATAATACATATTAAAACTCTTTAACATTAATAAATGTACATGCTGAATCACTCATATGTGTTGGTTTGCATGATTTTACAGTTCTTAACTTCAATTTCGCATAGTTTATTTTATTTTTCAAGATCTGAGGTGAACTATGTGCTGCTGCTCGCAGTAGTATGGCAATACATTTCATGTAAAATTCAAACTCACATTATTAGCATTTAACACTGAATAAAGCACATGAGGTGTACCTGAGGTGATCATGCCATCAAGTTTTCTGTTGTGTAGTTGCAAAAAAATAGAAACCATTTCTAAAATATTAATTCCAGGTATTGGTTAGGACAAAAACTCCTTTTAATATTCCTAATATATCATGTGTCATTACTTTTATTTAGAACTTGATTTAAATCCGCGTTTAGGCTTGATAGCTCAATCTGAAAACCTACGCTTGCGTGTGTTTGATCCAGGAATGCAATACCTAGTTCAACCACTGGGCGTCAAACTTACATACTGCACCTTAAAAGATGAAAACTTCCACCCCAATTTTTTAAATCTAAAAATTTTACTTCAAATAATATTTAGATTTTTCTTTTTCCAAAATCATTTACAAATAACAATTTTGAATCTTGTCTTCTTTCTTTGGTAAAATGTGAGTCTGCTGTGTGCAATTTCACATCATGTACATGCACGAATCAATGTACATATAATCTGTAATCTGCCCTTCTATACTGATAACGATACGGCCACTAATATATAATGCATTATTTTTGAAAAATAAATCTTTTGAAACTTAATAAATCTCTTTATGCCTTTGAGCATTCTAATGCACCCTTGTTCAACAAAAGTATTAATTACTTTAAAAACGTAAAACATTTTCTACCCCGAAACTTGCTGTAAGGAAGGAACAATAGCTTGTCTCTCCTTAGGATAGATAACACAATGTCACGCTGGAGTGTTCGCTGGTGACTCACTGCAGAGAGTGGGAAGAGAGCAGGCTATTTCTGTTTAAAGAGTATTAGCGGGGCGGAGGGGACCTTAAGGACTTGTGCTTCGCCCATTCTCTATAGCTGTCATGCCCCATCATCTGCCCGAACTGATGAGCCGTGAGGAGAGATGGAAACTCTCGTTTTCCCGCTTCTTGAATACTTAAGCAACCAATCTGTGTGAGGTGATGGAGATACACTGAAATCCATACAAAATTTAACTAAAACTTCAGGTGTTCTTTTATCGATTCTTTTTTTTTTCCAAATGGGTGACGGCAAAACGTTTGTGTTTAATGCTGAACTGCCCAGCTGCCCAGTTACTGATAAGTAGATGCTCAAATCGCATTCATCTTTAATGCCAGCAATTAATTATTGAAAAGAGCTTAACTTGTGCCTGCAAGTCAGATAAGTTTGCCAGAAATGACAGACACCAAGTGTAATACGCATCAACTGTACTTTAGCTGCATAAAAACATGGAGATATTTATTGAACACCAATGAGTGTCAGACAAACTAGAAAAACAGACCACTTATATACCGGGCCAGTGTCACTATTATAAAGGTGCCATAAAATGTAAACAGGCATATACCTAGGCATGGCTAAAGAATAAGTGCTCAGTAGATGGTAATGACATACAGCGAGCCTCAAACACCATTGTTGCCTTGTTCTCGTGTAAATCCCATGAGCGTAACATCCTGGTGAAAAACAGGCCAATCAGAACAAAACACATACACTCACATAACTAAAGAGTTCATTAATATGCATGCCTCTGCAGCGTTTGTTTGAGTGAGGCCCCGTTTACACTAGTGCGTTTTAGTTTTAAAACGGCGTTTTAGCATGAAAACGATCCGCGTCCACACTAGCGTTTCTGAACAGATCTCCGTCCACACTACGCCACCAAAAACGCATATCACCTGACCATTCACACACTCTGGGCATGCGCGTTCAAGTATAAACAGGAAGCATGCGTCACGCTTGGCATTTGGTTATTGTTAGTCAACAAACGCTGGTTGAACGATGAACGCG
This sequence comes from Danio albolineatus, assembly GCA_903798035.1. Classification (NCBI taxonomy): domain Eukaryota; kingdom Metazoa; phylum Chordata; class Actinopteri; order Cypriniformes; family Danionidae; genus Danio; species Danio albolineatus. The sequence goes on along the minus strand of CAIGQQ010000001.1, from coordinate 10,267,144 downwards.
ATGGCAAAGAAAGCAAGAGAGGTCTTTTTGTGGACAGACGACGAGGTCAAGATGTTACTTAAAATAACAAATGAATATAAAATGATTAGCGAGTGCTAGAACAATAGCTTGCCTCTTGCGAATATATGCAGCTGTTGTAGTAAAAAAGGCAGAGTTTAACAGCACAATGGCGCCTAAAACGGACAATAGTGCAAACAACGCTCCCATTTCTGTCCATGTTGTTGTTTACAGTGAAGGCTGGTCTGCCGTCTTCCGGTGGCGTTTTAGTCATGTGATAGGGGCTTGACGAATAAGGGAAGGATACGCAACAACCCAAAAGCCCCAATCAAGTAGCGAATCTCAGGAGCCACGCCTCCGTTTTCAGACGTCTCCATTTTCCTCCATCCACACTGAGACGGAGCAGCAGCGTTTTAGAATGAAAACGGCCTTTCCAGCGTTTCCAAAACACTCGTTTTCGGGGCTCGAAAACTCCAGCGTAGTGTGGACGGATGGCGTAACCGTAGCAAAACGTATGCATTTTAAAACGAATACGCATAAGTGTGAATGGGGCCTGAGATTACAACAACTATACATTGTTTTCTCTATTTTCTAAGTTCAACAACGCTTATTATATTTCCTATGCATGTGGGACTCTTATTTTGAAAACAGGACACATCTTTTGAAAATAGAATGCAAAATTTGGGAAAGAAGGTTTAAGTTGGGCACAAATGCACATTTCAACATGAGAATGACCCAAAACACATAGCAAAATTGGTGAAGAAATGGTTAGTAGACAAATCCGTTAATGTTTTGCAGTGGCCCAGCCAGAGTCCTGACTTAAATCCAATTGAGAATCTGTAGAGGGAGCTAAAGATGAGGGTGATGGCAAGGAGTCCCTCAAACCTGAAAGAGTTGGAGCTTATTGCTAAAGATGAATGGGCAAAAATACCAGTGAAGACATGCAAAAAAAATGGTCAGCAATAGTGTTTGATTGCTGTAATAGCCAATAAAGGCTTTTCTATTGATTATTGAGAAGGGTATGAAATATTTTAGACATGTCACTTTTGTTCAAATAAAACCTCAGAAATATTTTTTTTCTTCCACAATGATGCCTCGTCCATCATCTTATTATCTTTTGGGTGATGCCTGTGTTATTTTCGGTCTAAAGAAAAAAAAAATTGCTGATTGAATGAAAGAAACCAAGTCAGAATTTGCCTTATATATACTGTATACATACTGTATATGTCCCATAGGTCCCAAGATCTTATATAGCATTCTTTGTTAGTCTAGCAGTACCACATACATGCCAGTATTCCCATGTGATATGATGCTAGTACTACAAAAAGGACAATGGTGTATCATTATTATATGATAAAACAGAGCCGCTGACATCAAAGAACTACCTTTAACCCAACAAAATGCCATTATTGTGGTCTTACAGCTTTTCCACAAACAATGAGTCCTTTATTCTCTTTGTCTTTGCTTTATTGCTGCTATAAACACAGTGCAAGACTGATCATTCAAAGCTTACGTGTGCATTGTTCCAACACCGCCATCATTCAAACTCTCACTATATCACATCCATACCTGTCCAAGTAAATCCGTGGAATGAAATACGCTGTGTTTTTAAATTCACACAGAGTTGTGGGTTAGTTTTATTATGTAAGAGGGTGTATCCAGGCTATAGATTCCACCTTCTAGCGTACTGTTACCTAAGATATATGTCTGGTATTAATGTGGCCAGAATTTAAAATATGACTCCAGCACCATAATAGCAAAAGGAAAGCTGATCTCTTTGCAGTATGTGCGTGTGTGTGTGTGTGTGTGTGGTCTCAGAGGTACATCAATAAATAGAGGAGAGCTTTAAAGGAATCTCGGCAGAATATACCTTCAAAATAAACTAGAATCATCTGAAGGATAGAGGTATGGTAACCTCATATGAATGAGATTAAACAAAGTGACCTTGATTCTCTAACTTGAACAAGTTCCTAGATCAGCAGCTTTTGTTAGTCCTGGAACAACATTCTTGTTAAACAAACATCCTAAATAAGGTTGATTATACGAATGTTGTTCAAACCAAATGCAGCTGAAATCAAACCCTGAAAATCTGATCTGGTTAAAAGGAAATTTTCATCAAAACAAAAAGGATGTTGGCCCGTATTTTACTTGACAACTAAGTAAACAACTGTTCTGCCATGTTTTAAGATGATTAAAAGAGAATTTGTGTAAAATAAGAATGATAAAAATAAATAAAAAAATTGTAAATTAAACAAGCAACTCCGTGGCTCAGTGGTTAGAACTGTCGCCTCACAACAAGAAGTTTGCTGGTTTGAGTCCCAGCTGTGTCAGTTGGCATTTCTGTGAGGAGTTTGCATGTTCTCCTCGTGTTCGCATGGATTTTCCTCCGGGTGTTTCGCTTTGCACTATAGGTGCAAGTGAATAAACAAAATTGGCCGTAGTGTATGAGTGTAAATGAGCGTGTATTCCAGTACTTGGTTGAGCTGGAAGGGCATCCGCTATGTAAAATATATGCTGGTGGTATAAAAGTTGGTGGTTCATTCCGCTGTAGCAACCCCTGATGAATAAAGGGACTAAGCTTAAGAAAAGTGAATGAACATACATTAAACATTAAATTAAACTTTAACTTATTTCAAATAATTAGACATGCATTTCGATTAAACATTTTTTATACAAATATATATTAAAAAAATTAAACCAAAAACTAATTTTACTGTAAAAATAGTGTAAAAATATGTTTCCTTAATATACACAGCGAATAACAGTAAATTGACTTTCCCAGAATTCCCTGCATGGCACATCACTTTTTATGCTTTTTGTTGACATTACTATTGATCTTTTTAGTTGTTTCACCATCAGTGACATCCATTAGAGATTTGTGTTACATCTAATATTGATAAACAATGTTTATTTCATGACATTTTATGCGTGTTACCATACTGGTGTTTAGTAGCTGTGTGAATGACACTGAGCACTTTCTATACACTGATACACTTTTCTGCTTGTGGGAAAAGTAATTTGTGATTAGTATTGGTTTATTATGTAACCTTCTTGTTAACAAAAGATAACAAAAGATGTGTAGATGTTGATAATTCAAAATACAGACATATTACCTCTATAAATTAATGAAATATGGTAGTTTACTCTAAAAATGAGAAATTACCTATACGGTAATTTTAAGGCTGAAATACTGGCAATCACAGCTGCCGTTTTTTTACCGTACATTTTACGGATTTATTTTTTACAGTGTACAGTTCTGGTCAAGTAAAATATGCAAATGTATAAATAAATAAATAAACACACACATCACATTAGAAAAAACTAATCCTGAAAAGCTTAAATATAGAAAAATTAATTAAAAAAACTGTAATTCAGAAAATAAATATTGCAAAATTTGAAATTATAAAACTTGATTTTTTTTTCTATAGGGCTTTATCATTTTCTCAAATTCTATTTTTCCCCTAATTTATTTTTTTCATTCAAATTTATTTTTATTTTTTCCATTAACACGATTTAGGCTCAGTTTTTAATAGGTTTTAGTAGTCAAAACTCCTGCCTTATTAACTGAATTAATTAAATCTATTTTTCTGCAAGTTAAGCTTTAAAATTTAAGAAAGCTTTTTCAGATTTCTCAAATTAAATAAAAAACTAAACATTTTGAATCTCCTGTGAGTTTTGACAATAGGATGATTGCTTTTGACACTCAAATCAACATGCAGAACATGCACACTTTATATTTAAATAGTTTCTTGCAGTTTAATATTTACAGACATTTAATGTATTTCATTTATTCATGCATGCTTTGCCAAAATCCATACTATACAGCTAATTCCAGTTTTATGATTCAGCGATTCCATCTACCTTTCCCCATTACAAATATCACAGGACCCTAATCAGCCAACTTTAGCTAGGGTTAGCTGATATCTTTGAGGATTGCTTGCTAAGAGTGAAGAATCAATGCTGACCTCTTTCTGTCTAATTCATTATCACCCAGTGTGTATAGAAGACGACAACACCAAACTGCAATTATCACCTCCATTTTAGCACGTCTTGGCAAAGCGACATCAGAAATCTACTTGGAAAAGTTCATCTCTGGTGAATAAGGTGTCTGTCTGGAGCTCCATCAAGACGGCAGTGTTTCAGAGAACCCCTCTAACAATCAATCAGATTTTCATTTCACTCCAATGTTTTTAAATGCGCTAATCTCTTAGGAAATCAATGGCCATAGACCTGAACTGGAAATGTAATATTGATATGATGTCAGTGCTGAATGAGACAGCTGGTTCTGCAATTTGATGTAAAGCATGTTGACTAAAGCAACAATTAATAATCAATACACATCACGGTTCAGAAACCAACATGTGAAATGAAAATAAAGAACATTTTTTACATTTAACATGACTCAGACAAGACTTTAGTTTATCTAGATTAACTGGATTATAAAGAGTAAATGTTAACATAAACAATGTCATGTTGACTTTAAATTTAATTTTAAAAAAATGATAAAATATGCTGCAATACATGATCGGAGCAAACTAGCTTCACAAACTGAAATGTTGTGGATGTTAAAGCAGAAATACAGTTTAAGCAGTTTTTTTCCCACAACATTAGACTGAATGACAGAAGAGGACAGAAAAAGACCCAACGCTATCTCACGGGCAATTCGTAACTTTTTAAAAAGTGGCTAATTCGTATGAATTCGTACGATGTAATTCGTACAATTCAGTATGATTTGCTCATCAACCAATGACGGTTGTGTTTAGGGGTGGGGTAGGGTGCCACGCCTCCTTTTTTAAATCGTACATTTTCGTACGACTGAACTCGTACGAATTCGTACGAATTAGCCACTAAACTGCTAAAACGTAAAATACTTATGTTTTCTCGTGAGATCAGGCTGAAAGACCATACCAGGCCATAGACCCTACCCTAAAAAGTAATCTAAGGCAGTGAAAAGTGAAGAAAAGTAATAGATTTAACTACCATTTGTTAATATTAAGTGCATATCCCTTATATAAACCAATATAGATTCTATTACCAGACGTAACAGGATCATAAAATCAGATTCTAATGTCAGACGTTTGTAATTATGTAAAATAAATAAAGGATGGAAATAAATGATTCACTCAATTAAAGATGAATAAAAAATGTCAGGCTCCACACAATTTGTGTTGGGACAACATGAAGGAATTAAGTTAGCCTACTGGTTTTTACAAATGGAAGTGGATTGAACATAAAATTATTAGGTTGTTGCCAAAACACCTCAAGATTATGTTGTTTCAGCTCCTTTTTAAATGAGTAATTTGAACAAAAAGCAAACGGCATTTTTAGAGCATACAATTCAGCATGCTGATTTTTTAAATAAAGAAGAAAGTTTTAAATAAAATTCAAATAAAAAATAATAATAATTAACCATTCAAATAAAAGCGAATTCTTGACATTAAAAACGAATAGTTTGATTCGTCTTAGATGATTTTTCTGGCAGAAGTGGAAATCTCCGCACATTAACAACAGTCAGATGTTTTTATTTTGCAATTCTGTAGAAATAAAAACTATTTACTTCAGTTGTACAAGATGTTACAATTCCATGCTCAATATAAGATTGTAATCTTCAGAAGAAACTTTAAGTAAGGTTTCGGGATAAAATGTTTTTCTTATTTTTATTGGGTCACATTAATGAAAGCCTTAAAAACAGAAAATTTACAAAAATATTCTGAAACTTGGAACATAATTCAGGTCTGAAGAGATTAAAGTTCTGTTATAAAGCTGCTGCAGTCTAATAAAACCCACCTCAACATATTAAAGCATCTTTGGTGTTTCCCTGTTTTGTATTAACTCAATCAGAAAATTGAGGGTGTGTGACATCATTAGCATAGACACACAAGACACAGTCAACGTCACTACTAAAAATAGCTTATTTCTCTGGAGTTGAACATTCTTCAAATCATTTGGCATAATCCAAGTATGTAAGATTTTACTGAAAAATTGTTGTTTTAAGTTACAATTGTGAAATATGAAATCCCAGACATAAAAAAATTATTTACCTTTATTAATTTGTATCAATATCAGTTTAGAAAAAATTCTTTAAACGAGAAACCGGACTAACCTCAGAAAACTATGTAGACCACATAGGCTTTCAATGTCAACAGATCCCTCATTACACGTAACCAAGTGTGTACCCAGGTCTAGCCATGGAGAGGTTGACCTCTGGCCCCATTTCCCCTGCTAACACTAAGTGAGACACCCATTGACCACACATAAACATTCTCATTCATCCAGTGAGAGTGATGAAACATAAGCCTCAATGGGGAATGTAGTGACCGCACCAGTGTTTGCACAGTGAAATGTACCTTACCAAATACAAACAGAGGCTCGGAAATATGGAACACAATTAAATACTGGCTACTTTGCAGAATATACTATGTTTGAGTGACCAAATAACTGAGCTGTACAACACATTAAAAATCCCGAAAGGAAATAACATTATAATAATGTTAGAATCTGTAATTAAAGTTTTTCTTCTTACTATTCATGTAAAATTATTAACTGACTGGCATCATGAACTGGGTGTCTACTGTCACTCTAATGTGATGGCCACCTGTCAGCAGCTGTAGCTCCTGTCACCCCGAGAGGTCATAAAGACATAAAACTCCTCTCCTGGAACAACTAGACCTCAGTAAATATGCGTGCCCTCTGACTGTAGCCAGATCATCTTGGAGTCGGTTTGCCCACGGGAAAGCACCTTGTCAATCCCCTCAATGAAGCCTCAGAGCTAGAAAAACATTCCCAACCACCAACGCATTAAACGAACACTCCACCTTTTTTGAAAAAGGCCCATTTTGCAAGTCAACTGAGTTAAACAGTGGACTTGAACCATTTTTTCAAATCTTGAACCATCGAGGTGACTTTTAGCTTAGCTTAACATAATGAAGTGATTTAGATATGACCATTAGCATGTAGTTCAGAAATGTAAAAAAAAAAAAAAAGATTATTTTCCTATTTAAAGTTTGAGTCTTCTGCAGTTACATTGTGGAAAAAAATGATGTAAAATTAAAAATTACAATATTCTAGGTCAATATTTGGAACTATACTCTCATTCTGGTGTAACAGTCATGAAACTCTGCTGCTGCACCATGGCTGCACCAGGTGGAGTGATATTACACAGTGCATGAGAATCGGTTGATTTTAGAGGGCGCCTTGAAACCAGAAATGAGCCTTTCAAAAAATAAATAAAATAAAAAATGAAGTGTTCCTTTAAGCCAACAAAAAATGTAATCATGCCCCTTTTACCTTTAGCATCCCTGGTCTTATTATGAATGTTCCCTTGATTCATGTTACTCCAAAGAAAACAACATGTAATAACTGGCTGCATTTCTGAAATTACTTTTAATTTTCTTTGGCTGAAGTCACTAAGTCCTCTTATTTCTCAGCTATTTTTAGACTTGAGCAGTTAGCTTTGGCATTTAAGGTGCGGTCATGCACCATGCAGAATTCATGGGGGTTTAAATTTGCTTTTGCACCAAAGAAACTTTTTCACAGTTTCTAGAACTACTGACAGCTACTTTTCGTGCTTTTGCATTGCAGGAACTGCAAACAATTTTAGTTCTTAGAACATAGTTATGGGGAACTAAATTACAGTATGGTCTAATCCAATACAATAGGAGCTACACTGGCATAAGTGTATGCTGATTGGGCAAATGCATGCCATACAAATTATCAGAACAGTATTTATATGGCAGCATTTGCTTTCACATTTGTCTGTCACATTACAATCGATTCTCAGCCTTGATGACATGCAGCACTATCAGCTATTATCATATGTGATTTAGTTCTTCTTTTGCCATTTCAATCTAATAACTTGTCTACATTCAATCTCTGTTATCACAAAATACAAGCCACATAACAAACGCACAGTTCTGATCATGGCATCCTCCATCTTCCAGTTGTAGACTGTGTTGAATGAAGTGCTTGCTGTCACTGTCAGCCATTTTACAACACAAAGTTCCAAGTGAAAGTTAGAATGCATCCAGGAAAATGGTACAGGAAGAAAATGAGTTCTCAAGGAACCAGGACTGGTGGCTACTTCCAACAACTGATTAAGTGAGAAAAGGAAAATATACATTTAGTTCCATTAGTATTAATTCAATTAGTATTCACATTTATGGCAATTATGGCAACATTGCAATGCATTAAAACTAGAAAAAAGATTGTGTGCTTGAGCATTTTGTGCATTTTATGGTTGCAGCTGTGACATCATGTCCTGTTTTTGCTTTGTTTAGATGTCTTCAGTCAATGCTGCATCCATATTACAGTCAAACCACACCTTTCCAAAGTTTTAGTCCGCTTGTTTGGTGTGCACCAAAGTTTGGATAGCAGTGTTTCGTTTTTATAGCCTATCTGCTTTTCAATGATGAGCCGGAGTGAACTGTTACAATAAAGCAAAATAAATGAATGAATATCTCTCTCCAAGTATGTTAGATCTTTTTGGCCACTGTGGAGTCTAGGTATCATTTAGAAAGATCAGCCAGAGTGTAATCAGAGGAAAGCTGTGATGGCTAGCTGTAGCATCATTAACAGCATTATCAGGATTTATCTGGCCAACAGTAGGGATGTGCAGCACGAATCCCTTCAGCTCAACGGCGACGTGATTGATGGAAGTAATTACCACAAGGAGCTGCATTTAGATCCTCCTAATGGAGGGATTGTTGAGGGATACACCATCTGAGAGAATCAAAAGGATAAGCAGTCTCCTCTTTTACTTCATGCCAAAACATTTGCTTCCTCGCGCCTGGATTTTTCACAGCATTTTATGTCAGTCTTGCACGAAAAACAGAACTTTAATTTGTGAGTTCTGGCAACAGACAATTCACCATCTAATTCTAAAGACATTGATAGTTTGGATTCCTCTTTTTGACCAGGTGATTTACCTGTCCTTTTAGGCCCCGTTTACACTAGTGCGTTTTAGTTTTAAAATGGCATTTTAGCATGAAAATGATCCGCGTCCACATTAGCGTTTCACCCAGCGTTTCTGAACATATCTCCGTCCACATTACGCCACCAAAAACGCATATCACGTGACCATTCGCGCACTCTGGGCATGTGCGTTCAAGTATAAACAGGAAGCATGTGTCTCGTTTGGCATTCTAAATAGGGCTTACGCTGCTTGAAACACAAGCGATTAGCGAGTGCTCGAACAATAGCTTGCCTCTTGCGAATATATGCAGCTGTTGTAGTAAAAAAGGCAGAGTTTAACTGCACAATGGCGCCTAAAACGGACAATAGTGCAAACAACGCTCCCATTTCTGTGTTCATGTTGTTTACAGTGAAGGCTGGCCTGCCGTCTTCCGGTGGCATTATAGTCATGTGATAGGGGCTTGACGAATAAGGGAAGGTTACACAATGACCCAAAAGCCCCAATCGAGTAGCGAATCTCAGTAGCCACTCCTCCGTTTTCAGACGTCTTCGTTTTACCGCATCCACACCAGTGTTGGGTGTAACGCGTTACTAAGTAACGCGTTACTGTAATTACTGTTAATTTTTAGGTATTTTAATTACAGTTACTTATAATGTACCTGTGTTACATTGTAAAATAATTAAACTCGCTGAATAATCTTACACAATTTTATTAATTTATGTTCTAAAGGTAAAAGTAAACTCTGGCGCTTTAAAATCAACGTAGTGCAGATGCCAGTTTGCTGCTAGTCATAAAGCGGAAGATGTCGGACTCACCTGAAGCGAGTGGCTGTTTTACGAAATGAAAATATTCCCAGACAAGAACATTACAGTATTAATCAATTTATTTTTCCTCATTGTGCCCCTGCGTGCTGTAGCGCATGGCTTTTTCAAGGCTATCGCGCACCTTACATGGGCTATGAAGATTACTATGAGAAAGGCTAGGATAACTACGCAGATGTGACAGAGGGAGTCGGCGAATTTAACATGACTGATGCTGCTCTGTTTACAGAGTAATAAGACACCTTTTGCTCGATCGGATCACAGGTAAACAAGAGAGACACAATCCAGTTCAAAAACATGCCATATAAATCTTAAGCCTTTTGTCCACTTCCGATCATACTGCACAGGCTTTCATTCTAATACCGCGAAAAATAATGCTTTTTTTGTAAAGATTGCATGATCCTGCCTGATCGATAGATATGCAGAATAATATTTAAGAAGGTTACATTGCATACTAAAAATTATTATGCATGTAATTATTATAGTTTTTTTTTAAATAGAATATAATAAAGATGATTCAGAAAACTAAAAGGCTAAACTATTTCATGTTTGACTCGTATGTTTTATCTAAGTATTTATTATTTACAGAGTAAAATTTTTATTATTTGTCCACTCAAGGTTTATAGGGATTTCAAGAAGTATTTAGTTAAGTTACTTATTGAGTAATTAAGTTACTTTTCAGACACAGTAATTCGATAAGTATTTTAAATACAATATTGATTAAGTAATTAGTAATTAGAAATTAATTACTTTTTTAAAGTAACTTACCCAACACTGATCCACACTGAGACGGAGCAGTAGCGTTTTAGAATGAAAACAGCCTCTCCAGCGTTTCCAAAACGCCCTGTTTTCGGGGCTCGAAAACTCTGGCGTAGTGTGGACGGATGGCGTAACCGTAGCAAAACTTCTGCGTTTTAAAACAAAAACGCATTAGTGTTAACGGGGCCTTAGCCACTTTGAAGTCAACATGCTCATGACAGGCCATGATTAAGGGTGCTGCTCTAATTTGGTCTTTAAAAAAGCTACTTGAGAGATTGTTCTGATCTAATGATATTCTGAATGATTTTCTGAAGTTCCTTTTGTAGTTTAGAAGCTTCAAAAACCTAAATGGTCTACTGAGCAGATCTCCACCTCACTGGGTTTCTTTTTTTTTCAGGCTTTCGCATATGTATTTAAATGATGGTGGTTTAACAAGGCCTGTCTGGGACTTCAGTGCTCATGCAGACAGCGGAAAGGTAAATGCTTTCACAAAAGACTTCAGCACATTGTGCTGGTATCAGGTGATTTATTTAAGCTGAGCTCTGAGATCATGAGCCTCTTGGAGGAACAAAGAGCTCAACAGGTGAGAGAAGCAGCGGTTTGAGAGCAGAGCAAAGAGGTCTAGGCGAACCAGAGAAAGCCATCCGTTAGCATTCCCATTAATCTCAATGCCACTGGCTCTTGCTTTTGCAGTCAGGTGGTGAACAACATGTACTAGCATTGACTAATGAGGCCATGCTAATCAGACAAACCTTGACTCTTTAATTCAGAGCGGGGCAAGGGACATGAAAGGGACAAATGAGAGAAAATCAGAGATAAAGTACGTGATATAATATATACTGTATTTACATATTATACAGTTGAGATCAGAATTATTAAACCCCATTTGAATTTTTTTTTAATATTTCAATTTCAATTCAAACAGAGCATGAAATTTTTCACAGCATGTCTGGTAATATTTTTTCTTCTGGAAAAAGCCTTATTTGTTTTATTTCAGCTAGAATAAAAGTAGTTTTAAATTTTTTAAAAAACATTTTAAGGTCAAAATTATTAGCCCCTTTAAGCTATTTTTTTCAATAGTCTACAGAACCATCATTATACAATAACTTGCCTAATTACCCTAACCTGCCTAGTTAACCTAATTAACCTAGTTAAGCCTTTAAATGTCACCTTAAGCTGTATAGAAGTGTCTTGAAAAATATCTAGTAAAATATTATTTACTTTCATCATGGCAAAAAGAAAATAAATCAGTTTTAAAAAAAAATTGTTTAGAAATGGGTTTAAAAAAATCTCTACGCTAAACAGAAACTGGGGAAAAAAAATAAACAGAGTGGCAAATAATTCAGGGGGGGGGGGTTACTAATTCTGACTTCAACTGTATATAATATATTATAAATATAATGAACGTGTTTGTGGAATTAAAAAAAAAACACTTTTTCTTGTTTTCTCAATTTAACATCAATTAAAAAACCTTATTTTTTTATTTTAATGTTTAGTTTCTTGCACAGACTGCATATTTTGCTTCTTAAAAAATTTATATATCATCAGGAGCCATAAGTATTAATTTGTTTTTCCCTGTATTTGTTTTTGACTCTTAAAATGCAGACAGCCTATTAATGAATTGTTGCTGAAGCCATTTTTCAAATGTTCTGAAGAAAACAAAGTCACCAACATCTAGAATGGCCAATTCAAATAGAATTAACAGAAATTATTTATTAGAAAATGCTCATTTTTGGAAGAACTACAGTAGGCAACATTTGAAGTGCATCAAAAAAGTTTTTCAAAATTGTCCGAAGACAAGAATGGGTGTAGTTAGTTTTAATCAGTGCTTAATTTGTGAATTGCGAGGTCCCAGAACATATCGGGGTAACCGATCCGGCATGTTACCCTTGGAAGGAGAGGTGTCGCGGACGAAAGTAAAGAGGGTTGGGGAGTCGCATGTTCCGGCACAAACTAAACCCTGGTTTTAGGACAACTTTTAAAAGATTTTGACTCGCTTCAAATGTTATACTTTTAATTGTCCTCAAAGTATTGTTGTAAATATGTCTGGAACATTTATTTAATTCTATTTTTTGTGAAGGGCATGGATGAAATATGACCCAGGCACTACTTCACAGTTTCCCCCTGAAGGTTTCCAACCATAGTCAGGTGATGGATGTCACAGGTCAGGTGATGGTGACTGAGAAGAGGAATCAACATTTGTGCTCCTCCAGGCCGAAACCTTAGATACATCCCAAACGAACCATGTGAAATTCTTGAGGTCATTAAAATCGTCCACAGCAAGAGGGGCCACTTATGGGGGACTCAGCTCTACTCATTCAGCTGCTAGAGAACAAACTGCAGTGTTTTTGTTATAAAGTCATTATACAGAACTGCTGCAAAAATACCACAGCTTATGTTGATGTTGGTGTGATTGTCTAGGGAGGTCGAGGACATGTATAGGGAGAGAATATAGAAGCCATGGTACAGTACTGAAGAATAATGAACCTATTGTAATTACTGTTAAGGTAAGTGGGTATTTGTCACGAGCCCCTCGCATTCCATAAGCAGAGCAGCTTGAGCCAGCTTTGTTTCTGTGCCAAAGTACATGCTGGAAGACACAAATGAATGCCCAGCCTCAAAAACAGAGAGATTCATTATCTGCCTGTGCTGTCTAGTGTTATTTAAAGGCTGAAGGGCAATGCATTAGGGCTGCACGATATTGGGAAAATCTGACCTTGTGATATTTTGTATTTCTGCAATATATATTGCAACATGGATGCAATTTCACCAGATGAAGTTAGAAAATTCATTAATTTAGCTTGATTAGGAAGCTTTGTAGGGGAGTGAATCATGCATAAATTATAACTTGCAAGCATTAATAAAAAGTGATAAATAAAAAAGTGAAACTGTGCTTTCTGTCTTTCAGGAAAGTCAAACAGTATTCATATAGGGAAATTAAATAATCAAATGTAATGCTAAAATGTTAAATAACACTAGGATGCTCTGATCGATCAGTCGGAGATCGGTTTCGGACGATAATCACATTTAATGACTCGATAGGTACTCGCTGATATAGCCTCTCTGATTAACTCAATTTTTTTATCTGTGCCATCTATTATGTTCTGGAAAGCTACTTCTGACCATGACATGTTCACACCTAAATGATTATAAAAGACATGCTTAAGGGACTATATGCAGCATCCTTGAATTCTCCACTTAAGTATCATACTTAGAGAGAAAACATGCTTTTTGCCTTAGCATGAGGCATGAGAATCAGTATTCGGTATCGACGGATCACCATAACAAGGTATCTATACTCAGTATCGCCTGCGAAAATCCTGATCAGAGCATCCCTAAATAACACTGTATATAGTCTGTATTGTATATATAGTTAGTATTAGGGCTGCACAATATATCCTTTCAGCACTGATATCGCAATGTGCACATCCACAATAGTCATGTCGCAGGATACGCAATGTTGAGTTATGATTAAAGTTGACCAGGAGAAGCAGTTCAGAACACATGAGATCTGAACCTTTTAAAGAGTTTAACCATAATGGAGTGAAAAATTACCATTTGCTCATGTTTTAAAGGCCTGACAGAGTTCAAACTATTCAGGCACATACAGTATTCTTTAAGAAAGAATACTTTTACTGAGTTATTTAAACAGTAAAGAGTTTTGCAGTGTTATTTTACATTGATTATTCAAATTCTGTACTTGAATACTATGATACTGCCCTGAAAACCATAAAACACTACTATTAGCAAACTTCTGTCTTTGCTCTTTTGTATTTATTGCGTTTCCTGCATAATTAACTTCCCCACAGAATAATCCCAATCAATCTAATTTAATCAATTATTTCCAAATTGCAGTTTTCAAGTCATCTAGTGAAATTATACATGCAGTATATGGCAATATTTATTGCAGAAAATCTAAACACCGCAATGTCTGACCGCAATGAGCGCCAGTTTGTATTTAAAGTTTCAAATGTGGAAATGTCTTTAAAACACATGCAAAGGATAAACTTTCACTCTTTTACTTTTACACGGTTATACTTAAACTCCACAAATCACATGAACTCTTAACTAACTATGGTCTTGATCAACTATAATCTCACCTCAACATTGCAAATCCTGCAATGTGACTATTGTGGATGCGCACATTGAAATATCGATACTGAAACAATATATTGCACAGCCCTAATTTGTTTGTATGGTAATGGGCTATATGCACAGCTAGTGTTTTTCAGCCACTAGCTTTTTACAGCACTGATATTGTAATGTAATTAAAATATAATCAGTAAAACAGACTAAAAGGGCGCCACGGTGGCCTAGTGGGTAGCACGTTCGCCTCACAGCAAGAAGGTCGCTGGTTCAAGCCTCGGCTGGGTCAGTTGGCATTTCTGTGTGGAGTTTGCATGTTCTCCCCGTGGTTGCGTGGGTTTCCTCCGGGTGCTCCGGTTTCCCCCACAAGTCCAAAGACATGCGGTACAGGTGAATTGGGTAGGCTAAATTGTCCCTAGTGTATGAGTGTGAATGTGTGTGTGTGGATGTTTCCCAGGGATGGGTTGCGGCTGGAAGGGCATTCGCTGCGTAAAAAAATATGCTGGATAAGTTAGCGGATCATTCCGCTGTGGCGACCCCGGATTAATAATGGGACTAAGCCGAAAAGAAAATGAATGAATGAATGAAAACAGACAAAAGCCCTGCTCACACTGTGAGATTTCAGCCGTGATTTTGTCATCTGAGACAAATTTGTGAAATCCTAAAAGATTCCTGAAATCCTGGGCTAAAATCTGTTATCTTTGATTGTTGGTTTGACATGTTCACAGACAGACGCTAAGTGTCCGTTGCGATCAGATTTTGAAGTTCTCCGATGAAGTTCTGGCCGTGTCAGAAGATTTCAGACACTGTCCTGCAGTGTGACAACAGCTGCGATGAGCATCAATCCAAGAACCAGTAGGAGCTCTGAATTTGATGACGAGATTCATGCGTCAATTCAAATGACCACAGGGAAATGTCAAAACAGTTTTTTTTTCTTTCTTTTTTATTATTGAGACACGCTGTGTGCAAAATTGCCGCTACAGATAGATTACGTTTGCTATGAGGTATCATTTCAGAACGCGGGATAGTGAAAGTGTCACGGCTGGATGATGTCAAACTCCGGGAGCGTTTTCTTCCATGTTTGGTGCATCTTCATTGTCGTTCAGTCTGACGTTATGATGGCTGAGATCGTACAGTGTGACATGAGAGCCATGTTCGTGCAGTCTGATGTGCTACAATCGTTCAGGATTATTAAAAAAACTCACAGTGCGAGCTGGCCTTTAAGCATTCATTTAGTTGTCCAAGCATAAAACGATATGAAAGACTAGCTAATAGAACTAGATAAAAATGCTAGCACCATCAGTAGCAGCAGGCTAGTGCAGAAACTCCATTGAAAATACTGGGGTAAAATAAATGTTCATCTTTTAAAGACATGGCAGGGAAAAATGGAGTTTAATGCAGTGTTTCTTGTCCAGTCTAAGACCCACTTTGTATTGTAAAGGCATTGAAGATCACTGATTTTTAAAGAAACAGATCTTAAACGTGAGATTTTGTAATGGAAAGACTCTGGAAGCACTTGGGCTGGATGATTGAAAAGTAAACGTCCATGTGCACCACATTCAGCAAACCCAGCTAAAACTTAAAAAAAAATAAAACACACAACAGGAAACTCGTCGAACTGACAGCTTCTTTGTCCGTGAGTATTAACCGTGAGTCCTAAGATCAGTGGTGGCAGTAAGACATCAGAGGGTCGAGGGAGCCCACCTTTCCCAGACTTTTCCCTGAGCCTAGCGTGAGCTTAGGGGAGGAAGAATGCCATCAAACTCTTGCGGTGATTAAGATCTCTTCCTGCTCAATGACAGGTCCCATAGCCATGTAACGTAAATACAGCCTGGAGCAGAGCCAAGCTGTCACTGATGCAGAAACTCAAACTGCACCCCTGATCAGACGGGCAACTTCTGAGAGCCGCCTTGGAAAGGTTATGCCCACAGGCTATGAATTAGCAAGTGCTGTGAAAACCAGACGAAATTCTGAATGTTCGTGAAAAGAACAAAGTCACAGAGCGAAAAGCCTTCTGGTGTAAAAGCTGGCACATTCTAACACTAGAACTAGGGGATTATATTTATCATCTTTCATTTTTTTCAGATATTTTTGGTGGGAAGTGCTTAAAATCCTTATAAATCTATAAGTCAAAGAAAGAAAGACAAAAAGGCATTGAAATATAACATAATAGAGCTGCACAATATATTTTTTAGAATACTCATCGTGATAATGGTATATATCACTGAAAAGTGCAATAAATTAATTTGATGTGTCAAGCATTTGTGTGCTGCACGCAACGGTTGTTTAAGAGGCCTTTACTATCTTTATCCCCACCTCGCCAGCATATACTAAACATACTAAATATTAATAACAGAAGACAACAGTCAATCATTTCCACCGAGGTTTTCAGTCATTCATGGTGTTTAAAGTCTGAATGTCTTTTTTTTATTTAATTAGCTCAGAAATAATTATATTACCTTATAATTTTAGTATGAAAATAATAGTCGTTTTTTAATTGCTGATAGAATCATGTTTTTTAAAAGTTATTTATTATTGCAACAATCAACAACAATATCCCATATCACATATTTTTCAAGTATCGCACAGCCCATTACTAGGCCCAGATGGAATCTGCGGACATTGTTTGACATTTCTGCTGAGTATTTTGTAAAAAATCTGCGGATTTATGCGGAATGATTTTGGGAGTATCATAACAAAAACCTTAATATATGACATGAAAAGTAATACCTTTTTAACTTTTATTTAATGTTTACAACGCAAATCCAATTAGATCCAATTTATTTGTTAAACAAAGCAAGTCTCTCATATAAAATCTCTACTAAAAGACAGAAAATAGTACTTTACAAACTGTATTGTAAATAAATCATATGAACATTTTCATATTAGTCAATATTATTACTGAATATAATTTGAAAACTGAATAAATATAAATTTACACACATTTACACCAGTAAACAAACAGAATCAATGATGGGCTAAAAATCTGTGGAAATCTGCGGAATTCTGCATGCGCAGATTCCATGTGGGCCTACTTATTACATAACACATTTTTTGGCACTAAAGGCTGATTTACACTTCTGCATCAAGTGCAGGCGTATGGTTCAACGCAGCCTTTGCATGGTCGCATAGCCCTCGCCGAGGCTGACGCCGACATTGACCTCTCAAAAAAATGTAACTACACATTGCAATGATGCATAGCGCAAGCTTTTGTGATTGGTCGGCTTGGTAGCTGTGATGAGTGTGGGCAGTGCTGAGAGCCACAAGCCCGTTGGAGCAAGTATTTACAAGTGTCAAGTCCCACGAAGTAGCTCCAGATGGAAACTGTTGTTTTGTGTTTACCTTATGAATAAAGTTGTTGCACGTTGCAATAAAGTTGTTATTTCGGCGATTCCCGCCTCTGAACGAGCAAGTTTTAGCTACGTTACATTAAGGTAGCATTCAGGAAAAAAAAACACCCGCAAAGAAACTCGATACAGAGGAACATAACATAACCTACTGCCAGCTAGCGTTTCGATTGTGTTGCTCTGCAATAACACTAACAACACACAGAAGTATAAATGCACTGTTATGCACAAGGCAGGCACCACGGGTCACGGCGATCACTCGACGCAGACATAAAAATCAGCCTTAAAGATTCCTCATTTATCTGACTGCATGAAAAAGTGTTTGCATTACATTGAATTACATAAATATTAACCTGAATTAGGCTTACGACAATATCAAAGCTTTTATCATGTTGTACGATATTATCACGATTTGGATTTAAGCTGTGAAAATGTTACTTTAATATATATAACATAAAGCACTTAATGTATGGCTTTGTTGTATAAACATGTTCAGAATAAACAAATGTTTACACCAAATTAAATTGCAAAAGGATTTTACAATAAAGTCACATTAGTTAATGTTAGATTAAAATCAACAGGATTTTTACTGCTATCATGTTAACACTAGTTTAAAAAATACTTTTTTGTTGTTGTTTTTTTTTGTTTGTTTATTAACATTCATTCATTCATTTTCTTTTCGGCTAAGTCCCTTTGTTAATCTGGGGTCGCCACAGCGGAATAAACCACCAACTTATCCAGCATATGTTTTACGCAGGATACCCTTCCAGCTGCAACCCATCACTATGAAACATCCATCCTATACCACGTCTTTGGACTTGTGGGGGAAACCAGAGCACCCAGAGGAAACCACTCCACACAGTAATGCCAACCGACCAGCCAAGGCTCGAAACAGCGACCTTCTTGCTGTAAGGGCGATCGTGCTACTCACTGCACCACCGTGACGTTTATTGACATATTTAATTAAATGACTAAAATGTTGTTGTTTTTTGTCTAAATTCAAATCACCAAAGATTAAGAAAAGCTTTTGTAGTTTTCAAAGAGAGTTAACTAATGTTAATTATTTAGAGCCTTATTGCTACAGTATATAAATAGCTAAGGAATTTACAATCAATATTTCAGCATGTACGCAGGATTCATGTGAAAATGTTAATGTTTAAACTATTAAGATAACCAACTAAGTCTCCAAGCATTTGGCACTGTTATGAACATCACCTCAAAAATATTCACTGAATCAATGAAGTGTTCCCAAAAATAACAATAAAACTTTTAATAAGCATTGCTCTGTAGGATGTGGTTTTGTAGCTTACACTATCAAATATACATTTATATAAACTCGTGATGCTCAGACATACTTTAGACTGTCAAATGACTACAAGTTGTTTTGTTCATTCATTCATTTTCTTTTGGTTTAGTCTCTATTTTAGAGGTCACCACAGCAGAATGAATCGCCAACTATTTCAGCATGTTTTATACAGCCCTTGTAGCCACAACCCAGTACTGGGAAACACCCATACACACTCTCTCTCACACACACACACACTTATACACTACGGCCAATTTAGTTAATCCAACTCCCTTATAGCGCATGTCTTTGGACTGTGAGGGAAACCGGAGCACCCGCAGGAAACCCACGCCAACACAGGGAGAACATGCAAACTCCACACAGAAATGCCAACTGGCCCAGCCGGGACTCAAACCAGCGATCTTCTTCCAGTGAGGCAACAGTGCTAACCGCTAAGCCACCAAGCCACCCCCAGTTGTTGGGGGTTTTTTTGTATTCTTAATTATTCACATATTATGTACCAGTACCTTATATGTCCTGTCACTCAAATACTTCCCATGGTACGAACAGTATGCAGGATCAGTTACACCTACAGAAGTTTCTGGATGGGGGATATAGTTGAAAACCCTGCTCTTATCAGCTCTAGCTTCCCGTTTTTACACCTCCACTAGTTAAACAAACACATGGAGCACAAAGGACTACATGCAGTCAAGTAAACAGAGAACATGCCTTCACGCATACATACGTTCACGCATACCGAGCATGAAGCTTGCTTTGTTCTGCCCCTGAAGGGTTTTCGGTCATGTAATCCTAAGCAGTTTACACTGAGCACACATTCATCCATCTTTCTTGTCACATTCTCTGCAGGAGGCACCAGGTTTACTCTTTCTGCTCTTAGTTGATGCATCATCCTAACAGTGCTCCTTGTGATGTCATTTCCTAGGAAGTTCTCTTGCGATTACATGCAACTCGGTATACCATGTTTGACGTTCTACAGAACTGAGACTAATCCATGCATGGCACATTCAATGTGTTTTTACAGTACAGCTTTATAGCACTGAGACAAAAACTTTTCCAATTCATGAGGGATTGCATATGGAATGTAACTTTGGCTCAATTGTGTGCTTAACTGAACACACACACACACAAAAATCTCTCACTTTCACCACCTTTCAGAATTCAGAGGTTCACATAAGTGCAGATGGCACAGAGCTTACAAAAGCACGAGGGCTCAATCTAATAAACTAAAGCAGAGCAAGTATTTCCAGCCAATTATCGCTGAAATCCTTTTTTTCTGGAAAAACAACACTTAGTCCTGCAGAATAAGGACACGGCTAACACAAATATGAAATAACAAGCCTTCTTGTCACAGCCGTTTAAAAGCATTCTGATTAGATCAAAGACTTGGTAATTTCATAAATCCTGTCCTGGCTTTGGTTCAAAATCCAAAATCATAGCACGTACTGTGAAACTGAAACTCTAAAATGTTATGATTGTTCTGTGCGGTTTTATTAGTCTCAGTTATGGTCATAAGGCTGTACATTCAAAAAGGTTTCAATTATTGGCTAAAATAGAAAGGTAAAAATCATACTTTTTATGTGCAATGTGGCAATAACGCTCTTATTTAATAATACATTTAAAAAAAATATTTAGATTAAAAGGCAATTATTAGAGTACTTTCACAAATGTAATTACATTGCTGATGTGTCACACCGCTGATTTGATGCTTCTGGATGTTGTTTGCACTTTGCACCGTTATTTTGATGTATGAAGCATTTTACAATAACACATGAAAAGTTATTATTAAAAGGTTTCAGTACTTTAAACTAAACTACTACTTTAAACAACTACTTTGTTTGCATTTGAAAAAATTATATTACCATGCTTTTTAAATAATCACTCAGTCATGTTTATTTTATGCGCTTCCAAAAATAGATATCAATTCAGAAACTAAGGATGTTTGTACAAAAAAATTCACATTTTGATCAATTTCAACAAAAAAGTGCATGTTTTTAAAGTGATACCACTTTCGTGTGTTTGTAAACTACAAAAGTGAATTTTTTTAAGTGAAGTAATGTAGATTGGTATTACAATCTATGGGCAGGTTTGAGTACTTGACAACAAAAATCGGCCAACTACAGGACCGTTCGAGCAAAGACAAAGTCTTTATGGAGTCAAATATCTTTACCTACTGGTCTGGGAAGTCAATTTCACAGATGTGTGAATAAAAATTGTCTTGACAATCCATTTGCATAACTATTAAAAAAACCTTTTAAAAAAACTTTTTAGGTATATTGTAGCCATGTAAAAGTAGTCTTTTCCTTAATTAATAATTATTCATTCATTCATTCATTTTCTTATCAGCTTAGTCTCTTTAATAATCTTGGGTTGCCACAGCAAAATGAACCGCCAACTTATCCAGCATATGTTTTATACAGCGGATGCCCTTCTAGCTGCAACCCATCACTGGGAAACACCCATACACACTAACATACACTATGGACAATTTCGGAGGAAACCCAAGTCACGGGCAGAACATGCAAACTCCACACAGAACTGACCCAGCTGGGGCTCAAACCAGCAACCTTCTTGCAGTGAATGTCTGCGCCACTGTTTCTCCATTAATAACTATTATTTAATTTATGTCATGGGCGCCATGGTGGCGTAGTGAGTAGCACGTTCGCCTCACAGCAAGAAGGTCGCTGGTTCAAGCCTCGGCTGGGTCAGTTGGCATTTCTGTGTGGAGTTTGCATGTTCTCCCCGTGGTTGCATGGTTTCCGCCGGGTGCTCCGGTTGCCCCACAAGTCCAAAGACATGTGGCAGTTCATTCCACTGTGGCGACCCCAGATTAATAAAGGGACTAAGCTGAAAAGAAAATGAATGAATAATTTATGTCATTACTTTTTAGGGGTTTTAACCTTTATCATGGTATAGGACAGTGGAGATTACAGACAGAGTAAAGGGAAGGATCGGCAAAGGACCTCGAGCCAGGAATCAAACTCGGGTCGGCGTAAGCACTTCTGTGCTATGTGTCAGCGCACTTTCTCACTAGGCTATTGGCTCCGACAGCAGTCCAAGTCTTTGTATTACCAAATATCTAGGCTAAAAATATCCACTGCATCAACATCCATTATCATTAGCTACGTTTCCATCCAGCTATTTTTATTCGCATTTTGGATATGTGCATAAAAAAACGGTTGATGGAAACGCTATGATGCGCATACATTTTGAAAATGCACATAAATAATGTATGCGCATAACTGAGTAGGATAAACTTTTTATTCGATAAGAAAAGATAAACTGCGATGGAAACACTTTTATCGCATAAATTCCAGTATGTGCATTAAAAAAAGGTCATGCGATAGATTATGTGACGATAAAAATGTGTGTAAATGGACAAACCAGCAGGCTGAGCACATCGTAAAACATCTGAAATGTTGTTTTGATCATTCTAAAACGTCTTACCGTTTAAGTAGTTGTGTTATTATATTATTAATGACCTCCAGGATCAAGAGCGTCTGTGCTTCGCGTCTAAAACCTTCAAACGCCACCTTGCGTTCACTGTGTGTCAGGATTGCCTTCTGAGACACAAGTCATTTATTAAATGAAGAAAAGATTCACACAGCTTCACCTACTGCAGCAAATTCAGTTTTTACTGTTGATATTTGGTGCCAGTTAAACAGGAAGTGACGATTTTGTCCGCTTTGACTGGTTGGATGGAAACGCTGCTTTATTCGCACGTCTTTTATGCAATAATCCAGTTTTGCGCATAAAGTTCATTCGCATTTTTGGATGGAAACATAGCTAATGACAATATAGAAACTGGAGTTTAATATAAAAAAAAAACAGAGAGAGCTGTTCAGCAACTGTCAGTCTCCTAAATATAATGGCAGACTGGGCCAACAGGCAAAAACACAGACAGACTGGTCTTGGCCTGAGAGGATAACAGCAGTAATTACACAGTTGTGAAAGTAAGACTGATAACAGAGAGAATAACTGGAGGAGATCAGTGCCTCTTTGTGTATGCGTGTGTGCGCACGCGTGTCTGTCCATGCATGAGGATGCTCGATATCACAATATAGTGAAAATGAGTCACTAAATAAGCTCTGAAAACCCTTTCTCGCCGAAACGAAGCTTTCATTTCCTTCCCATTATCTTGCTCAGATCCCTAGTGAGGGCACTCAACTGACCTCTGCACTGTCGGTCTTACAGCCTCAGAGGTTATCTGCACTTTTACATTCAAACCTTATGCCTCACAATGAAAATTGCATCTCCAATACTTGTTTAATTCCGCTCAAACCCTTATTGAAGAAATCAAACAACAGCCTCATTTTTTTGGAGACGATTTCAAAGCCCCCTCCAACTGTGCAATCCAATTCCACACAATTCAGGGAACTTGGACAACATATTTTACATTTCTATCTGGTCATTAATGTTTACAGAAAGAGCACAATCGCGTTTGACAAAACTGTAGTAGGGGGAAGGGTTGTGACCAAGGCCACTTTGACAATCTATTGTCCGGAATCTGCAAAGCTCTGAAAGAGTCCCATTACACCAAAGGTCCACTGAATGGGCGATTAGCATGTCTTCCAACACTGACCTTTCAGCCTCATTACCATCAGCCTTCCTAGTGAGCTTCACTAACTAGCAAACTTTAAGCCACATTCTCAAAAGATGCAGCAATCATCTCCCTTCACAAGACAAAACCAACCTGCAATTCAATTAGCATGGACTGTCCATCCATTAATTCTCCAAACCACTTGTCCTCTGTAGGGTAGAATGGAGCAAGATAATCTAATGATGTCAGAACTAAAGCCTGCTGCAGACTGTGCAATTTCAGCAATCTTATGAGATCATCACAAATTACATTCTGCAACTTGGATGTAATGTACTTGGGTATGACATGTTTGTAGACTGTGATGATGATGATACCTAATGATGAATCATATAAGTTATGATGCAATTTAATATACTGTAGACTAGAGGAACAAAACATCATTAGCATATGCTAGCGGCAAACAAACAGAGAAAAATCAGAGATGCAAAGAAATGGAAATCTCAAAGAGTCTGTAAAGGTGTCAAAGCACTCCATGAATTCATCCGCTGCACACACAGATCTGCTGTGCATTTTTAACAACTGTTTTGAAATGTAAAGGCAACAACCAATGTTTGCATGAGAACTCATGTCCTGTTTTTGGTTCTTTTAGATGTCTTAGGTCCATTTTGTTTTCATACTTCAGTCAGTTTGTTTGGAAATGGACTTACGCCCTGTTTACACAAATACTTTTTAGTTTTAAAATGCATAAGTTTTGCTACGATTACGCCTTCAGTCCACACTAGTTTTCGAGCCCTGTTTTTTTTTTTAAGTACCGAAAAGGCCGTATTGGTTTTAAACTGCTCCGTGTCAGTGTGGATGGAGAAAAACAGAGACATCTGAAAATGGAGGCATGGCAGCAGACATTGTGATAGGGGATTTTTCCTCAGTATTAAGTGCACAAATTTCAGTCTTGCACCCTTTCTGAAGTTCAGACTTTGCGAGTTTCATATGGAAAACCAACTCCTGAGGACACCTTGCGTAAAAGGGAACATTGTAGGCTACTTTATAATGTCATTCACATCACCCTGGTTACATTGTTTCTCAACAATAAAATGAAAACATGATATAAGGAACTGCCTAACAGACAGTAAAAATGTTGAGGCATCATGTAGCTACATATTTATATGACCATCATCTTCACTGTATGCATATTCATAAAAGCCTATAGAGCCTATCCATAACTGCCTCCTTTCACTTTCTTCGAAAAATATGAAGCATATCCTTTTTTCTCTTTTGTTGAATATCAGTTTTAACAATAAGTTTAAACAATATAGGAAATAAAGGCAAGCAATAATTCAATTTGCAGAATCAGTGTACCTGGTCACATAAATTAATATATTGACATATCTTTGCACTCAGCCAAAATGAGTTACCTGAGAACAAGTAATAGATTCAAAGGATCATTAGACAGAAACGAATATGAATCTTATATATCACGTTTAACAACTATAGTCACTAGGGCTGTGCAATTAATCGCAATCGCAAAAAAAACACAATTTAAGCACATGCAATATCTAAATCGCAAAGGCTGCAATTTTATCCATTAACTTATTTTGATTTTTGTTCACCTTCTTGTGCGCATGATTTTAATATTTTAACCAATCAGAGCTGCCGCAGCACACTGGGCAATTACAGCTAAGCTGAGCGGGAGAAAGATGTTAACCAATCAGAGCTCACTTCGCGCACGACGAAATTGAGCAGGAGAACCGAATAGGTGGTTTTGATTTACGTTAGTTTTTATTTATTGTTATGGCTGGAATTGAGGTTAGTTCATCTTTATTTGTTCATGTTGTTTGTTTTTAAGACAATTTATTACTGTTTTGTTTTTTTAAGCAGTGAGTACTACTGTGTACAGTATGTTTTTAACTAGAGCTGAGGTTAGTTCATCTTAATTTATTTTATGTTGTCTGTTTTAAAGACAATTTTACTACAGTTTTATTTATTAAACTTAATACTATGGTATTTCATTTTGAAACATTTTGTTATACATTTAGAATGTGTGTATGTAGCTTGTTTGAAAAAGCAAAAACAGTTGCCAAAATCGCAAATAAAAAAATCGCAATCACAATATTCGTTGCAAAAATCGCAATATGATTATTTTGTCCATATTGCACAGCTCTAATAGTCACTATAGGCAGTGTGTGTTTGGTCATGTAACGTGCAATTTCAGTGGTGTAGTGTGGATGGAGTTCTTTTCAGAAACGCTAGATGAAATGCCAGTGTGGACATGGATCACTTTCATTCTAAAACAGTGTTTTAAAACTAAAATGTATTAGTGTGAACAGGGCCTAAGTTGCATGTCTTTAACTTGGTGTGCACCAGTATTCCAAATGGCAGCACTCACACTTATTCAAACGAACAGAAATAGCAATCTAATGTCTCTTACACTATGAAACAGGACCACCATTAAGGAGCAAGAGTGGAAAAAAAATCACATCTGTTTCACATTGTCATCCTTCGTCTGGAACAGCTCAACATTTTATAACGTATACCTGGTATAGCCATGTGCAGGGTTTCGAAATGACAATACGTGTTCATCTTATAATCACATGAAAACAGATTTCTCACAGATGCTTTTAAACCAAAACACTATGTTCTTCAAAACAGCATGCATATGGTATGTGTAGTTGTCACCGTCACCATGGTGAAACCTGATATATTTTAATGAGAAATAGAAATCCGCAGCTGTGAGCTGTGCACCTACAGTAGCAAGATTATATATTTTATGTAGGCTACAATAACTACAGACTGCAAGTTACAATCTGACTACAGCAGCAAATACTGCATGTAGCACTTCAGTTCAGTTCAACATCAGAGCTCAGTTTCTGACCCAATCAACCCAATGGTTTCTGCAAACACATAATCATTGAACCACATGAGTCAATATTTATGACCAAAGCACTCTTGCTTATGTATGAAATTGCTTGATTTTACAAGCTGGCAGAAATGTTTTTAAAAGTAAATAAGATATAAAATTCCAGCCAATTCTAAAGGGAAAATTTGTACTTTTTTTTTAAAGTAATCATGCAAAAATTTGCCAAAATATTAAATTGTTTTGAGAGCATTGCAACAGTCGCCATAATCATGAATTAATAAATTACACTATAAAAACAATATGCAAAGATAACTTTTGGGGGTTTTTATTGTATTTTATCCAAATGTCTTGAACCTGAGTCTCTGGGTGTAACAAAACAGAAGTTTATATATACTCTCTCAAAAATAACCTGCAACAAAGTTTCACTTCATGTTTATTCAGCATATGATCCTGCCAAACACAAACAACAAACTTCACTGACATTAAATTGCCATGACAACCCTATTTTCCAGCAAAATACCATGATTACTACAATAATTGCTTATTAAACTGAAACAATTGCCACCACTACCACCTAAAAAGCAATTAGGACAGAAACAGAACGAAGCTTCATACGCAGTATAAACTTTAAAAATAGTAGCAATGTTTTTATTTCTTGCGGAAACTCTGGTGTTGTAATTAAGGGTTCAGTCAGAGTTCTGGTTAACCTTTACACAAAACACGGAAAAGTAGCCTAGTTTGTTTTCTCACCTGAGACACGAGCGGGATGAGTGTTTGCTCCACCGAGCGAGTTTGGATCTCCAACCCGCAATCAAAGTTCCCACCGCCGCACGGAGACGAAGCCATTCCCGCCGATCCGACCCCCGCTTGAGCTCACAACAACACCGAGTTTGCTGGTCTCTCAATGCCACAAGCCTGTGTTTGGTCTAGTTTAAAAGCAGGCTGTGAGAGCGAACCCTCCGCTAAAATCCACGCGCACTCGCTCCTGAGTGACGGACTGCTCATGTACATGCAATATAGCAAACTACAAGCACAGGAGTGAGTGAGTGAGTGAGTGCTGCAGCCACTGGCGAGTCAGTATCCGAGAGAGAGAGAGAGAGAGAGAGAGAGAGCGAGAAAGAGAGAGAGAGAGAGAGAGAGAGCGAGAAAGAGAGAGAGAGAGGCACGCACATACATACACACGCGCGCTCACTGAATTCTAAATTGTTATAAATGAATCCTAAAAGCATTATTGCTATATACACTGTTTATTATTATTTATTTTTATTGTTTTATCCTAAAGTGTTGATTGTTAAATGTATTGTTAATTATTTATTTAACACTACTGTGTAATTTCTTTTCATTGTGTAATGTAAATATCACAAATGCTTTGGCAATACACATGGATCATTTGTCATGCCAATAAAGCAAGTCTGAATTAAATTGAATTGAACTGAACTGAATTGAATTGAATTGAATTGAGAGGGAGGGAGGGGAGAGGCATTACTTTATTTACAATAGTTTTTAACACATTATTTAAGAAACAAACACACACACACACACACACACAATGATTCAAAAATCAAAGAAGAATTTTCAAACAACCATCATTACCAATTTCACAGACACTTTGATTAATACACCATTTAGATCCAAAAGTGGTGTCCAAATCATCAATCAACTAGTAATATATGCATATTATATTTTCATTCATTCATTTTCTTTTCAGCTTAGTCCCTTTATTAATCTGGGGTCGCCACAGAGGAATAACCCGCCAATTTATCCAGCATATGTTTAACACAGATGCCCTTCCAGCTGCAACCCATCACTAAGAAACATCCATACACTCATTCACACACATACACTACGGACAATTTAGCTTACCTAATTCACCAATAGCACATGGACAGTGGGGGAAACCAGAGCACCTAGAGGAAACCCACGGGGAGAAGATTCAAACTCCACACAGAAATGCCAACTGACCCATCCGAGGCCTGAACCAGCGGCCTTCTTGCTGTGAAGATATCGTGCTACCCACTGCGCCACTGTGACGCCCTATATTCTATTTTAATACAGGATTTAAAAGTTCCATAAACACCAAAATAGCACCAGTTAACCACAGACTGAAAGAGAAAGAGAGAGAGAGAATGAGATAACAGAAACTTTTCCAGCTATTTTAATTACAAGCATATAAAACCATCAAACAATAATTACAAGATTAACTTCATGACAAATAAATAAATAAATAAATAAATAAATAATAAACCAAAAGAATCCTACAGACAGTATATTTTCAACCATATTAATAAAAAAAGAGAGAGAGAAAAAAAATGCAGCCTATCACAATATGAGGTCCAGAGTAAACTTTTCATTCATCCTATTGACAGTAGTTTTTCCCTGAACTTCTCTTCAGTTTTTTTTTATTTCATTTTCAGTTCATGCAACTTGATATTCATTAATTCATTTTCTTTTCGGCTTAGTCACTTTATTAACCTGGGATCGCCACAGTGGAATAAACTACCAACCTGGACGAAACCCACGGAGAGAACATGTAAACTCCGCACAGAAATGCCAACTGACCCAGCCGAGGCTCGAACCAGCAACCTTCTTGCTGTGAGGTGAACGTGCTACCCATTACCCCACCGTGGCGCCACAATTTAATATATGTGTTTAATATCTGTTCTTAACCACATCTATTTAGCATAATTAAAAGTGGATCCAATTTCCTTTCATTGTTTCCTGGTAACCCCTCAAGGCTTCTAATGAAGCTGTAGTTCATCTCAAAGAAAATTTGCCATTAAAGGATAGTTCACCCACAAATTAAAACTCACCATTTATTTACCCTCGAGTGGTTCCAAATATGAGTTTTCTTTTTTCTGTTGAACACAAAAGATGTTTTGAATTGACTTCCATAGGAAAAGCATATACTATGGAAACCAATGGTTACTGGATTTCAACATTTTTCAATATAATGATGACAGAATTTTTAATTTCGGTTGAACTGTCTCTTTAATAAACCTCGTAAAGTTTTTTCTTCAATAAAACATCAAAGACCAGGGTTTGTAGTCATATATAAAACTCAATTCTATTATAAGCAGCACTTTAATAGTTAAAAAAAACTATATATTTTTTATATTTATTTATTTTATATTATTTATTATTATATTTTATTTATCAAAAGAATTTTGCATTTAATGAATCACCAATGATTTCAACCCAAAAATAGTAATAATTTTTTATGGAGAAAATAAAATCACATTCTGTACATCTGAAATGATCTAAAGTTAAGTAGATTAAAAGCAAAACTATCTCTTTAAAATGTTTGTTTTCAGTTAGCAACAAAAGTGATGACACATCTTGCGTCAGCATCCCTAAATTTTCCCTCCAATACAAATTTTCCTTCCAATTTTCATTGTACACGAATACAAACTTTGGTAATAAGTGAAAGGGAAAATCAAGGCAAGCTTATTTATATATATAGCACATTTCATACACAGTCAATTCAAAGTGCTTTACATAAACAAGAATAAAAAAGACAAGGATAAGAGAATAAAAAACATAATAAAAATGATTAAAACAGAGAAAAACTGATTAAAATGTGTTAAAACAGGTTATAAAAGAATGAAAAAGAAAAGAACGACACAATAGTGCGATCTGTCAGATGTAGCACAGTGCTCATTCAGTAAAGGCACAGCTAAACAGACATGTTTTCACTCTTGATTTGAATGTGCCTAATGTTGGAGCACATCTGATCATTTCTGGAAGCTGATTCCAGCAGCAGGGGGCGTAATAGCTGAAAGACGATTCACCCTGCTTTGACTGAACTGTTGGAATTTCTAGTTTATATGGTCCAAAAGATCTCAGTGATCTATACGGCTTGTATTTAGGGATCATATCTGTAATGTAGTGAGGTCCTAGGCCATTTAGTGATTTATAGACAAGTAGTAATACTTTAAAATCTATTCTGAATGTAACGGAGCCAGTGTAAAGACCTGAGGACAGGTGTGATGTGCACTGATTTTCTGGTTCTAGTCAGAATCCTGGCCGCAGCAAAATCTGTGAGAGGAATAAGGGTGAAGGGCTTCGCTGTCTTGCAAAACAAAAATCCGTTACACAATGTGTATGCTGCAACTGTTGCGATTTGAATTATTAATCCCATAACTAAGGTGCATAATGTATTTCCACACATCTTACACCAGCTCGACAACATGCTGTGCATTTCTGTGCTGCTGCTGAAGTAACAATAGTCTATTTATTAAATGCTAATTGAAGTTACTAATCTCATCACAAATGCAGACCGTGCCCCAAATTTCTCAGCCTGAGCTTTCCCTTTTCTCAGTCTTTTTCGAGTGAAATGAGATGCTTTTAGTCTTTACAATACTCTGTAAAACGTATTTGTATTTGGTTATGCTTAGAATTGGCATTTGCAGAAAGAAAGTCAGTTCAGAAAAGCTGTGAAAACATATCATTAGTTGTGTCCGTATGGTTAGAAAATGATTCCTCCAGAGATTTCATCAATTGAATCCGCACTGACCTACTTCTCAGGAGATTATCGGAATACTTCAATGCATTGACGTTTTTCAAAACATCTTCTTTTTGTGCTCTGTCTTTAAATAATGTATGCCTCCAACCATGACTGTTCCTGAAATGCGTGAGCCGAGCTGTTTGTGTGTCACGTCCTGGAAGAAGTAACCAGCTTTGTTTAAGTGTACGGCAGTAACTCAAGCTTCCAGGGATGTGTGTTTCCTCTGAGTCATGAGTATCAGGTGACATGAGAACACTTCCTCAAACCAGAGCAGCTGGAGCAGTGGCCAAACAAACGCCGCGGGGAAAAAACCATACAGGGACCGTAGGCCTCAAATGTGGTTTATCCTCATCCAGATCCAGCACAGAGGTCTACCACTTTACAAACTCTAGGCCAGAAAGCTGACAAATCAATTCAGTTTAATTCAAGTTCACTTATATAATGCTTTTTACAATAAATACTGTTTAAATGCAGCTTTACAAAATGTGCACATTGTTGCATTAAAAAAAAAAAGATACACGCATATTTATCAATGCACTTTAAAATGTACTTTTTTATGAAGTATAATATAATATAATATAATATAATATAATATAATATAATATAATATGGTTCAAGCCTCGTCTGGGTCAGTTGTCTTTTCTGTGTGGAGTTTGCATGTTCTCCCTGTGTTCACGTGGGTTTCCTCTGGGTGCTCCGGTTTCCCCCACAAGTTCAAAGACATGTGCTATAGCTAAATTGTCGGTAGTGTATGTGAGTGAGTGTGAATGGATGTTTCCCAGTGACGGGTTGCAGCTGGAGGGGCATCTGTGGTGTAAAACATATGCTTGATATGTTGGCGGTTCATTCTGCTGTGGTGACCTCAGATTAATAAAGGAACTAAGCCAAAAGAAAATGAGTGAATAACATAACATAACATAACTTCCCAGAGATGGGTTGCGGCTGGAAGGGCATCCGCTGCGTAAAAAATATGCTGGATAAGTTGGCGGATCATTCCGCTGTGGCGACCCCGGATTAATAAAGGGACTAAGCCGAAAAGAAAATGAATGAATGAATGAAACATAACATAACATAACATAACATAACATAACATAACATAACATAA
>CAIGQQ010000001.1:10221686-10234907 GCA_903798035.1 Danio albolineatus | reverse complement strand
AACATAACATAACATAACATAACATAACATAACATAACATAACATAATATAATATATGGAGTTTGCATGTTCTCCCCATGTTGGCGTTGGTTTTCTCAGGGTGCTCTGGTTTCCCCCACAGTCCAAAGGCATGTGCTAAAAGTGAATTGAATAAACTAAATTGGCCGAATTGTATGAGTGTGTATGGGTGTTTCTCAATACGGGTTGCAGCTGGGAGGGCATCTGGAACTAAAATTAGTGGCGAGCTCAATGCAGCATACACATTGAGCTTGCCACTAAATGTAATAATTCAACAGTAATTCATTCATTAATGGCAAAGCTGACAAAAACAAAAATGGCTGAATGGAGTATGCACTAACCTACTAAATTTAATTCAGTCACAAAATGGTGCCAAAGAGTTAAAAACAGAGGTGTGACATGCAATCATACAAAAAAGGATGTGAACGCATTTACTGATGATCAAAAAGATTCAGGTCCTGTCCACACAAACACAGGTATTTTCCTACACGAAAGGTAGTTTGCCTACACGAAAACAAAGTATCAGGTGATTGAAACCGAAACTTTCTGAAAACTCCGGTCAGGGTCAAGGTGTTCCAAAATGATGTTGTGTAGACACTACAACCAGAGTTTTAGCCTCATGACATCAGTGTGCACTCTGTTTTCTCCTTTCTGACTGGCCAACACAGCTGGGTTCAAATCAAACACGGAAGACACAATTCTGCATCAAAACATAGCCCCACACTCATTATGTATTCTGTGTTGTTTGTACCCCCTTTTGTTTGCATTGACTTGTTTTGTTTGCATTGACTTGTGTACAATATATTTAATTCTGTGTTTGGTGTGAACACAGGATAAAAGGCTTTTATCACCACCTGTTGGTTTGGAGAGACCTTAACATGCAACACAGTGCATTTTTGCATTTTCTTGTGGACATAATTTTATTGGCAACATGGTGGCTCAGTGGTTAGCACTGCTACATCACAGCAAGAAGAGTCCCGGTTGAGTAAATTGGCACTTCTGTATGGAGTTTGCATGATTTTGCAAATGGAGTTTCCTGTGGGGGCTCCGGTTTACCCCACAGTCCAAAGACATGCACTATAGGTGAATTGAATAAACTAAATTGGCAATAGTCTTTGTGTGAATGAGTGTGTATGCTAAGCCAAAGGAAAATGAATGAATGAACAATTTTTGGTAAAAAAAAAAAAAAAAAAAGAACTACTAAAAATACCCATGTATGTGTACATGACCTCAAAAAACCCTGATGAGTGTGTATTATTAATTTCAGCAGTTGTTATCTGGGAATAAATAAGCAAATACGCTGAACAATGTATTTAGTAATACCTTGCAACCCTTCCGAGTGTTTCCATAATTGCTGTGCATATTGGTAACTGATGAAATCATGACATAAGTGAGAATACTAGCACAAAAATGAAAAGTTTTGTAAGGTTGTAGGTGTATTTGTGATATAACATATACAATATTTCTTCAAGCGCAATTTATTAATCTAAAAGCAGCATCTTTGATCCTAGCAAGCTGGCTGCCTAGAATCCATTAGGCATGAACTTGAATCTATCCAATGTTGGTTGAAGGAAGGCAGATCTGAATGTAACATTGAGCTTAAAAAGAAAGTGGTTTGAAAATGGACGAAACAATTGGAGAAGCATGGCATATATGTCACTAAACAGGATGTCATTTTAACCAGCAGACTGAATTGTGATATTTTCAGCAAAACAAAGTAAAAAAAATGCAGAGATGAATCAAACAACAATAAGTTCCCTAGCACAAAAACATGAAATATGAATCAATTCAAAATATATCCCCTCAAAAGAAACCAGACATTTGCTCTTAGCTGCATCTATTGAGTGTGTGTCTTCAATAAAACATACTGCTTTTTTTTTTTACACTTTTCCTTCACTCTTCTTAAAAATGCTGACAGCGTTCTCTCCCTTCTGAGTTCCCTGTGTTGCTCGGTGCCACAAGACGAGGCAATGCACAGAATGTAGACATCATAAATGAAGGGACTTAGGACAGAGAATGGAAAGTGCAAAGTGAGCACATTCATCACCCTGGAAACATGGATCTGCATTCTAGCAGAGCGTCAAATCCAGAGGGAATCTCTAAGCCCTTCTTTACCCCTTAGTCAAACTGATTACAATAGCCGTCATTTGTGGACCATTGCTGGCAGACAATCTGATATTCCGAAACTGAAGTGAATATAAATCGCTTACTGCACTAGAGAGAATCCACCCGACTGATGCCAGGGCTTTGAACACAAATGATTTGACTAATGTTGGTTAATACAAATGTTTTAAGGGTGGAGGATCGAGTGGATCGCCTTCTCAGCATAAAGCCCGCTGAAGTTTTTTTAACCCTCAGGCAGCAGAAAACATCTTGCTGCTTGTAAGCTCTAGTTTTGCATTTCTAATGAGACATGATCATCAATGAAAAAAGCATATGGTCCACCTGCCTGTACAATTACAAACAGACGCGAGTGCACATTAGTGTTATCGATGTGTAACAGAGGCCAGCTAGTGAAGTGCTGTGCAGGTATACCTCACTCCTCTGAACCCAAAAAGGGCTCTAGCAATAGCCACTAGAGGCTATGGTCTTTAACCTCCTTGTTAGAACAATCAACTTCCATGTAAAGAGTCACTGGTTCGATTCCAGCTTGGACTGGGTTACATTGGTGCTGTGACTCTGATTGGAAGGAGATTTAGGGGGCTTGAGTGAAACAGAGGCCAACTAGTGAAGTGCTGTGCTGGTAAACCTTACTCCTCGGAACCTGAAAAGGTGCTATAGCGACAGATGCTAGAGGCCATGGTCTTTAGCCTTCTTGTTAGAGCAACCAACTTTCATGTAAACAGTCGCTGCTTTGATCCTAGCTTGGACTGCGTTACATTGGTGCCATGACTCTGATTGGAGTGAGGTTTAGGGGGCTTGAGTGAAACAGAGGCCAGCTAGTGAAGTGCTGTGCAGGTAAACCTTACTCCTCTGAACCTGAAAAGGTTCTATAGCGACAGATGCTAGAGGCCATAGTCTTTAGCCTTCTTGTTAGAGCAACCAACTCCCATGTGAAGTGATCCCAGTTTGGGTGGTGTAGGACTGGTGGGGTTACATTGGTGCCATGACCCGAGGTGAGGTTTAAGAGGCCAGCTAGTGAGGTGCTGTGCAGGTGAACCTTATTCCTCTGAACCTGAAAGGGTGCTCTAGAGGCAGATGCTAGAGGCCATGGTCGAGTGGAAAGTGAGGAGGGTTGGGGAGTCGCAGAAGAAAGTGAAAGTGAACAGCGGACAGGGGAGGAGAGCGGTTGAGGAGAGGGATAGATAAAATGAGGTGCCGCATCAGATTTCAGAGGAGCCGTATCTGGATCCAGCGGCACAAATTAAGCCCCGCCTACCACTTCCGGCAAGATTCTGAGCTGCGATTTCAATGAACACTTTAATATACCGTGAGAGAGAATTTGTGAATGGGAGTGAAATGACTCTACTGACACATGTAGATCATGTTATAATGAAAACATGATGGATGTTGTACACCCAAATTCCATTCATATTGCACAGATTTAAAGTTTAGGCTGCTCACTTGTTGCCTCGCTGTCTGGTCAGGCAGTGGCTCTTGAGTCAGCATTTGCAACACAATCTCACTGAAATTCGTAACTTTTTTATTTAGTTTTTTGGAATTTGTATAATCTAATTTGTACATTTTTGTACCCCGGTTGGGTTTCGGGGCGAGGTTGGGTGCCACGCCTTCTCTTTTAAATTGTACATTTTCATATAAATGAACTTGTACAAATTCAAACAAATTAGCCACTAAAACTTGCTCGAAGGTACCTCGTAAAACTGATTTCAGAAATATTTCTAATACAGCATAACAATTTAATTATGTATAACTAAATAAAAGGAGCTGTGATAACAACTTAGGCAATATTTGCCTAATACAAAACTAATTTTTTGCAAAAGTTTGTCAGATGCCATCTTAGAGATGTCCTCATTTTTTAGCTCAACTGTCCAAAAATGAATGCTCAGGATTGTGGTATATCTTCTAGCATTGATGTGTACTAAGGTACCACCAGAGACAGGTGACCTATTGCTTTAACCTCAATAACTGGGAGGTGTGTGTCTGAAAGTATTATCTAATTTTTATTGTCTAAGATCAGTGTTCTTACTAAAAATACTTAATTTATGTTTTTAAACTGTGCTTCAGAATATATGTAACGAATATATATATAATAATATGTCGAGTTCAGGGTTTCTTTATTATATCTAGCCCCTTTAAACTGTGTATGTTAACCAGGTTTTGTTCATATGACCTCATAAAGATAGTAACCTGAAATTACATACGTTGTGCAAATTATTATCATAATAAGCATATTAACTAATTAATGATGTTTAATAGAAGACAGAAAATATTTTTCCTCAATATTAAAATATAATGGAAAATTCCTTCCATATGAGAAAATGTGTGTGTTTGTGTGTGTGCACACAAATAGAGGTGGGAGCGTGTAATTTACATTTGTATGGAGTTTGACCTCACATACTTGCTCACCCATCTCTGTGGGCCATAAAGATAATTATCTTCTGACTCTAAAGCAGGAAAAATCATGTGGTTTTGTTACAAAGGAGAAAAATGCATAAAATGAGGGACAGGTAAATGATGCCTCTGGTTGTGACAGATTAAAATGCTGAATGACAGTTTTAAGGCCAAAATGTTCTGGAACAAAAAGAACATTTCTGACATTTT
The DNA here is from genome assembly GCA_903798035.1 of Danio albolineatus. Lineage (NCBI taxonomy): Eukaryota > Metazoa > Chordata > Actinopteri > Cypriniformes > Danionidae > Danio > Danio albolineatus. Next base: position 10,230,167 of record CAIGQQ010000001.1, on the reverse strand, counting down.
GTTGTAAAATGCTTCACACCAGGTTGCGCAAGCCATCATGTCCAGAGGAAATATGGCGAACTGAAGATAACCTTTTCATCCTCACAGGATAAATTGTCAACCTTTTACATTCTGAAGCAACTAGCAATCAGGCAAAATACATATTAATACAAATATACAAACAGATACCAAAGTAAGGGCAATACAAAGACAGATGCAAACTATTGGTCATTTTCCAAAAAAAAAAAAAAGAAACAAAAAAGAAAACTTGTTACGTTTTATACTTGAAATGATTTTTGCTGTCAAATGGGTGAAAACCTAGTGATTTGAGAGAAAGTGGCAAAATATAAAGATTTAAAACAACAATTATTAGCATTTTGGGGCTGCTCTGTGGTACTTAAATAGAGAGTTTTTTAATATGTCTTCTCGAGATTCTTGCTCCAACTATGTCTGAGAGGAATTTGTTGGATTATAAACTATATTGTTAAACTGAATGACATTTTAGTGGGTGTCGTTTGTAAATAATTGTAAAAATATGTACGATTGTGATTATTATTTGCTCAGAAAAACAAAGACAAAATTAAATACAACACATTCTAACATACAGCCAAATTCTGACTTAAAGTTAAAAAAAATTATTCAACCAGCAAGACTTTTTTAATATCCCTGCTGAAAAAATGGCTCAAACATGCTGGTTGGCTGGTTTTAGCTTGTCAACCTGACTGTTTTTTATTTTATTTAAAAAAAATTGCCACTTCCAGACTGCTTTTAGAGGGGTTTTGGCCACTCCCAGGCTGCTTTTAGATGGGTTTTGTCCACTTCCAGGCTGGATTTAGTTTGTGATTCCAGACCAGCCTGGAATTGGCCCAACTCCTTCTAAAAGCAGTCTGAAAGTGGCCAAAAAAATCAAATAAAATAAAAACAGCCGGGCTGACAAGCTAAAACCAGCCAACCAGCATGAGCCATTTTTTCAGCATGGATCTTATATTATTTAAAATGTATGTATACACTCTTGTAAAAAGGTACACTTTTGTAATTTACAGCTGTACATTAGTACTTTTTGGGTACTCTTACCTTTAAGATTGACCTTGTTACCTTTAAGATATCTTACTATAAGGTATTTTGAATATTCAGTCCGAAGTGGCATGCGCCGGCCAACCACTGACATTACTAGCTGGCAAATGTCATTAACTAGTAGGTTGTCTACTGTCATCAAGGTGCGCATTCGTGTTTCAGGGGGCTTTGGTCGGCAGGGGAGGGACTCTGTTTCGAAGATATTACGCTAAGCAACGTTGCCAAACGTACGATAATTATCGTATTTGTACAATAATTTTGACCTCTGTATGATGTACGCTCAATAATGAGAAAAATCCTATAATGTACGATAATTTCAGAATTTTATGGCATTTAAAATGAATTTCATTGTAATCTCGGGGCTTCTGTACTTATTGATCTAGCTGCATCGTTTATCTGTGAGGAGAATGTAGGGTGAGGCACGCTTTTTATCTCATCTTGTGTTACATCTTCTCAGCCAATCAACGTGGAGAAAGGCTCACTCTCTCAAGTTAGCGTTCCTCCCGCGCGTGGCCATGCTTAAGTCTGGAGTTTTCAGCTTGAGGTCGATTGTTTAAGCAATAAAGTTTACAATTTTGTTGCTGAAAAGGGAGGTGAGAAGGACAGGGGAGTTTCCCTTGATGTTCTCGTTTTTTACTATTTATATGCGTCATGTGACCGTGTTTTCGAAAGTTAATCTCATCAAAACAATGCCATGAAATCGACTCAACATCTGGCAACACACAGTATCCGATGACAGCGACTCGGAGGTGAAGGTTGAACCTTCCCACAAGGTACGCCTAGTTTTTTAAAAATGTATTTTGGAAATTTTCACGTTGTGTCAAAACGCTATTTGTCTAGATAACAGCTGCATACTCTTCATTTGACTTGTGTACGATAATTTTCCTCCAAATACGATAATTTTGAGGTTCTGGTACGATACTTTGACGTTTCCAATCTGGCAACACTGACGCTAAGTTAGCATTTTGGCAGATCACAAACTGCACCTTTAAGGACCTGTTGGGAGCTTTTGAAAAGGTACCGCTCCAGTGGCAGATTTTGTACCTTTATTTCTGAAAGTGTATTTTTTTAAGCATATAATTGTTATGCAAGTCTAATTTATATTGGTTTTCCTCTTCAGTTTATAACAGTTTCTAAGTGTCTGAGTACAATTACTATTTTCTAATACAATTAGCCTTTAGACTCCTTTCTGACTGAAACAAACTCTCTAAAGCTCACTGTTTCAGAGACCAAGACATATTTGTCACAAAGTGCATGGTCTGATAATAATGAAGAGTCAGAGCACTATATTCCGAGACTCCAGCTCAGCCAAGGCCCAGGCCTCACGTCATTAATCATCTCATCTCAAAGGTTCAGAAGCGTAGATTATTGTTCACGATCTTGTCAAACAGTGAGCAGGAAACCATTTCTGACAAAACTGTCACAGAGACTTTGCAATCGATGCCTGGCAGCTCTTTTTGGATCAGGCCGTGTGTGTCTGACAGCTGAGCTCAAATAAGAAGTAAGAGGCCTGGTGATGGTGCTTTACATCTGCTCAGTAAATTAATCTATGCAACTAATTAGTTCACCGATCTAACACAGTTTATAAGCTTCTGTGAGAACAGAGTAATTTATTATAGACCGTTATAAGGTGCAAAGTATTGTTCCTTTGTAAAATAGGATGTGACAGGTTTATTGCCCGACTGTAGGATCTTCATAACCAGAGGGCTCAGTGATAATCTTCATCCCCTTTCAAGTGTTTAATGCACATCTTCTGCACCAAAGAGAATTTCAAGACGGACAGAAACTAGCTTGAGACGAAGGATTCAAATCATAACAGGCATTGCGAGATGAAGCTGTAGTGTCTTGCGTTCTTTGTAGTACAATATTTGTTTTATTGTTTATGAAGGCATCTCTGTACTCTGCTAGGATTGATAGTGATAGAAGGGAAATAGAGGTTATGCAATCACACACAGATCACAATAAAACGTGCACTTTTGATGTTATTGAAGAAAGTTTTTACTTTCATTTCACTGCTTGGTTTATTGTATTTCTAGCTCCATCTTCTGGTCATGCAGTGCTAATGAGTGTAAATTGTTGTGCACTTGAAGGGAGAGTTCATCCATTCATTTTCCTTCAGCTTAGCCCCTTTATTTATCAGGGGTCGCCACAGCAGAATGAACCGCCAACTTATCCAGCATATGCTTTTTTACAGCGGATACCATTCCAGCTGCAACCCAGTACTGGGAAGCATTCATACACACTCATTCACACTCATACACTAAGGCCAATTTAGTTTATAGTTTAATCAATTCACCTGTACCACATGTCTTTGGACTGTGGAGGAAACAGGTGCAAACCCACGCCAATCTTCTTGCTGTGAGGTGACAGGGCTAACGACTGAGCCACCATGTCTCCCAAAGGGACCGTTCAATAAAAAGAAAAAAATTATACCATAATACCATAATATTCCAAATTTATTTAGTGCCATTATCAATTTAAGAAATATGAAAATAAGCAAAGTGCGCAAAGATCAGAGAAGCTGTGTAGAAAAAAACGTAATCTCTTTCCCGGTCCTTGAACTTCATCAGGCATTAAAAGAGTTTAAGGGCAAATTGAGATTGCAAAAAGCATTGAATGAAAAAAGGCCTAAAGTTCTGACCATTATTTATTTGAGAAAAATATGTTTCATTTTTTATGCTAAAAAAAGAAAGATATCAGAACACAGATTTATTTTCCTAGCTTTTTCAAATATTTATCAAGGGTGTCAATGATTTTTTTTAACCCAACTGCCTTATGGGGGGGGAGGTGGATAAACAGCTTGTGGCATATAAAATGGCTTTCCCAAATGTGCTGTAATTTTCACAGACTCACTAAAATGAATAGTTCAGCCTAAACTATGCACTATTTACTCACCCTCAAGTGGATCCAAACCTTTGAGTTTCGTTTTTTTGACACTAGAAGATATTTTAAAGAATATTCTTTGTGTTAAACAGAGCAAAGAAACTTGACTGGTATATGGAACAATAAGGGTGAGTAAATGATGCCAGCATTTTCAGTTTTGGTGAACTAAATGTCATGCTACAGCCTACAGCCAACTACAGCCACAGCCATGTCACCCTGCAGGCCAGGACCGGTTACTCACTGAAGCTAAGCAGGGCTGAAACCGGACAGTACCTGGATGTGAGACCTCATGGCAAAACTAGGTTGCTGTTGGAAGTGGTGTTGATGAGGCTCAACCCGTGGTCTGTGTGAGTCCTAATGCCCCACTAAAGTGAAGGGGACACTAAACTTTCAGTAAGCCGTTTTTTGAATGGGACGTTAAATCAAGGTCATTCAGTCAAGACTCTCAGCGGTCATTAAAAATCCCATGGCACTTGTAAATAGTAGGGGTGTAACCCTGGTGTTCTGGGTTCCCTCCATCGACCCTTACCAATCATCCCCATCCTCCGAATTGTCTGTATCACTGTTTCTCTGCTCCACCAATAGCTGAAGCTCTTTGGGTGTATGGCCATACACAGTAAATGCGCTATATCAGTGGTTCTCAAACTGTGGTACGCGTACCACTAGTGGTACAGTACACAAGCTTCCTTCTAGTGTTACGTGGAGGAGTCTCTGAATAATTAAAGTAAAAAAACAAACACACTTTTAACCCTTTGACGCGTACGATAACACTGATGTGTTCAGTAAATTGATTTTAATAGGCTAAACCTTTTATTTAAGTGACTGACAATAATAAATAATCCTTAATAGTAGAATTAATCTGCCTTGTTTTTGAACTGTGCAGTGCTGTAGCTGCTTCATTAGGCCTACTATGCTACTGTACTTCAATACCGGTTATTATGGTGGTACCTGGAGAGACCATTTTTTTCTGAGGTGGTACTTGGTGAAAAAAGCTTGAGAACCACTGCGCTATATAAACACACATTACATTACATTATATTATCCCTAAAAGGGCAAACAAAAAAATAGGGAAAAACTAAATATTAAAACTAAATACAAAGTATTAAACTATGAATATATTAACCTAAACCACAGTTTGTGATTCACCCTGCCCCAGTCATGCAAGTCTGTAACGAGCTTAGTGATCAATTATCCGGTAATGCCACAAGGCGCCACTATTTCCCAGTTCTCAGTCACCAAGGTACTAGTCGGTCACCGTTATGGCAGAAAACGCAATTTAACATTTAACGCCATTTAACAGCATTAGCTGGAGTTTTGCTTTGTTGTGTTAGAGATATTGTGCTAGAGGTGGTAATTGGCTACTAATTTACACATTATAAAAACTAACTGGAATTGTGGTAGTATTGTGGCAAAAGCACAGTTATGATCAAAAGTCTAATAAAACTGATCAGTAAAACAACTCTCGCAACTAGACACATCGCTCGATCAAAATAATAATAATAATAATTCTGTCTCAGAAACCAGTGCGAACGTGCTTTTAATCATTGACAATGGCAACAAAACGTTTGCTTTTGTGTGATATTGTATTCACGCCACTAGGTGTCAGGATTTCTGAAGATATCAGTCATGTCTGTCAACAGAACACAATAAACAGAATTCCTAAATCATGGCTTCATCCAACACTCTGAAGGTTTGCACTTATTACGAATAGATTATTTCAATAAAAATATGTCTGTATGAATTTGTGTAATAGCCCATGAATGTCTGGACCAAATCACAATGTTAAAAATCTAAATAATATTGAGATATCTGTTTAGTTTGTTCACAACCTGATTTCACTGACTGCAGAGTGTAGTTTCAGATGCAGCCAGCTAGTTTTAGCATTTAAAGAGTTAATGTTTCCATAGGCTATGTGTCAGTGTTCATCATGTTTATATGTATATATATGACTAACATTTTTAACATTTAGATATGAGTCTGAATCTGCTGTTTGTAATCATATGTATGTGCAGACTTGGAAATTTAAAACTGTGCAGATGCTGCTGTAACTACCATTCTTAATAGTCCGTGTTTCTGAAAACAAGCAAGCACAGTTTATTTTCTTTGCTGATGCACTCAATCTAGTAAATTGCAGACATCATTATAGGTTATGCAAGTAAATTGATTCAAAGAATAAACATATGTTGAAGCACTCCAGCCAGAAGGATTTACACTTGGCTGCTTGAAATGGTCAATTTGATTTGAAGGTGGCGTTTAGCACCAAAACTAATCAAAAATAACGTTTTGCTATGTATAATTATGGTAGGAAACTTACAAAATGTCTTCACTGAACATGACATTTATTCCAATGATATTTGGCATTAAAAAAGTTTATCTTACAGTTTATCTTTGACTATTGCTACAAAAATACCTTTGCAACATAAGACTTTGTTATTATGTTACAAATGAAAGCTGCACAGTCTTTTGTTGTGGTTCATATGTACATTTTCAAAGATTTTCTCACAATATTAATTCAAAAGATCAGAAAAGGATCATTCACTCCCATCCTCCCCTCCAATGTAAATCAGGAAATGGGTGAAAGAGAAAAGGAGAATATGTCTCTTTTGTTTTTTTCGTGATCTGATTGTCCAAAACACATCTTACCAGGTCTATACAGGGCCTTGTAGACCAATGTTGATACAACTAATATTTTGCTCATGCTCAGTTTAATGTTCCTTTTGGCATTTTGACCTGCGTGTTTGTGAAAATCATCAGTGGAAAGTATTTCAGAGTTTGTATATCTGGCGCAGTGTAAAAACTAAATAAGCCAGTCCAATGTCTTGTCTGCATGCTTCCGGGTATGTGACAACAAGCATTGCCAATGGGAAAATAAGTAATGTCTTTAAAGGTTTATGTGGAAACTTGTCAATGAAACTTCCAAAGGAAAGTTTTACCTGGCTTGCTGCCTTAAGGTTGTTTCATAACATTTTCATGTGAACTTCCTTCTGATTTTTCTTTTTTTAGTGCAATTGAGGAAATGTGTGGAACTCAATAAAGCCAAATCATCCCTCATATTGGTTAGCACTGTCGCCTCACAGCAAGAAAGTTGCTGGTTTTAATTCCGACTGGGTCAGTTGGCATTTCCATGTGGAGTTTGCACAGTCCACAAACATGCAGTACAGGTGAATTGAATGAACTAAACTGGCCGTAGTGTATGAGTGTGAATAAGTGATGTTTCCCAGTACAGAGTTACAGCTGGTGGGGCATCTGCTGTTTAAAACATATGCTGGATAAGTTGGTGGTTCATAACACTGTGGTGACCATTAATGAATAAAGGGACTAAGCCGAAGGAAAATGAATGAATGAATTATGGAATATGAGTGAGTTTTATATCGTATCAGTTCTTCCAAATGTACAATTTAATCATACAACATAATGCTATAACAAACAATGTTTAGAGCAGTGGTTCTCAACCTTTTTTGACCAAGTACCACCTCAGAAAAAAATTATCTCTCCAAGTACCACCATCATAACCGGTATTTACGTACAGTAGCATAGCAGGCCTAATTAAGCAGCTACAGCACTGCCCAGTTCAAAAACAAGGCAGATTAATTCTTCTATTAAAGATTATTTATTATTGTCAGCCACTTAAATAAAGAGTTTAGCCTATTACAGTAAAATAAATTTACTGAACACATCAGTGTTATCGTACGCGTCAAAGGGTTAAAAGTGTGTTCATTTTTTTTACTTTGATTATTCAGAGATCTCTCTGCGTACCAAGTCAAGTCAAGTCAAGTCAAGTTTATTTATATATTTCATACACAGTGGCAATTCAAAGTGCTTTACATAAACAGGAATAAAATTTAATAGATTTTAATACATAAACAGGAATAAAATTTAATAGATAGATACCACTAGAAGGAAGCTTGTGTACCACTAGTGGTACGCGTACCACAGTTTGAGAACCACTAGTTTAGAGGCTCACAAAAGCACTATGACATTTACACATATTTATACGGTTACAAAAATAACCCAGCCAAATACAAACTTATAAAGGAAGTGACCAAAACATCCCATCTGCCCTCGCTTCTATTTTAAAAAGACATGTCCAGCAAGAGCAGATCTACAATGTAGACGCAGAATTCATAATAAAAGACTAACGAATAAAGAGCTATTCTGGTTACGAGTTGCAGGCCACAAAGTTCCTCTTGAAAAACCACAGAGTTGAATCTATATGTAAAATGTTGTCTGTTACATACTAATACCAATATTACCATCTCATGATCGTATATAATAAATAACACAGTATATAATAAACTAGATAGTAAAGCTCGCAGAGACAAACTTTTAGGCTGGCTTGAGAAATCCTATTGGTAATAGTTTATTTAGTTAAAAAAAACTGTATAAAAAAGTATGGATGGATAGATAGATAGATAGATAGATGGATGGATGGATGGATGGATGGATGGATGGATGGATGGATGGATGGATGGATAGATAGATAGATAGATAGATAGATAGATAGATAGATAGATAGATAGATAGATAGATAGATAGATAGATAGA
>CAIGQQ010000001.1:10159082-10221676 GCA_903798035.1 Danio albolineatus | reverse complement strand
GCATGATTCTAGTATGGATTAGCATATTGTTAGCATGATTTTATTATAAGTTAGCATGTTGTTAGCATCATTCTAGTATGAATTAACATGTTGTTGGCATGATTCTAGTATGGATTACCATGTCGTTTGGACAATTCTAGTACAAACTAGAGTGTTGTTAGCATCATTCTAGTATGGATTAACGTGTTTTTACCATGATTCTAGTATGGATTAGCATGTTGTTATCATGATTATATAGTATAGATGAAGTCTATTGACTAGCTCATTATAAAATGTCGCAATTAAAATGTAAACCCTCATCAGCAAACACTTGAGATGTTTCCTGAGGTTTGAGTTCCTGTCGAGACAGAAACACTGTTGATAAACTGAGCAGAGTGACGCAGGCCAAGTCTGGGATGATGAAGAGAGAACAGATTGTTGGCCCAAACTGGCTCCAGAATCCCACCTGGCTGCCATAAACTACTATCTAAACCCCGCATCTCTTACTTGCAGACGTGGCTGTGGTAACAGTTTCAGTTCACAAGCTTTCTATGCTTAGCAAAATAATTATCTTTCATCCAAAAATTATAATTCTGCTCAAAATTATGGCCATTATGTATATTTAACCCAGATAAAATAACATTTTAGCAGATCCGAGACTGATGCAATTTTCATTTTTGGGTGAACCATCATGGACGTTTGACTTTAGTTACTGCAGTGAGTAAAATTCCCAGCACCAAAGTGTCTTTATTTGCTTTGGGACAATAGACATCCTTAAAAGTTCTACCAAATGTCTTTATATGCATAGCAATACCAGTAATTTTGACCTTATGGGGACCTTTTTGTTCCATGAGGAAAATGGCTCATAAATCACATATAATGAAGTATTTTGAAAATGTAAATATGTAGATTGTTTCCTGTGAGGGTTGGGTTTAGGGCTAGGGGTATAGAATATACAGTCTGTACAGTATAAAAAGCATTACGTCTATGGGAAGTCCCCATAAATGTACAAGTGTCTGTACTTATTTTGGTGGTTTATGAGAACACACATTTGTATAATGTCACATTACTATGGTATTACAATGTGACGTGGTTTATGAGGACACACCCTTTGTCCTTGCAATTCAAAACATTTAAAAATCATACTTAACAGAGACTTTTTGCATTCAAAATGTGCCATAGGTTTCCAGTTAGAGTTCAGTATTAAGGGGTGTGGGTAGGTTCAGTGGCGCCTGCAGCCATACAGCTGTACGCATTGGTTCAGTGGCGCCTGCAGCCGTACAGCTGTACGCATTGTGCGAACCTACCAGGAGAGGGTGCGAATTAATGCTGCTTTTTTTTTTGTTTATTTTTTACATGATTTAAATTGCTTATTAAACAGTACACACTATGATATATTGACAAAGAAAGAAAGACTGAGAATAAATAAGGGTGTGCGGTTGTGTGTTTTAAAGACTATATGTACCTGTATGGTGGGAGATGGGTAACGAAATCTACTGACTTTAGTTTTGCTGGCAGTTTTTCCATTCACTAAAAATTGCAATTCAGATATTATTATTTAAAACAAGGTTCAAAATGAGTAAATTCCCTTTAAAATAGCTAAACCTAATTGAGACGTGCTAAAACTAATTAGACAAATAGCCTATTGCTTCCCCACATGGGGTGAAGACCGCAGTCTCATTAGCACCTGAGCAGGGGGAACTCCAGACCCAGCTCGTGTCACATTCATCGGACAATTCTGATCCAGCTGTGCAGCCTCCTCGCATGGAACCTCTACCATTCAAGGTGTTTTAAACAATTTTAGGAATAAGGGATGATGGGGTGGGGTGGTGCTGGATATGTGCGTACCTTTGAATAAAATGTTGCAGGCACCCCTGTGTAGGTTAATTATGTAATAGACCGTAGAAAATACATTAAACCTATGGAGAGTCCTCATAATTCAATTGTTTTTAAACTTTCAATTCAATTCATCTTTATTTTTTTATAGCTCTTTTACAGTGTAGAAACAGCTTAACATAGACGTTTTAGTAAATTACAACTGTCAGTCCAGTGTTCAATGTTTAAGTCAGTTTAGTTCAGTTCAGTGTGGTTTAAATTTCACTGCTGAAAGTCCAAACACTGAAGAGCAAATCCATCGATGCGCAGCTCCATAAGTCCCAAACCTAGCAAGCTAGTGGCAACAGTGGTGAGGAACAAACTTCACCAATTGACGAAAGTGATGAAAAAAGCCTTGAGAGAAACCAGGCTCATTTGGGCATGACCATTTCTCCTCTGGCCAAACTTCCTGCGCGGATCTGCAGTCTAGGGGTCTGCAGTCTGGGATCAGTGCAGAGACTCATCTGTGGTCTTTCAGGAATCATAAACCACCAAAACCAGCATGTGTGTGTGCATATGTTGGTGTAATAACATCCATTTATCCAACAAATTAATAAGTTATCCATAACCAATAACCTATATCGAATAACTTCTACAATTATCTACTTTTATTGCTATTCTGCTATTACCTGTATATGTATAGTAAAATGTGGTATTGGTATAATTATTGCTATCAACATTTGTATGAAAATTAGTCAAAACGTAATCAAGATTAACTAATTTGTTTATCTCTCAAAAATATTGATCTGTATGGCATTGTTTTATGTTGCAAGTTGTTTTATGTGTGTCTTTTAGTGATTTGTGGTAAACAAATTCAGAATTTTATATTTTGTGGAGTAAAATTTTTTTATACTAAAGCAAAAAAAAATAAAAATAAAGGAACTTTGAGGTAAGATGTTCCCAATAATGGCTTGATATTAATGTTTTTTTGTTTTTTTTTTGCTAAAACTAAAAGCCAGTTTATTGTTTTATTATTGTGTTGATTTATATTATTATGTCTTTAGTTTAAATTTGGACTAGGTAAACACAGTTCATATGTATGGTATATATTTCAAATATTGTATTTTACATATGAAACTGAAATGAATTAAACCAAAATTTCAAAAATCATTTACATTATGTAAACATCCCACAATTGTATTGACTATTAAGCTTAATATTATGAAAGCACATTACTGATTAAACCCATTGTTTTGATACTTGGATGCACATAGACTAAAATTAAACTGAAATACTCTCAATATGCTTTATTTGTAAGCAAATTCATTCAGTTTGGCGAGCAGTAATAAGCACCGTAGTAAAGCAATGCACCCATTTTTGTTTCAAGCTTATTTATGATTTTGCCTGAACACATCTGGAACACATCTGCTACCTCAAATGGGAGGAAAAGTGTTTAAATGTGCCTTGCAAATGCATGCTCTTCAGTACATGCTCTCTTTCCCCTGTACTGCAAGAGTCATAAATCTCACACATATGACTGACACTATATTTAATCTTCAAAGTTCACACTGAACCCTGAAAGCCTTGCGTTTACCTGTCTTGAAATTTGAAAAGGCGCACGTTTGCAGAAATGCATGTAAAATATTATTTTTAGAAAATCGAGCAGAAAATGGTACAATTGTCTTTATATCGCTCCATTTACGTTGTCCTTAAATTGAGTTGTGCGTTTTTGTAATGTTCGAGAGTCTTAAAGTTCATTGCCTCACATTAAGTCAATGAAACCTGCAAGCAATTTGAGTATAATGGAAATGTCAGGACAGTTAGGTCATACCACACTTCAGATTAATTACAAAACTATATGGAAGCACTATAGAAAAGGCTTGCACATACTTAGAAAAAGGCTTCATGGGCATTTATGGTTCATCCTTACTTTTTACAAACATATAAATCATTTAGATACAAGTGCAATTTTTGCAAGCAGGGTCTAAAATAAACAAATGTAAAGGGACTCTTGACTTGTTCTAAACCTGTTTGTGTTTTTTCTCTCTCTTTCTGTTGACTACAATGGAATATAAAATGCTGGAAAACAGAAACCATTGACTTCCATAGTGTTTGATGAGTTTTTGCCTTAAAACAAGCAAAATAATCTGCCAATGGGGTAAGCAAAATGATTTTTTCCATTTGACATAAAACGAATTAGTTTTTATTTTTAAGTAAAATCCCACTTAATTAATTTTGACACATTATTTCTCAAACAAAGAAAACATGTTTTGCTTTTCTACAAAATGTTTCTTGATTTAAGATCTTTTTTATAATTGGACTAAAAACAAGACAAAAAAAGAATAAAAGCATTTGTTCATAGTGTTTGGGTTTCTAACATTCTTTAAAATAAGATTATTTTAAGAGCATAAAATGGTTTAGCATAACACTGTAATGATATTTTGGATTTTGGATTCTGGAAACAGAAACTATTGACTTCCATAATATTATTACATACTGTTGCTCCTACTGTGAATGACAATGTTTACGCTGTAAAAGAAAAAAAATACTTTTTTCTTACAGTTTTCTAGTTTCGTCTTGTTTCTGGTCCAAATATCTAAAAATTCTTAAATTAAGAAGGATTTATACACTGTAAAAAAATCAGTTAATTAACGTTTATTTTTTCACAGCTAGAGTGCTGGAACAGTAAAATAACGTCTGTTAAATTACAGACTTTTACTGTAAAATAATAGATGTTAAATGATAGAATTTTTTTTACTTTTATATTTCCGGTAAACTTTTGTAATTAGTTATGTAGTTATTTTACAGTAAATGTCTGTAATTTAACGGCCCTTTATTTTACATTGTTTCTGACACCCTAGCTGCTGAAAAAAAAAATAAAACAACAAATGTTTTTACAGTGTAGACAAGCAAAGTATATTGTCTTGTTTTAAGAAATAATATGCCAAAATGAAGTGAGGTTTTTCTTAAAACGAGCAGAATAGTCTGCCAATGGGGTAAGCTAAATTATTTTCTTGTTTCTTGTTTACGCTAGTTTGCTTGAAGAACCTATTATAAATCAACAAAAGAGAAGCATTTCAAAAAGGGAAACTTCAGCTTCTGTTTTGCTCTATGGCTTAACATTTGAACAGAAAGAAAAATAAAGGCTGAACTTATCTTTGGAATTGAATAGAAGGGTGTCAAATGCAACGCTTCATAGGTGCTTGATAAAGACACGACTCCGTTTCTCATGCACAGTGAAATAAATAGAAGCAGTTTAGTTTGGGGAAGTAAACAGACGCAAACCCGACAGCCTAAAGCTGCATATAAATATAACTTCCAGTTATCACACCCTCAATGTTCTGAACACAAAAATGCTTCTCCTATTTGTCTGATCTTTGTTGTGAAAGTTATGGTGAATCTTTCACTTAAAGTGTCATGTGTAGGGTGTTGTATGTAATTGTTGCAATGTTTTTGAAATAATATAAAAATATTTTTGCCGGGCCGCGAGGTGGTTCAGTGGTTAGCACTGTCGCTTCACAGTATAAAGGTCACTGGTTCAAGTACCAGCTGGGTCAGATGCCATTTCTGTGTGGAGTTTGCATGTTCTCCTTGTGTTGGTGTGGGAGAGACATGTGAACATGTGCTATAAGTGAATTAACCAAGACATGTGCTATAAGTGAATTAACATGTGCTATAAGACATGTTATAACATGTGCCCAAGACATGTGCTATAAGTGAATTAACTAAACTAAAATGGCCCTAGTGTATGAATGTGTGTGTGAATGAGAGTGTGTATGGGTGTTTCCCAGCACTGGATATAGGCTGGAGGGGCATCTGCAGTGTAAAACATGCTGGAATAGGCTTAAATTCACATTTGGTGTAAACCCAGCATAAACCTTTTTATTTTGTTTTGTACTCTATGTAAGTAAATAAATATGTAAATTCATTCATTCATTCATTCATTTTCTTTTCGGCTTTGTCCCTTTATTAATCTGGGGTCGCCACAGTGGAATGAACCGCCAACTTATCAAACACATTTTATGCAGTGGATGCCCTTCCAGCTGCAACCTGTTTCAACCTGAAATACCATGTACACTCATTCACACACATACATGGACAATTTTTATCTCACCCAATTCACCTGCACCACATATCTTTGGACAGTGGGGGAAACCGGAGCACCCGAAGGAAACCCACGCGAACACGAGAAGAGCATGCAAACATACAGAAATGCCAACTGACCCAGCCAAGGCTTGAACCAGCGACCTTCTTGCTGTGAGGTGAAAGCGCTACCCGCTGCGCCACCGTGCTGCCCTAAATAAGTAAATATATCTAAATAATATTTGTTCTTCTGTTTTTCCTGGAAGGGCATCCGCTGCGCAAAACCAAAGACTATAGAGTACACAAGACGTGTCACTCGTATGGTTTTAAATGGGGAAAAGTGTAACAGTCAATATGGCGTATGAACAGGACAGGACTACTAGGACAGGAGCCAATCATTGATCGCTATAGACTGAGGATTCTCCAGGGACAAGCTTAGACCAGGCATGTTTTACGACTGTTTGGTGCTTAACAAATGCACTGGAATCTCAGCAAATACTTGCTTCACAGACATACAATATATATCCAAATAAAGCTTGAAAACTTTTAGATAAACCAAGTGCACTTGAAAACAAAAGTTTCTTGGTTTTGTTGTCTGTATGAAATATCCACAAACCTATAAACAAAGAGTCGCTGTAATTTCTGGAAGAAAGTTCACCTTCTAGACCAAGTTATGGATTACTTCAGAAGACCGCCGCGATCAGACGAAGCATTAATTATCTGCTTGTTAAGTCGCGACATATCTGTGAAGTATGGAATTCTCTTTCCGGGTCCAATCTGCTACTCATTTGAATTAAGAAAATACTAGTGTATGATCACTTTTTAGTCATATCACACATTAAAGTGAATATTATTTAAAATCATGGTGTACACGACAGTCTCTGGACTTGCTCCATTACAAATATCAACATTTAAATCACTTTCTGGCCATCTGATATTAGGCATGGATATGTAAATATAGAGTTGAAGTCAGAATTTTTAGCCCCCCTGTTTATTTTTCTCCCCAATTTCTGTCCCCAATTTCAGTTTCTGATTTTTTCAACACATTTCTAAACACAATAGTTGTAATAACTAATTTCTAATCACTGATTTATTTAATCTTTACAGTAAATTTTACGGGGCGCCATGGTGGCATAGTGAGTAGCACGTTCGCCTCACAGCAAGAAGGTCGCTGGTTCGAGCCTCAGCTGGGTCAGTTGGCATTTCTGTGTGGAGTTTGCATGTTCTCCCTGTGGTTGCGTGGGTTTCCTCCGGGTGCTCCGGTTTCCCCCACAATTCCAAAGACATGTGGTATAGGTGAATTGGGTAGGCTAAATTGTCCGTAGTGTATGAGTGTGTATAAGTGTTTCCCAGAGATGGGTTGCAGCTGGAAGGGCATCCGCTGCGTAAAACAAATGCTGGATAAGTTGGCGGTTCATTCCGCTGTGGCGACCCCGGATTAATAAAGGGACTAAGCTGAAAAGAAAATGAATGAATGAATATGTAAATTTTACCAGATATTTTTCAAGACACTTCTATACAGCTTAAAGTGACATTTTAAAGGCTTAACTAGATTAAGTTAACTATAAGGTTAGGGTAATTAGGCAAGTTGTTGTATAAGAGTGGTTTGTTCTGTAGACTATCGAAAAAAATACATAACATCGAAAAAAATACAGCTTAAAGCTGCTAATAATTTTGACCTTAAAATGTCTTTTAAAAAATTAAAAACTGCTTTTATTCTAGCCGAAATAAAACAAGTAAGACTTTCTTCATAAGAAAAAATATTATCAGACATACTGCGAAAATTTCCTTGCTCTGTTAAGCATCGTTTTGGAAATATATATTTTTTTAAATCAAAGGGCGGCTAGTAATTCTGACTTCAATTGTATATATAAAGTATATATTGCGATCATGATTTTTAAAAGTATTACAGTGCTTTGTAAATGTTTATTATTATTATTTTATGAGTCATTCCACAGTTTGATATAGTGCTTGGACCCGGAAGCATCACACTTTACATGCGGATAGGATGATAATGTGTAGAACAAATATAAATGGTGTCGTGATCTCTTTCCTTTTGAGGGTGAGTGTGCATTAGCTTGGGCAATCTGAATATATGCAGATTTTGTTTGATTCTGATGTTTAGAAACGAAACTGAGATGGTTGTTGTTTCGTTTTATTGGTGATTCCAAATATATAATGTAACCGTAAGCTTGGCAAACAGTTTTGGAGAATTTAATGTTTTCCCATTCAGACAGAATGCCCGAGCATACAGCCCGAGAGGCGTTTCAAAGATGGCCAGCGAGTGAAAAGACTTGCTTTAAAGGGACTTTGGTAAAACATAAGCAGGAATAGTTAGCGGTTCATTCTGATGTGGCGGACTAAGCCAAAGAAAAATGAATGAATATTTTTTTCTAACAATAATGTGCTCTGTTCTGTTTTCTGTTCTGTTTTCATCGCCCTGACTTCCTAACACGAACATTCTCCTGTCTATTTTTAATTTTCTTTATACTCTATTTATAATACAGGGCTGCTGAATGCTTGATTCTGATTGGCTGATGAACTTTCTCGGCAGATGATTATTTTGCTATGTGGTTGCAAGGCTGTCAAATATTGTTTTGATCCTACTTGTTTGCTCATGTTATATAAAAACACTAACTTCTGCTTGAGATAAAATAGGATTGTCGTTATATAATGGCATCAAAGCACACGTTTAGTTTGATTAAAATGAACTTAATAAGTTTGGATCCAAAAAAGTGTGAATGTAAGTGAACCAACACTTAATGTGTCATTTTCTTTTCACTAGAACTAAGCACCAAAACTGAACTAGAAGTGTAAATACACCCTAAACGGGAAGCATTTTAGTTTAAATTTCACATATCATGTCTGGGTCCGTCCTACAGTTTAGACAGCTGGGCCGGAGGCTAAGTTACATCAGACATATTATGTTCACTGACACAAAGTTCAACATTGCCTCTATTCTTATTCGCAGTCAAAGGAAGAGCAGACGTGTGCATGCTTTTATAATCAAAGGCTTAAACCACCACATACTGCTTCTGGTGTTTTGCTTGATCCACAGACCTGTTAGATCCTCTCACAGATGTTAGAGATGTTACCACAGCAGAAAAGAAGACGTCTGTATCTTCATGCTATGTTCAATCGATCTGTAGGAGACCTGCCCTTGGGGTCCAGCTCTATTTACCGACTGTTTAAGAACAAAGTCTTGGAGCAACACTACCAATCTGAAGACTAATGATAATATCTCACGCTAGTTGTTGTTTCAGAGGCCTGACTTTGAGATAGCATGCTTTTCTTTGGCTTGCTTTGGGAAATTTCTGTCTCAGACATGTATCCTTTTGGCCATGTGTTCCTTCGCATTATAGTTTCAGATTTACCTTTGATCTGCAGCTTTGATCTTCTCCCCACCTTTGGCTTGGTATGTTCAACACATGTTATATACATTTTGTATACCCTTTTTTATTGTCAATCTCAAAATCTTTGAGTTGATTCTTTGAATGGTAGTAGTTCGGGGCTGGCAATGATTTATTTGATCGGTTGGAGTGATGAACTGAGTGTCCGTGAGAGCTGCAGAATGAGAAGTTCTACATCAAACCAAGCATATGTGCACAAGCAAATGTCTGCACAATTTTTTTTTTTTTGTAAAACCTGTTCACACACTGGCCACTTTATTAGGTTCAGCTTGCTAGTGCCTTCACCTTCGGTTGGAACTCTGTGTGCACCAGACACTTTTCTTATCAACACTCCATGTTACTGGGCAAACATATTGCAGTTCCTAGAGTGCAAGTGAGTGGGCTTGACAAAGCCACCTGTAGAAGACACTGTTTTCCTAAAAAACCTAATTGTTTCATGTTCAATTCACTTAAGTTTGTAAAAACTAATAAGATAACTTAAATCCTTCACAACACAACTTGATTGTGTGGAACCCAGCGTTTTAAGGACCCAAAACATTGTGCAGTTATAAGTGTGCTCCACAGAGTTGAGTGGGCTTGAAAAACCACACTCTATATATGCTCAGAGAAAAACAACAACAAAGAATTGTTTATATGGAGATAGATTAGTAAAGAAAACATTTAATTACAAGTCATAGACATCGTTAATTTGTTGTTACTGCATGAAAATAATCATTTATTTGCTGATGATATGTTCCTGTAAATATCATTAGTTTGAAATAGAACAAAAGTTCTCATACTTCCTCATAGCGCCCATCTCCAAACCAATGTTTAAGCATGTTTTTTAGGTTAAGAAATGTAGGCACATATTTCCAATGAACCTGTGTTGGATTCTTTGTGGCATTGATTCATTAAGGTACTTAAAATATTCCTAAAACAGTTGCTGCAAATTTGTCGGACGAACATCAATCCATAATCTTGAGTTTATTGAACAAAATGGGCACACTGTAGGCCAGAGGCAGTTCTAAGGGGAACCCAACACGTCCTACCTCACCCCCTTGAATTAAAGTGCAATCCATTTCAGAATGCTCAATAGCTTTAGATTATTGAGCTGTGAATTTTCCAGGCCTTAACCCCATTGAATTAGAGAGCTGTCCATTTTCAGAGCTTAAACACATTTGTAATGTCCAAGAACAGGTTCACGTTTAAACATATCAGGTCTTTCAGATGAGAATATGAGTTTTAAATATAAAATATGAAACCTTGACTGGTTCTTTGACCTCACTGTGTAAGCAAAAGGGTTCCACACAATTCCTCCCTGTTGTCTCAACACAAATGGATTAGGTTATCTTAATCATTTTTACAAATTTAAGTGGATTGAACATAAAACAATTAAGATGTCCCAAAAAAAAAACTTAACAATTGTGTTGTTTCAACAAATTTTTCAACTAAGTAGTTTGAACAAGCAATTCACAAAAGTTCATTTTTGAGTGTAGAAGCACTCAAATGTTTTGCTGTGAGTTTATGCTGTGAGCATAAAGGGATGGGCATGGTCAGCAGAAATCATCCTCAATTAGGCCAAAATTAAGGCGCCAAAATTGTGTCAAGATATATCCCTCAGCCATCAGAAGCCTGAACTTTGAGGTCTGACCTTACAATTCAAATGTCACAGACAAATTCAAGACCTTTTAGACCAGGCAGCCACGTACCCATCTTTAAATTGTCCAGTTTGGTGAGTGTGTATGAATTTTAGCTTTGCTTTGCTGTACTTAGTTACCTGGTTTTGCTCTTCTTCTCTGTAGCTTATCTGAATAAAGATTTGATGTGTTGCATGTTCAGAGATGCTCTTTTGCAGAACTCGGTTGAGTTTCTGTTGCCTTTATATCATGAGCCAATCTGTTGAATCTCATCAATGGCATCAACAAGGCATTTGTACCCACCGAACTGCAACCTACTCTATACTTCCTCCTGCCCTTTTTCCATTCTCTGAAAACTCTAGAGATAGTCGTGTGTGAAAGTTCCAGTAGATCAGGAGTTTTTAAAATTCTCAAACCAGCCTGTCTGGTACCCACAACCCTACCACATTCAAAGTCACAATGTCATATTTCTTCCCAATTCCGAAACTTGTTTGTCCACATACACAAATGCACTGAGCTTCTGCGATGTGATTGGCAGATTAGATTTTTGCATTAACAAACAGTCGGGCAGGCACACCAAATGTACGTTTTGCACAGAAAACGCTGAGTCATTCTTCAGCCAATCAAATGCAATCTGATAAAACGGCAAGCGAGGCTATTTTTAGCATGTGGCTTTCTACTAGTTTTGTTGACCACGTGAGAGGTAGCTGTGATCTTTCCATAAAACGAGCTGAGCTGTACGACACATTGGTATATGTGCTGACTTCTGTGTGGAAGGTTGACTCTGTTTATATTGCGGGAAAGCAAGCAAAACCACTTGTTTGTGTACTGGAATGAGCCAGATTCAAACTCATAAACAAGCAAAATGCTCATTTGGATAATCACAATCTGTCAGTGAGATTCAAAACATCCTCTTTTTTTTTGGGCGACTGAAACAAAATGTTTTGTGAAAGAAGATTTGTGGAAAAACAACAGTGTGAAGCTTTTCTCATTTAACACTCCTACAATTTAGATTTTAACTGCACTGTAAACAATTATATGATCAATAACTTATGACCGCATATGTTTTCATTTTATTGTAACTTATTGAACTAAGTTAATCATGTTTCAACTTAATTTTATGAGTTTTATATCAGTTTAATATAATGTAAGTTCAGATGACTCATAAGGTTAATTTGATTCAGTTTAAAAATGTAAGGCAACCAGATTTTTTTTACAATGGTTTTTTTTTACAGTATATACTTAGCGGCCTCTTTATTAGGTACACCTGTCCTATTGCTTATTTCTAATAAACCAATCACATGGCAACAAGTCAATGCATTTAGACCATGTAGACATGGTCAAGACGATCTGCTGGCATTCAAAGTGAGCATCAGAATGGGGAAGAAAGGTGATTTAAGTGACTTTGAACGTGGCATGGTTGTTGGTGCCAGATGGGCTGGTCTGAGTATTTCAGAAACAGCTGATCTACTGGGATTTTCACACACAACCATATCTAGGGTTTACAGAGAATGGTCCGAAAAAGAGAACATGACCAGTGAGCGGCAGTTCTGTGGGCACAAATGCCTTGTTGAGGCCAGAGGTCAGATGAGAATGGCCAGACTGGTTCGAACTGATAGAAAGGCAACCACTCGTTACAACCGAGGTATGCAGAAGAGCATTTCTGAACACACAACATGTGGAACCTTGGATGGGCTACAGCAGCAGAAGACCACACCGGATGCCACTCCTGTCAGCTAAGAACAGGAAACTAAGGCTACAATTTGCACAGGTTCACCAAAATTGCACAATAGAAGATTGGAAAAACGTTACCTGGTCTGATGAGTCTCAATTTCTGCTGCAACATTCAGATGGTAGGGTGAGAATTTGGAGTTAACAACATGAAAGCATGGATCCAGCCTGCCTTGTTTCAACGATTCAGGCTGGTGGTAGTGGTTAATGGTGTAGGAGATATTTTCTTTGCACACTTTGGGCCCACTAGTACCAATTGAGCATCGAGTCAATGTCACAGCCCAAGTATTGTTGCTGACCATGTCAATCTCTTTATGACCACAGTGTACCCATCTTCTGATGGCTACTTCCAGCAGGATAACACGCCATGTCATAAAGCACAAATCATCTCAGACTGGTTTGTTGAACATGACAATCAACTCGCTGTACTCAAATGGCCTCCACAGTCACCAGAGCTCAATCCAATAGAGCACCTTTGGGATGTGGTGGAATGTGAGATTCGAATGATGGATGTGCAGATGACAAATCTGCAGCAACTGCGTGGAGCTGTCATGTCAATATGGACCAAAATTTCTGAGGAATGTTTCCAGTACCTTCTTGAATCTATGTCACATACGATTAAGGCAGGTCTGCCAAAGGGGGTCAACCCGGAACTAGTAAGGTGTACCTAATAAAGTGGACAGTGAGTGTATACTGTTCAATCTTCTTTAACCTTTTTACATTTCAGGGAAAAATGTCTGTTTCTGCTGTTTTGCTGGATTTTCAAGAGATTTTCTGTCAGATAAAGCAGAAAGTTAGATGTTAGATCAGTTCTGAATATATTCAGAATATGTAACTGTCACCACTGGCTTGCATGGTTCGGGACTTGTAGAGCTGCGCATCGATGGATTTGCTCTTGAGTGTTTGGACTCTCAGTAGTGAATATTAAACCACACTGAATTGAACTGAACTAAACTGAACTCCAACACTTAAAACTGGATGGACACTGTTTCAATTTACTATAACCTTCTAAGTGAAGCCTCTTTGGCACAATCTACATTGTAAAAGCGCTATACAAATAAAGGTGAATTGAATTGAATTGAATGTAGCTCATGAAATATATAACTGTTCTGCTAGCATGATAAAACCACAACAAGGTGTTTTGTGTTCAAAAATCAACTATGGAAATGTTTTGTTTAGTTTTTTATGTGTTCATGTATTCAAGAGCAACAAATGGTTCATTTCATTATTTAATGTTTAGTCAGCTGACAACTAAAATCTTTTAAAACATTAAATTATTGTGAGTTTGAATGGAAAATGTTTCAATTGATGAAAAAATATCCTAGATTTTGGGCAGCATATTTAAAGCCTTTTTACGAGCCTCTAAATACAGTATCACAGTCACTGAAAAAAATGATTATTCCTTTTATTACATCAATAAAAAAAAGATCCATTAGATGATGAAAGGTTAGTGTAATCATTAGTCTTTCATCTATAACGTCTTTGTTTCGGTTTTTTTTCTGGCTTGCTTGTGTTGCATGAGCTGAATGTTTGATAGTAATAAATGTCCCTAATTAACACTCCATATGGTTACCATTAAGATTTCACTGCCTAATGCAGCGTATGTGCCAAACAGAGCTGTGACACTGAGATTTTGTTTGTGTGGCTTTTTGGACCGAGCAGCCCTGATCACATGTAAATTATTAAACAGGATTTTACGTCCAGAAGCACAATAAACAGAATAATACATTGCAAAAGGAAAGATTTATTAAAATATAAGTGAAAGTCTCCCTGTTTGTTCCCCCCATTTCCTGTTTGCTTTAATTGAACACAGTTTGAAATAAGACAGCAGTGGCTCTTTAATAAAGACATATATACATTAGGTTATTCACAAACACTCACAAGTATGCATAAAACATGATAATACTGCAAAATAAACTGGTATTTAATAGTCATAGAAAATAGCATGCATATTCCCTAAAAATGACAATGTAGGTGGAAAAACACATATAAATCAGATTAGTGTGCCAGTTTTTGACATACTTTAATAGAAAAGCTGATATTAAAACCTCAACGAGTGAAACTCCTGAAGGCTGACTATAGAAATACATGTGGGTGATATTTACACTAACTTTTAGATAAATATTTGTTCATGTTCGGCACATTTTGCGTCATCACATAATTACTATGAAAATATTCACCCCTATAATAATACAGTTTTACAAATGTGATTTTATATACAGAAAGCATTGTGAAAGCAAGCTTTTACTTTAGTTTCAAACTTTGTTCCATCTTAATTCAAAGTAAGATATATTTGTAGGTAAAAATTAAATAACATCCTGATCTGCACTTAATTAAATCGAAAAACGCAATAATAATTCAAATAAAAACCTTTGATCCTTAAAGAGGTTTTTATATTTTCAAAAATATATTTTATTATTCCTAATACGCCTTAAAAGATTATTTGATAATAAGTTATCTCATTCTGTGTTTCAATAGACCCTTTTCACATTTCGGGGTTTCTCCGCAGCATAAGTCTTTATAGTTGAGTAAACGTAAAGCGCAGTGAATGGGAGAGTACAACAAATCATTTTTTATCCTATTTGAACCTGCAGTTCTCCACGATGGACATCCAGCGTTCTCCAGTCTCCTGCGCCTAGACTGATGCTCTGTACAAGAAGTTTAGCCAGAGGAGATATGGTCATGCCCAACAGAGCCTGGTTTCTCTCGAGGTGTTTTTCCTTCACTTCATCAGTTGAAGTTTGTTCCTCGCCACTGTCGCCACTGGCTTGCTTGGTTTGGGACTTGTGGAGCTGCGCATCGATGGATTACTCTTCAGTGTTTGGACTTTCAGCAGTGAAAATTAAACCACACTGAACTAAACTAAACTGAACTTCAACTCTGAACACTGGACTTGCAGTTTTAATTTAATAGAATGTCTATGTTAGGCTGCTTTGACACAATCTACACTGTAAAAGCGCTATAGAAATAAAGATGAATTGAACTGAATTGAATTTGCTGAAATAACAAAAGAAAGACTACACGATGGTGTTTTCAAGACTTTCAGAAAAAAGGAAGAAAAATAGTGTGAGATTGATAACGACAGACAGAAGAGAGAGCAACGTCAAATTTACTGTCCTCCCTGTAGACGCTGCATTAGAATCACCACGCACAAGCAGTAATTCGTTTTTTGTAATTTGTTACAAAGACAATATAATACATACGTGAATACATATAAAACATACATTTTTGAAAATATCAAAATGTTAAAAAAATTCAAGGATTTAATATTATGATGACCGTTTAATGCGTCGTACTAGTCATGTGAAAAGGGTCCATAGTTTACTATAGACTTTAAATACACCGAATGATACACTCTCAGAAAAAATGGTACAATGTTGTACCAAAGAAGGTACAAACCCTTGTCACTATGGCAGTACCTTTTTATGGGACAGAATCGTACATTAAGAAAAGAAACATATTTGTACCTTTTAAGGTCATGATTTGTACCATGGGAAACCAAAATGTACCTTTGTTTTTAAAAACCTGCAGATACAATATTGTATACTTTGTGAAAGGTACCACCACAGTGACAAGACACTTTGTACCTTAACAGTGTCAAAAATGCTTACCAAACATTTATTAAAATGCCTTAAATGTTTAGTTTACAATACCTATAGTTTTATGTTTTACCAGTAGTTTTGTATTATTGTATTATAGGACTAAGAATGTATGTTTATAAGTATAAGTATTCATAAAATTCATTTTGTCTTTCCAGTCATATTTATTTTCACAGGTATTGTAATAAAGAAGCAGTTGTTTAACACTTTAGTACCTTCTATATGAGAACAATTGTGTACCTTCATTTCAGTTGTACCATAAAATGCACAGAACAGTATCATAAGAGGTCTTTTCAGTACCATATAAGGTACAATTTTTACAAAGGTACAAAACTGTTCCTCAAGGAACTTTATTTGTACCATCGTGTACCTTTTTTTCTGAGAGTGTAGTAGATCTGTAAATCATTGTGAACAGGACGTTTTTAATGTTCAAAAAACTCTATATTACACTTTTATACTTTTCATGCTTGAAAACTACTTTGCCTTGTCTTTAAAAGATGCTGTTTTAAACACCACAAAGAAAATTTTAAATAAAAAAGCCAAAAAAAAAGGCTGACCAAAATGGTAAACCATTCCAAAAAAATGTGTGAAATGTGACATGTGCATGCAAATTGATCACTTAATCCTGTGCAAAAATATTTAGTCCATTGCAACGTGTTAGCAGATTAGTTCTCATCTAAATCCATATTACTGTGGTCAGACATGACGTACATAGACTTGCTCTTCTTTTTGCGGCCTTTGGCTTCCTCTGGCTCAGACACTGATGTTAAAGACAGATAAGCGGCTATGCTGCTTCTCACCCCGTAGCTCATCATGTTATCTCTGCTGTCTACGCTGTCCAGTTCACTTGGGTTTAATAATTGTGACCTGAATACACAGAGAAATATTCATACAGCAGTCATTCACAAGCAGAAGAGACAATTAGTGTGATTTTTAAAGACAGACACATACTTTTTCACTTTGTTCCAATCCAGGTTTCGACGCATTACCACAGGCGGAGCGCCCTGGATTGAGCTCGGTGTTGGGTTTGATAGAGCCAGACACGGAGCGCTAAGAACACAGCATATACCATCAGACGAGTCTGGGGGAAAATAAAACATATTCACATTACTCAGCCACATAGCCCACATAGCAAAATTTCTCTGGCCCACACTATCAGGTTTTGTTTGGCCCACATGCCGCAGTGAATTACAGTACAAGACTGGACCAAGTCTGGCTACCAGACAAGGGCCAATCATGGACCATATCTGGGTCAAGTTAATGATGCATAACTGGGCCTGAAGTGGGCCAGATAGGTTGGTGTGTCACGATTGCTATAAAATTGATAAATCCATGAAGCATTGCACTTTAGGCACACTATGGGCATGCTTTTTCTCAAAGCTACCTGGTTGGTAGATTTTTTTCTTTATTCAAAAATAATTTTAATGTATTTTAAATGTTGCTCAAGAAAGCCCAAACTCATGTGCCCCACATATCACTTTTTTACATCTGGGTCAAATACTACATTTAACATCTGGCCCAAATCTTGTGTGCCATCTTAAAGACGGTGCCTACTTTACCAAACCCAGGCCATGTTTGGCCCTTATGCTGTATGCCAGTGCCGGATGAATGCCAAATCTGGGCCAGAATTTTTTGCTGCCTGGGTAGTGTTGGGGAATATGCTGCTTCATTCATATAGAGTAGTAACATACAATATACAGTTGAAGTCAAAAACCATTTGCCCTCCTTAAATCCTTTAATATTTTTTGCCCAAGTTCGTTTAATGGAGATTTTTTTTTACACAACACATGTTTAAACATAAAAGTTTGTTCTGTAACCAAACAAATATTGCTTCAAGGGCCTAATAATATTGACATTAAAATAGTTACATAAAAAAATACAAAATGTTTTTATTCAGACTAAAATAAAACAATTAATATTTATCTCTAGAAGAAAAAATATCAGGGTGTCATAGTGGCACAGTTGCCTCACAGCAATGGTTCGAACCCTGGTTAGGTCAATTGGCATTTCAGTGTGGCGTTTGCATGTTCTCCCCGTGTTCGCATGGGTTTCCTCCAGGTGCTCCAATTTCCCCCACAGTCCAAAGACATGTGGTATAGGTGAATTGAATGAGCTAAATTGGCCGTAGTGTATATGTGTGAATGCAAGAGTGTATGGGTGTTTCTCAGTGTTGGGTTGTCGCTGGAAGGGCATCCGCTGCGTAAAACATATGCTGGATAAGTTGATTAATAAATGGACTGAGCTGAAAAATAAATGAAAGAATATTATCGAAAATACCAACGATATCTCATGCCAATTCGTAACTTTCTGATTTAGTGGCTAATTCATATGAACTTGTATGATCTCGTTCATAAAATTTAGTATGATTTGCTTATCCCCCAGTGCCTAAACTCCTATGAATTACCCACTAAACTGACAAATGTAAAATAGTTATGAGATCAGGCTGGAAATACTCTGATAATTTCCTTGCTCAGTTGAATAACACTTGAGAAATATTAAAAAAATAATAATAAATATTTCACAGGAGGGCTAATAATTTTGCCCTTAACTGCATGCTATTAAAATGAAGCCTATGTTTTCATAAGATGTCATCAGGCGACCATACTGGGGTTAAAGAATGTAAACAATGCCACTGAGCTGAATGAAACTCACATATTGTGCTGATTATTACTGGTGAAATGATCTGTTATTGTCATGTTTTCGGCTGTACTAAAAAAACATTTAGTGGGCAAAAGTTATAACTAATCAAGCAGAAGAGATAAAGATATCTGTCTGAGAAAAAAACAGTGTTTGTGGTTGGTAAAACTTAACCAACATTTCCAGGGTAAGAGCAATATATGCTGTTGTTTTTGTAGGGAGTGAAATTGAAACTAGTGTTCTATGCCTTTAAATAAGATTGAGAAGTAGTATCGTGGGATCAGAGAACCACGATTGAGATCACACGAGAGGAAGAGAGAAACTGAGATGGAAATCACACGATGTAATCTGATGTGGCTGATTTATGATGTTCACCCAGTATGTTTAATAAATCACGGGTTAATACCTGCTGATCGAGCTCCGTGTGTCTTCCTTACAACTAAGCCAAAGAACCAACAAGTCAGCGTGTGGTAAGAACTGAAAAGTTTACATATAAAGACCACACGGGCTACATTTTTATAAAAGTATTGCTAGAATTTCAGTCTAAATCTTGGCATTCACAGTCCAAACCCTCTGTAGTAAATAGAGTTGTCCACACACAAAAAATATATATAATCAGACCTCAACAGATTCAATCCACCTTTCAACATTTTCCTACTTTTCTGAAAATTGTACTTTTGCATATTGAAAAAAATAGAAAATATATGGTGCGAATACAATTTCAAGATTATTTTATCTACTTTTACTTTTTTGTCCTTGTTCAGATTTTTTCTTTAGCTTAATCAATGCAAGACTGAGGAATGCTATATAGAGTATACTGAGAAAGAACATCCATTAAGTGCATACACTTCTTACTAATGACCATATCTTTAGGACACAACATTTCATAACCCACACAACTAACTATTTAAAATGGCAAATAACATCTCCCAGGTAGAATCTGGTCATGAAGAATATAATGTAGAAAGAGGAATATCACTGTATTTTGAAATTTGTGGAGAAGTATACGTCTGTAGGATAAATTAAATTCACATGTAGATGAAGTGAAGTGAATATTAATTTGAGGTCTGCATGTTCTGTGCCAGTGCGAATGAGCACCACAGATTACTGCACAGCAAAATTCAGAAAAATATTGAGACCACTTGAAACAAATAGCTGTATATTTAGATGTATATTTGCTGTTTCAACTTAAGGTAAAATGTTTGGGTAAAATATTAAACTGTTTTTTTAAACTGCTAATGATATTTCACCCTAAACTTGAAATAATAAGGTTGTCATCTAGAGATTTTTAGGCATAAAATAGCAATTGGTCAGATATGAAAAAGATGCACTGCAAAATTAATTAGTTGACTTGGTCACACTTTATTTTGATGGTCCGTTTGTTGAATTTGAGTTACATTGCAACTAATTCTCATTAGATTATAAGTAGACTGTTAGGTTGGGGTTAGGGGCCGGGGTAGGGTTAGTGTAAGTTGACATGTACTTATAAAGTTTCTAATAGTCAGTTAAATGTCTGTTGAATGTCTGTATCAGCATATTAAGCAGACAGTCTACTAATACTCAAATGGACCATCGAAATAAAGTGTTACCATTGACTTTACTTAAAGTGAGACAATACTGGTAAATAACTGAAAGAATAGTAACTATTTACACAACAGAAGATGCACTTCTCAGAAGCATTGGTAGTTAACAATAGCTCAATAGTCATAGTAAGTTCCGCCATTACCAACATAGTTCGGCGATTTATGTGTTTCCTGAATTCATCATTACAACAAACATTCATGAACAGCATCACAAATATGTGGTTGGCACTGCGGCTCTTGCATAGTTTCCTGCTAATGTGACAAATAGATGCAAATAGATCATGGAGATGACCAGAATAAACAAGCTAACAAGCAGCACAATCTATATCTTTCATTCACTATACGGTATAATTTTTTCAACTGTTTCGTGATATAGAAGTTAAACAGTGTGTTACGTCACAGTTTGGGAAAAAAAGTGACACGAAATGCCAGTGTGCAATATAAAACAGTATAGTTTGTTGTTTTGTACTACAGGTAAATATGAATAGAAGACGATCAGAATGTAACAATGTATTCCAAATGGGTATATCGCCCTCTGAAGGGAACTATAGCGTGAAAATCATAGCCACAATGTTATAGCGGCGTTTCAAACTGAAGTGTTCAAAACTGGCCGCTTTGATGGGCCTATGAATGAAGTATTTTGAATGATACACCAGATGGAAATTTCAGGCCATGATTATTTAAGCAGGGAGGTTGGTTGGTGTCACACACCGCATTTCAAGAGTTCACACTTAGCTGATGATTAATAATAAATCGTATTTGGCATGCTGTCCCAGGAGAGAGCCCTAAGCTCAGAATATCCTTGAGTCCGGGGCTCCCTCCCGTTTGAAGGGCGAGAGGAGAGTTTGAGCTCAGGTAAGTCTCAAGAACTCCCTCTACTTGTGAACGTGCTGAGATATAACTGATAAGAGTTGCCTTAAGATGCTATTTTAAAGTAGTCAATTTACTTCTGTTGTATGTTTTTGGACGGTGGGAGGAAACAGAGGAACCCGGGGAAAACCCACGCGAACACGGGGAGACAATGCAAAATCTGCACAGAAGCGCCGACTGGCTCAGGGAGGGGCTGGACCAGCTGCGTTCTTGCTGTGAGGAAACAGTGCTAACCACTGGGCCGCCGTGCCACCCTATAAGAGAAGGGGAGGAGTTGGTGTAGAAGCGGGGGTTCTTCAAGACGAAGATGACTGGAGTAAAAAGCTCTGGTAATTTATAGTGTGTCAGGATTCGTCTTATTGGTGCAATACGCGGAGCTGATGTGGTGCCAGTTGTGTTCAATCATGTTCAATTACTTTATAAATAAACCCCACTTAATTTGGAAGGGCTCAACTCTATGCTATAATCCCTTCAGGGGGTCCCTCAAAAGCTATTAAGGAATGAGTTCTTCCAAATTGAACCCGGTGTTTTTTTTGATACTTTCAGTTTATGATGGCTGTGTCCTGATACACGCTCAAAGATCTTTGTGCCAAGCTATCAAAATAAAAGTCTGGTCTAACTTGAAGAAACCATTGTAATTGCTTTTCATAATAATAATTTTTACAAATAATTTACATTTCTGGCGCCTAATGTATTTTTTTATTTATTTTTATTTTTTTATTTTATTTTATTTCTGACTCTAAGCAATTTAGTGGCCCAGGCAAGATTTCAGGTGGCGCCCCATCTCATTGCAGTAAATTCCACTACTAGTCTACATACTGTTTACTCATAAGAAACTAAATAGCTTTGTCTCGGACATTCTTTTACTTAAATAAAGCAGTTGCACATTCAAAATAGTTAGAAGGATTTGTAACGGTGGGACTGAGAAACCTCAGCATCACATCTGATGACAGAAGAGGAGTATGTGACGCCAGTCTAATAACAAACACATGATTTCAAGAATAAAATAAGATGACATAATATTAATGAAAAGCCTACATGCATGATGCAGACTATACTGGATCATACACAATGCGCTTTTTCTGATATACAAATAAAATTTTTAATTCATATAGTAGAAACACTTTACATTTTATTGTCATTACAGTGTACTGCTAATTGGTGAATGCAAAGAATGAGTAAACTGCAGTATAATATACCATGTGGGAATGCTAAGCTATGCTCTAACATTAATTATGTGCAGATTAACACTGATGTAAAGTTTTTGATAAACGCACTTTAACCAATTTGAACTATAACACAACAAACAGCTAGGCTTACTACTATGGCAAATGAAGAGCATTTTAATTGACTATTACAAGCTGGGAAAATGTCAGATAACCAAGTCAATGCAATTAACGTTATCACACCTGCTGAATACATGTCATATTTAAACATTTGCCTGAGGACGGAATGATAGGGGTGGTTACATAACTAATACTATTACTATTTTCCATCTATGGCCTTCCATAACATTAGCTGAAGTTACACCTTACAGATAGCGTTATCTATTTATAGATTAGCAAACCATGTTATGCCATACCTATTAACATTAGGATATAAAAATACGGGACAACAATTAGCGTCAAATGATAGAATACATAGCAAACAAATCAAATTAAATCGAATTATAAAATCTTGTTAACTTTTTATTGG
Organism: Danio albolineatus; assembly: GCA_903798035.1. Lineage (NCBI taxonomy): Eukaryota > Metazoa > Chordata > Actinopteri > Cypriniformes > Danionidae > Danio > Danio albolineatus. The sequence goes on along the minus strand of CAIGQQ010000001.1, from coordinate 10,198,658 downwards.
CTGTATGTAAATATTGATTAAAGTTACTATAGTTATGTAGTGAAGAGCAGCGAATGAATCTCTCAATTTGAGTTGTTTGAGAACAGAGGTGTCGCTGCAAGAATGCACAGATCTAAGGGCTAATGAAAGCATTAGATTAACCGTTTATGCCCATTTAAAAGACAATTAGTTGTGTTTAGAATAAAACACGGATGACGGACATGTTTGCATATTATTAAGAGTATATGAATCCCTCAGCTGTCTTCAGTGTCAAAAGATTTGGATCCCAAATCAAAAAAAAAATTTGGAGAAGTGTTCAAATGCTGAAAAAACTAAAAATCTAAGGCTCCTGAAATATTTTTCTTAACAACAGTGGGCAGTTTAACTGTTCAGAACAAACAAGTGAACAACTATCACGAAACAAAAACAGAGCAAACAAAAAAAACTCATACTGTAGTTCATCCAGAGAACCAAAAAGTATTAAGAATCAAATGTATTCCAACTTTTGAACGTCTTTTATCATATTCAAGTTAGCACTAAATAAAAATAAATAGCAAACATTTTTATATTATCCTTTTTATTTTGGTGAAACATTTTGCAGGTTATGCAAGGTGTATGTAAACTTTTGACTTCAACTGTATGCTACACCAAACTAACACAGTCAAACAGAGCATGAGCTAAGTTCTGTATCTCTTACCAGAGTAGTGATTGACCAGGTCCTCCAGACACTGGAAGGTGAGCCGTGGTGAAATGTAGTACCAGCTGTTTGTCAGACGGAAAATCTTATAGTGCTTAACGCTCCTGTGTCTCACCGAGAGGGAATATAAACCTGCCGAGAATCAAGATGAAAAAAACAAAAAACTTGGATGTAACTTAATAATTAACACACATTTCCACAGATTTGAATGATTTTAACTTATTTTAATCAAATGCAACCCAAGAGCAAAATCCATTTTGAAACAACAAGATCAAATCTCTTTTGTTTGAGTTATCTAATAAATGTACATGAACAGTTTATTTGTGTAAAGGCAATCAATTTTAAATCTTTAACTAAAACTATGAGTTAAGATATTTTGAAGAATGTTATAAACTGGGAACCATTGACTTCCATAATAGGGAAAACTACTACTACTACTACTATTAAACCACACTGAACTGAACTAAACTGAACTCCAACACTGAAAACTGGACTGACACAGTTTACATTTACTATAATCTTCTATGTGAAGCTGCTTTGGCACAATCTACATTGTAAAAGCACTATAAATAAAGATGAACTGAATTGAATTGAATTGAATAGGGAAAACAAATGCTGTGGAAGTCAATGGTTACCGATTTCGAACCTTTCTCAAAATAACTTATTTTTGTTCAACAGAAGAAAGATAAAGCAGGAAATGTCCAAAGCTACTCTACTGCATAGGGGTAATCTCAAATCCTTTATTAAAACTCTTCTAAATGTCTTAAAAAGTGAAGACTACACATGAATATATACAGAAAAGCCAACAAAATATTCATGTAGTCCCAGCACAAAAAATAATTAAGTAATCTAAATGTAACGGGATAGTTCACCCAAAATTCTGCCTTCATTTACTCTTAATTTACCCTGATTCCATACCATATTGAGATTGAGTTTTTTTTTTTGTTCTGTTGAACTCTTAAGAAGATACTTTGAAGAATGTTATAATCCAGCAACCATTGACTTCCATAAAAGGAAAAACCAATACTATAGGAGTTAGTGGTTACCGATTTACTAATTCTTTTTTTAAATAACTTTTTTTGTTCAACAGAAGAAAGATAAAGCAGCAAATACCCAAAGCTGCTCTACTGCATATGGGTAATCTCAAAACTTTTGTTGAAACTCCACCAAGTTTTTCCACCAAACTTTTTCTTTACTGAAAAACATCTTACTTCACATGTTTATTGTGGATTTTTTTTCTTTCTAAATGCAATCCTCCTCAAGGTATGCTATGAACAACACATAAATATATACAGACATGCCAACAAAAATTATGAATGTAGTCCCAGCACAAATAAATAATTAAGTCATCTAAATATTACAGAAGGGATAGTTCACCTAACTCTAAAATTTTTAATTTACTCACCCTGTTTCCATACAATTTAGTGTTTTTCTTTTTCTTTTTGCATTGTTGAACTCGAAAGAAGATGTTTTGAGGAATGTTGGAAACCTGCACCCATTGGCTTTCAGAAGTACAGAAGTGAATTTGCAGGTTTCCAACAATCTTCAATATTTCATTTTTTGCTGTGTTCAATAGAACAAAAATAAAACTTAAACCATTTTCAAGTCAAGGGTGAGCAAATGATGACAGAATTTTCATTTTTGGGTGAACGATCCCTTTACATAGCTTGAACATAATACAAATAAATTGCCATAAATATTACAGAATTGAGTTTTTTCTGCCAAACAAGCAGTTTTAAAAATTTTTAGTATTTACTTGCACCGCAGTATGTTTGAGTGGAAACGTTCTGCAATATAAACTTGCCTCTCTCTCTCGGACTTTCTCTAATGAGAAATGATCCAGCGTTGTTGCCGGGCAGCAACAAAAGCTCTTCTGCCTTCTGTCTGCTGACACCCTCAAACAGCCATCTTTAGAAACAGAAAAAGTCAAAGAGGAAATGATCTTAACAATTGAAAATAACGACTTCATCATGGAATGTAGTAATGAATTATTTTTTTTCATCTAACTTTATTTATAAATTCAGTGTTGTATAACTAATATAAAAAGAGACTCCACTTATAACTAGGTTTGTTAGGTATGGGTTTGCGTAAAGTGTTGACAGTTAGTCAGAATAACAACTGGTTAAATTTGTAGTTGAAAATCAGAGTTATTCTACCAAATATTAATTCATTTATATTTCTGAAGTAAAAACATTGGTATTGTGTTGTCTAAAAATGATTATAAACTGAAGACATGGCACTTTTTTTCTGTTTACACTGTTTACAAAATATATGAAAAGGACCTTCTGAATGAATCATTTAGTTTGTCATCACAGAATTTTTTAAATGTATTACAATATTGTAAAAAAAAAACAGCTTGCAAACTTTTGAATAAAATGAATTGTTGGAGTAGTATTTCAGTTTTCTTCCAAGTGTTACGTCTGAATGAACATAAAGTACAACTTTTTATACTTTTTTGCAAAATTTACAAACAATTTCTTTAGATTGTTTCTGCACCAGACATTTAAAAAAATCTGATTAGAACCAAGTAATTTTTTTAGAAAAATGCTCTGCCACAACGGAATGAACCACCAATTACTCTGGTAAATGTTTTTCACAGCGAATGCCGATTAGAAAACAATTATTTTTAAATGGTAAAAATATTTCACAGTGTTCATTTTTAACTGTATTTTTGATCAGATGCAGACCTGGCGAGCATAAAAGATGTTTGCCGAAAACATTAAAAAGTACAGACCTCAATCTTACGAACATTACCATCAATAAACCAGGCTTTATAAACAGTTATATTCCCAACGAAACAAACTACACATTCAAAAAAAATTTAAAGAGATGATATAAGAATTTCTGCTCATTATTGATTACTCAGAGACAATTGCAATCCGTCCAGTTTTCTGGGATCACCATAAATCATCAATCTATCAGTTTACACTCACCCATGATAGACCTTTGACACATGGTTGCATGGAATATAATTCTCAGTTCCTGTTTGAAGGGAGCGAACTTTCCACCAGCAACCATCTCTGTAAAACACACATTGACAAGTAAATACAAAGACATTTATTAGGCCAGCTAAAGAATGATAGTTTTTAACATGCAAACTTTTTTCACTTATTTTTCAAGTGCCTTGGACTGATTATTTGCCTTTCATTATCATTTTGAAGAATCACTTATCCAAAGAGAGCTGATACATGATTTACCTCTTTAGCTCGTTTTGTTTGCTTAGAATTTTGCATTTTTTAGGCTGCGTGCATATACAAATGCAGTATATTAAGGCTAGAGACTGCAGGTTTTTTCAGGCCCCTTATTTCAGTCTAACGTAAAGAAAACAACAAAATGACACCTTTACTGTTGTCGCATTTTAGAAACGCGTTAAATAAGAACACACAATACATACATTTATAAGCCGTTTTGAGCTTTTTTCTACAATTACACACACACATTCTTTCATTCATTCATGCATTCATCATATTACATCGACTAAGTCTCTAATTTATCAGGGGTTGCCACAGCAGAATGAAGCACCAACTCTTCCGGCATATGTTTTACACAGCAGATGCCCTTTCAGCTGCAACCCAGTACTATGAAACGCCCATACTCTCGCACATTCACACACACACTCATACACTAGGGCCAATTTCGTTTATTTGGTTCACCTATAGCGCATGTCTTTGGACTGTGGGGGAAACCGGAGCACCTGGAGGAAAGCCACCAACAAGGGGGGACCATACAATCTCCACACGGAAATGCTAACTGACCCATCTAGGACTCGAACAAGCGACCTTTTTGCTCTTAGGCGACAGTGCTAACCACTGAGCCACCTTGCCGCCCACCCACACACACACACATATATACGTAAATTGTATATATCACAGACAATTTTGTTAAAAAAATGATGAATATGCATCTGTTTTCTGCATTGATTTTCTGAATTATAAAGTAGTAAAGATTCCCCAAATCCGCCATGTAAAAACCTTTGGCTTTATTATGTTTGAAACATGAATTTTTGACGTGACTTCATCTATTGTTCAGATTTATGGCCTAGAAATGTATCCAAATGAACATAAAATATGACAATATTACCTCATTTGCATATTTAAACTGTATATTTAAGAATCACACATAAAATATATATTTGCAATTCTTAATGTAACAAAAAATATCTGTAACTCAGCAGTTTTCCAGATTTTGTGATTCATGTTTTTTTATTTTTCCCTGTTTATATATCCTTTTGAATTGCATTCTGGGACCTTAATCTTTCTCCTTACTACTTTTAACCCTCTAAAGTTTAAAAAAGCGACTTTTATTCACATTTTTAATAGTTTAAAGTGATATATTGTGTGGATTGGTGTTGTATATCACGCCACAAACACCTTCTCTCACTTCTCTATATATTATTTCTCATACACAATGTTAATTCAAACTACTAAAACGTCAATAAAAGTCACTTTGTTAAACTGTAGAGTTGAATTTCCAACATGGAAAGTCGACAGAGAAGAGCAAATTTCAGCAATTTTTTTTTTTTACCATGTACTTAATTTATTTTACCCTGTTAACATGCAACATAAATACAAGCCTGTCACAATAATCAATATATGGACATATCGCACAACACATGAACATGACCACAATAATTTTTGGTGATGCAATATATATCGCCCATGAATAAAAAACAATTATAGCAATATTATATCTCTATTGGAGGTGTCGGTATGGTTAAAAAACATTACAGTATTTACTGTAAATTACTTGAGTATATTTTCATATGGGTGTCTGACAACTAAAGGTAGATCTGGTAGCAGATATAGCAGCCTATTACTTTTTTTCCTTACACTATTATTATTATTTATTATAGATATGCGTTTTAACATTCTGATTCCAATGCCTAATTATTAAATTACTAAAATAAATATAACCTAATTAAATATTCTTAAGAATAAATTATATGTGTTCTTAGGAAGAGTGTACTTGCATTATCATGATATTATATTGTCATTCTGGCATAAAAATGGTCTTAAAATAATATCGTTTATCGGTATCGTGACAGGCCTACATCCCGTGTCTTGCCTTAAAAAGAATGAAAAATAAGCTGTAGATGCATTTGTAGAGCACAAAACATTAAAGAACACTTACTCTGAAAGACCTTTGAGTCTGTCGCCCATTTTAAAAACTGGTTCACTGATGTCACGACATGGATAATCAGAGAGCACCACAAGAGTGTCGCAGTCTGTATGAAAATAGATTGCAAATCCGTAAAGTAACATTGCATTTACACATACTTGACAATAGAATGGACGAGGGACAATAACTGACCTTTAAACATGGTGTCCAGGCTGTTTGACTCTGGATTTGTGTGTCCCTGCCTCGTCACATTACCCATGATGGCAGGTCAGAGCCCGCAGCTCTACGGATGCTGGAAATGTACATTATGCAAAATTTAAAAAATGAAGAGCATGAGTTTTGCATTCAATAGTAGTGCAGCAGCTAATGCAACAATTGTTTTAATTTTGCAACTTCCTCTTAGCGTTATCTCTTGCAAGAAATAGAAGAGGGAAGCTGCGGGGAGACTAAGTCTACCACTGTTTTCCACTAAACTAATTCCTGAGATGAAAACAGAGAAACATAGCTTGTTTCTCTACAGTGCAGTAGTCCATACGAATTATTTATGCATGCATTTAAAATACAATTTAGTCTTATTGTGTATTAATATAAAAATGTTAATAAGTGTGAATAACTGTGGTGCTAATTTTTTATCTGTTAAGCAGAATTCTGATGCAACATTATTTTTCATTTTCAGAAAGATAAAGCAAACATTTTACTTACATTTATTGTTTTCTTTATATATCATACATTTTTTAAAAACTGTCCACGTTTTTTTTAATAAATGCAAAATATATATTGTAAGCGTGATTGTAAGTAAAATATCAAAATATAAAAGTAAGTCCAAGGCACTTGAAAAAAGGGAAAATTTATTAAAAAGCCTTTGGTAACATGGCTATTCCATTTTTTTGAGCGCCTTGGACTTAATAACTTTGCTATTTATTTTTCCGTATCTTGTTTATCTTAATGTAATTTAATGTATCCCTTATCCAAAGAGCACTGACACATCAATTACCCCTGAAGCACTTTTTGTTTGATTTTGATATATATACATTTTTTTAAAAATTGAAAATACTTTTAATTAACTAAAAAATACTTCAAAGGGGTCAAAAGAAAATTAAATAAATTACTTCTTCAATTAATTCAATTTGAAGAATAACTGAAGCAAATAAAATGCTTTCAAATATGCCATATATATGTGTATATAATATAATATAATATAATATAATATAATATAATTTAATATAATATAATATAATATAATATAATATAATATAATATAATATAATATAACATAATATAATAATAGATTTATGCCAATGTTACTTTAGATATTTTCAAATGCATTTAAGTTTACCATATGTGTTATAAAAAATCACTTTTGTGTATTTAGTTTGATAAAGACACCAAAAGGTTCATCTTAAATGCTTAAATACGTCAACTAACCATAATTATATTATTACTAGACAAGCAAATATACATCTATGCCTTATAGCTTATACTCATACTCTAATGTAAGTTAGTTATAGTATAAATAAAGACATATACACTTTTTAAAAAATCCTGGTTGCCTTAATTTTTTAAGCTGAATCAAATGAACCTTATGACTCCATTGAACTTATATTATGTTAAACTGACTTAAAACAGCTTACGTAACTTATAAAATCAAGTCAGAACATGATTGACTTAGTTTAATAAGTTACAATGAACTAAAAACATATGCTGTCACGACTAATTGATCACATCATTTTTTGCAGTGGAGTTGCTGCAATCATAGTCAACAACAGGATGTTCGAAGTGACCATTAACATGACATGTATTTCTGATGTATTTCATCTTTCACAATTTCATTTTGCACACTAACCTCAAAATGGTTGCTCAGTTTTAGTATGAAAGCATAAATATTTGTTAATTACTTACATTTTTAATCAGAAACGTATCAGTTGGACTGATGCTACTAAAAGTAACAAAACCTGATCTGTTAACACCCAAATAACATAGTTTTAACCTCTTTTTCCAATGAAACACCCAATAAATGTCAAAACCACTTTTATTTCCTTCTTGGCACATAAGTTAGTGTTCTTACCTCTCACTTGACGCAGTTAAATATCCATGTTTCCTCCAGAAGGCAATGCTTCAGTTCAGTCTGGCTGCTCCTAGTAAAGTTGAAGCAGGTGTTTTTTAATAGTAACTAAACGTCTGTGCTGCTCTCAGACCGAAGGCCGGCAGTGTTGTGAGTGGCCTTGTGAGCGCACACTAATCTAAACTGAGCGCTGGCCTGCTGTAAACAGCACACAGCCACATACTTCCTCTGCTAAAATGAGGAAGAGTTCCTTAACTCAGTCTTCCTTCATCCCCTCGATGTGCACCAGCAGATATGACTGTAAATTCCTAATGAGAGTAAACATACAGTGCAGTTTGCAGAGTTTGCGTTAAGGATGATGGGGTTTTTAATGCATGATTTTGGTGCAGTCAGTATCGTATAGTGAGGCTCAAATAAGGGTGTTGTGCAACTTCCTGTGTATGGCATTAGTTGGTGAATGTCTGGGTGTGATCTAAAAGTGTGAGTTTCTGTCTCAGAAGCATGGTGGCTATAATTACACATGAAAAGTGCTAAACTGTGCTTTTAGATGCATTTTGCAAGAGATGCAAAGGTGCTTTTAGATGCATTTTGTAGTTTTTTACATTGACGATTGTGATGTCATTTTATTTTCACATTCTGTTGACTGCAACTTTTTAACTACTAAGGAAATACACAAGGGTTTTCCAACACACATAAAGACGTGCAAGACTATTTTAGATGACCTACATCATGTTGTGTTTGTTGGTTTGAAATTAATAGTGAAGTCTGGTGGCTCAGAAAGCCCAAACACACTGAGGGCTCTATTTTAAAGGGTCACGAAACACCAAAACACATTTTTGAGCTGTTGACAGTCTTATAGGTCCCACGCTGCTATAAACACTATTAGGACACATATATTTCGCTAAAGAGTGAAAATTGTTTGTTTTTTTGTTATTTCGAGCAAATTCGTTCTTCAAAGTTTTTGAAGCTGCGTCACAGCGATTAGATACTTGCGTGTATTCCAGCATGGAGAGTGGACGTCTGTACTGGCCAGTGCATCGTGACGTCTCTGAGTGTGCAGCATTAATTCATGAGAAAGGCTTGGTTCAAACCAATCAGCGCGCTTTATTGTGAATAAGGCGCAACTTCATTAATATGCATGATAGCTTCGAAGATGGCACCATACTTCAGTGCACGCGACAGAAATGCGTTTGTAAAGAACATGTTTTTACCCGAGAGCATTTCGCATCTGGAAATGGTGAAATCCGGATTTGCTCGTGTCCTTTTAAAAAATGCGCAGCTCCAGTTCATGTTGATTGTCCTGTCTCTACAGATTTGGTAAGTAAGCGATCAATGGTCTTTGTTTATTCAGATAGCACAGTTGGTTTGTACGATCAGCAGAACTCTTTCAGTGTTTACAGACAGACCTTAGTCAAAATGATTAGAACTGTTACTGAGTTTACAGTACGTTAATATCACTGCAATATTATAGACTGAAAAGTCCGCTGTAAATGTGGTTCTCCAAATGTAAAAATGTAAACACCACATTCAAACTATTACCGTTGTGTAGAATTTTCGCTGCATTTTGTGACAGGATAGTCTATACACATGGCTTTCTGATGCTACCTACTGAGTGCATCTAAGTTACCGAAAAATGCGGAGGTTTTTTTTTCTAACATACGCCGTGTGGTATCAAACACTCAATTAAAACCGCACTCCTGCAGCAGTTCCTCGCATTCAATATCTCGTTTTTCACGAGGAACATGCAGGAAATATTCCTGGATAAAAGTGAAAGTATCAAACTGCAGTAAAAGTCAACAAATTAAGAATTTGGCAAATAATTTGATTACTAATGTCCATGTAAACACTGTCTTTCTCACCTGCGTCGGTGTTTGTTTTGCCTCTGTGAAAATCAGTGCCTGCCCAAATGGATACTCCCATTTTTATGCAAAATCTTCCCTCTTTCCCTCCCCCGACACTCCCACCTAAACAGAGCTGGACAAACTAGAGGGGTGAAAACACCCTGCAGAGGGCGCAAAGTCATTAAGGGCATGTCCAAATCCACTTTTGCTATTTTAAGGACAGAAAAATACGCTTTGCACCATGGCACATGGTATAACAAGGTGGTGCTTATTCTCTTAATGAGTTACTGGTGTGTTTTGATAATAAACCAATCAGAGTCTCATCTGCCATTCCTTTTAAGAGTTAGTTGCGTCAAGCCATGGCGCATTGGCTATTTACATGGCGGACTTTGTAAGTGGAAAAACTGAATGCAATGTTTTCAGCTTACTTCAAAATATCTCCTTTTGTGTTCAAATCATATGTTTGGAACCACCTGAAAGAGTAAACAGTGAGTACTTTTTAATTTTTGGGTGAAATATTTCTCTAAGAAAACACATACAAATAAAACTAACAATCTGAGAAAACATATTCGTTAACAACACACACACACACACACACACACACACACACACACACACACACACATTCTAACAACACACACAAATACAGAAACACACTGCAAATAGTACAGACCACAGCGGAAATGTGTCGGGGGACCCCAAAAACTGTGAACGCTTCCTGTTTAGAGTCATTGGCATTTGTATTTGTATACAAAAAATAAGGAACTGTAGGACCAGGATGTTAAAACAAACAAAAAAACTGACCTCAGAGCTCCGACATGACGTTTTTTGACCGTTTTTCTTTTTTTTTTCACTTGGGGTCTTAACTTTTCTCATCAGGGGTCGCCACAATAGAATGAACCGCCAGCTATTCCGTCTTTTGTTTTTTTTTACACAGCAGATGACTTTCCAGCCACACTCCAGTACTGGGAAACACCCAAGCACTCTCACATTCACACACACACTCATACACTTCAACAGAACAATTCACCTATTCGCCAGCAACCTTCTTACTGCGAGGCGGCAGTGTTAACCACTGAGCCAGTGTGGCGCCCACCACTGAAGTCACATACTTTGAAAGCATATATGACAACATATTAACAACATCTTGGGACCTTTGCTGTCTGTGGGGGATGAGGGAGCTCTCAGATTTGATCTAAAATGAGTTCTGAAGATAAACAAAGGTTTCTGAAGGTTGGAGCAAAGCGAGAGTGAGTGATTAATGACAGAATGTTTATTTCTGACTGAACTAATCCTTTAAGATGTCAAAAAATTACAATTCTGTCCTCATTTACTCATGTTTATTTTTGTTCTTCTGTTGAACCCAAAGGAAGACATTTTGAAGAATGTTGATGAGCAGTAGTCATTGATTTTTTTTCTACTATGGAATTCAATTGCTGCAGTTACCAACTGTCTTCAAAGCATTTGTGTTAGTTTTACATGTTAGTTTGGAAACAAAATACACCTAAGCAAACCAAAAACAGGACGTTATAACATGCAACCCAAATAAGACAGGAAGCATATGTCTGCTTGCAGCAGATCTTAACAGGAATTCCTGGTGCTATTTTGACTTTTTACACATTAAAAAACACCACTACAATTACATGCATGCAATAAGCACAGATGTCCTGTTAGTCACAAATTATACTTCCTAAAGGGCATTTTATTTTTTTGTTTGTTTGTTTGTTTTATATCTTTAGGTGTATTTAAAAGTGACAGTGTGAATGTTAATTGAACCAGAAACAAATGTATTATTAGACTGTATGCTTATAATATCTGAAATTTGATGTTCTGTTAGACATTTTCTGCTTAAAAGTCATTCATTTACTCATTTTACTTCAGCTTTATTCATCAGGGGTCGCCACAGCGGAATGAAATACTTATCCAGCATATGATACTTACCCAGCATATGACTTACACAGCGGATGCCCTTCCAGCCGCAACCAGTACTGGGAAACATCCATAAACACTCCTGTTTAAAAGTATCTATTGCAAATATGTCAACTAATTCTAATAGTTCTTATAGTTTGATTCTATTAGTTAATTTTTCTCCAGCCAATATGAAAATTTATTCCATGGTCTGTTGAAATTCTTGATTCTGATTGGCTGGAGGGTGTGGTATATTTCGTTGAAACACACAGGTAGTTCCAGTCAGTTTTGATCACAGTTCGAAATAAATGCGCTTCCCCCAAACATTTACAGTTACTATAGCAACTCGCATGTGCTGCGCATGAAACCGATGAGGGCTATTAATGGCGGACGGGAAATCCGCAAAATTAGGAAAATACTCAAACTATGCCACAAATTCAAGTTTTAAGAGTTTTTCAAGCAAGAATGTAGTTATTTTAAAGTCAAACCGGCCATTTGTGTGTATGAAAAGCGTGTTTTAAAAATGTTGGAAGCTCCAGGCGGTCAGCGGCAGCTCCACGAACGGCTCCCCCCGAGGGAAGCTTTATGTCGGCCAGACAATCTCCGGTTCTATGCCGCTGGATCTAATCTCTTGCATCCCTGTTGTTAAAACGGGATATATAATTAATCTTTGGTGTATCTAACAGTCAGTCTTTGGACATTTGAACCTATTATTTTTTTCTCAGGTGTATTTTTTGGCAGATCACAAAGATAAGTTTCATAATTAATCTATGAGTGTAAATAATGTTACATTACACTGATCCTGCGTGTTTGGCTGATTGCTTTTGTTTTAAAGAAGATAAATAAAGCAGAATGTTCTCCTACCTGTCCTGATATGTTTTGTCATTATGCAAAATGTACCTATATTTAACAGCAGAGATTTCTGAAATAGACTTTTTTGCTTCAAAGACTCTAGAATACACTTGACTTGAAAATGCGTATTTAATTGATATGGTACCTTTTATAAGATTTGTATGTTCATTATGAAATATAAATCGCGGGAATTCTTCTATACTGTATGTGCCAGCTTTCGCAGTGTTAAAGGTAATGTTAAGGGGAAAAAAGCTATTATACAGATCCTCCCTCATCAGAGAAGTGGTAGAAAGACAAAAGAAACGTGTGACTGAAAACACACTCCAGGTGTGACTGGGAATGTCTTATTTTTCTACTTGTGATCGGACTGATGAAATGGCATCCTAATAATATTATATCCTAATAACCGCCTGTCACAGCTGATTCAGCGGAGGGACTACAAAATCTAACATGTAAAAAACGGACAAAAAAATAAATAAAAAATCGGACAAATATTGCTCTGCAAACAGCAAAACTATTTTAAACTTAGGCCTACCTTAGCAAATGACCATGGAATAAGCGAGATAATCAACAACTTGCCGTGCGTTAAAGGATTTTAAAGCACTCCGCTGCGCATCGTGTGGTCCTTTGCCTCCACGTCGTGCATTAAAATCCTTTAACGCACGGCAAGCCGTTGATTATCCCTTACTTAATACATTTGGTTCTGGTTTATTTAGTATTTACACCAGTGGTGTAGTCGAGACCATACGCACATATACTCAGTATACCTACTTTTTTCCACGAGCTGTTTGGGCATTGCAACTTCTGATGATCAGTAATTGTGTACTCCCCTAATTTTTGTGTATTTGTGTCCACTTTAACTGTATACCAAATGTTTTTTTTTAACTGGCATCTTATTTGTTGCAATTTGAGCATTTTTGTTTAAATTGCACCATTCCCACCCCCTGACGACTGCACCGCAACATTTCGTTCGTTTTTCGAAGACGACAACAAGTCAACAGAATGATGTCTTACTGAAACATTCAGGTACAATTATAAAGCAGCATGGGCGTCACTTTAGCTCCTTTAAAATTTGGATTGGGTGGGTAATAGTACACCACCTTATTTTTAGGACTACACCACTCATTTACACGATCATGTTTAAGCACAAACAAAACAATACATACAAAGCAATGCTGTGCGCAGAAAGTTCGGCCTCAAAATACACCGCTTTTTTTTTTTTTTGGTTTTGTATCTTTCTATCTTTGGTTTGTATCTTTAGGTTTACACGTCAAGCATGAACTGACCCTTATGTCTGTATACAGGATGTCTAATTGCGGTGGACCATTAAAATTAAGTAAAAACAATATTTCCTTTGATAAGTCAGGTGCACATATTGTATACGCTTCATTATAAAAGCAGGCTATAACTACAATTATCTTTGATTCTCCAATGAAAGACTCTTTTGTTCATCGTTGGACAACAATGGGGGGAAAGGAAGTCTCTTTGTACATGCATAAGTGTTGCATGTGAAAAATGAAGTGGAATAATTTATGCATTTGGAGGCTTATAATCATTGAATATTAATCAGTAATCATGAAGATTCACATTTGTTGACTTTTCAAAATGTGGTATTTGTTTTAAAGAGGGAATTAAACATTGCAAAATCTGATAACGTGACATGTCGCAAGAGTATCTCTGACTGTGACTAGCGCTGTGTTGAAAATATCAACTGACTGCTGGCTCTGGCCTAGTACCATATTTGTTTCTGCCTCAGAGGCTTGTACTTCTCTTATTTGTTTCATAACACAAGCAGAAATGCCCTTTCATGACTTCCATATTTTAACTGCTTTAAATGTTATTTTACTTTAAACTGTTGTTGAAAGTATGGCTGACACAATCTCTCCGTCACCCTGTTTTCTGTTCAGTTCCACAATTTTATAAAGGTCACAGCATTCGTTAACGCTAAAGCATCTCTCAAAGTTTTAATTCAATCATAACTCTTTGGTTTTTAGGCTTTTTCGACTATTGGACTATCGACCTTATTTTTCTGGTACGAGCTGGTGCAGCAATTGGAATTGTTTTGGCTTCTGGTCTCCTTCACTTCCATTGATTTTTAGACATTATAACAGCTCGTTATGCTGCTTGATGTTGCAAACTGATATTTTTTTATTATATTATTCTACTTTTATGTATAGTCATATACACACTTGTTTGTAGAGCAAGTAGTTTGATCGTTTTCGAACATTTATCCCAGCAGACACACAACGTCATAAGACATTAAGTTACATTTAGGTTGTCAGCATCTAAGGACAATGTTATTTTGACGTCCAGTAACGACTTAAAATGACGATGATATGTTGTTGATTTTTGGTTGTGTTGAAAAGTGACCAAAATCCAACGGTGAGCAAACATCAAAAAGTGGGGTTTATTTATAAACTAATTTCGAGAGGATCACGTGCTTATGATTGAACACAGCTGGTACCACATCAGCTCTGCATATTGCACCAATCAGACACATCCTGACACATTATATATTACCAGAGCTTTCTACTCCGGTTATCTTCGTCTTTGAGAATCCCCCCTTCCACCCCAACTCCTCCCCTTCTCTGATAGGGCGGCACGGTGGCCCAGTGATTAGCACTGTTGCCTCACAGCAAGAACGCAGCTGGTTCGGCCTCTCCCCGAGCCAGTCAGCATTTCTGTGCAGAGTTTGCATGTTCTCCCCGTGTTCGCATGGGTTTTCCCTGGGTTCTCCGATTTCCTCCCACCGTCCAAAAAACATACTACATAAGTAAATTGACTACTTTTTAAATAGCATTCTTAAGGCAACTCTAGTCATACATATGTTCATAAGCGGGGGGAGTTCTCGAGACTTACCTGAGCTCAAACTCTCCTCTCACCCTTTAAACGAGAGGGAGCCCCGGGCTCAAGGATATTCTAAGCTCAGGGCTCTCTCTCGGGACAGCATGCCAAATACGCTTTATAATCAATCATCAGCTTAGTGTGAACTCTTGAAACTACGTCATTTTGATGTCAAATACTGACATTTATACGTCAAATGTATAAATTTGACTGATAGATGTCATATTGGTAATGTCCACACGACGTCAAGCTGTAACATTATTAGACGCTGAAATGTTGTTGTTTTTAGGTTGCGTTGGAAAGTGACAAATTCAATGTCTGTCTGATGGACATTGACAATGGGTTTTGATATCAACCCAATTTTCATTTCCACAACGTTGGGGAGCTTTTGTACTTTTTAGGTACTAACATGTACCCTTGAGTTAATAATATGGACCCTTTAGGTACAAATGTGTACCTTTTGAAAAGGTACCACCCCAGTAACAGCTCACAAACCTTTATTTCTGAGAGGGTACATTAAAGAATAAGGTCATTAGTGTAATTACACTTCATAGCAATTTCATTAGGTTAATCTCCCTAGTGCTAGGTCAAACCTTGTTTTGTTCTTCAGAACTGCCATTGATTTAACAAGGCACTGGAAAAATTTCTTGGATAATTTGGCACGCTACTGTACTATCTATACTGTACTGTACTGTATACTATACTACAAATTTTCTGATTAAATCAGTCGGGCAATACATTGACTCGAGTTTCATTCCAATTAAAGATGTTTACTGAATACTCATGCAGCATAACAATAAACTCCATGGTCAAAAAACTGTGTTGCTCTGTTTTTCTTTCACTTTCCAATCTTGTAATATAGGCTAACTCTAATAGAGGTGGAGAAATCCTTTACAAACAAAGAAGTGGGGGTGAAATCAGCAAATGTACACAACTTAACATACAACGTGTAAACTCCACATGAATTTGAGCTTTATTAATAAATTATGTTAAATCAAATTATGGCTCTAACAGGCACCACTTTATTTAAAAGTCCTGTTATCCTGTTTCAGATTTACATATTTACTATATTCATCACATAAATTGATAAATATATCCCTACCCCTGGACCTTAAACCCATGCAGTTACCTTATATAACATAGTAATTTGTTTTCGTTGAGAAGGTACTGTAAGTGCAAACTAAGATTTTCATTCATATTGACATGCTGCTTTATAGATGAATTGTGCTGATTACTGAATGTGTTTTATGGAAAACTGATCTGGTATACACTGCAACAGATGCACTGCAAATTTCTCTTTGCTAATGCTCTCATATAAAGCATTGTAGTTGAATGAGCAGACACAGAGGATTAGAAAGTTCAGCTCTTTTATCATGTGGAGACGACACTTAATCTCGTCGTTAATTTACACTGTTTGCTCCATTACTTTTCTTCATGCTCAACATGATAATTAAACCATGAAAAGATTAAGCTGTACAAAATGAATTTCCAAAAGCTTAGTTGTAGCTTACATGTTAATGTCTTTGTCCACTGAAAAAAAAAAATCTTTTCTCTCAGTTCACCTTTTTTTTTTTTTAGACACAAAATATTCTGAGTAATCTTCACAGTCTGGGAAAGCCATCAGTGTGATCAAATGCATATTATCCACTCACTTCTCACTCGTTCTCAGCATGATTAAACAGACCAGCTCATGCCAATACCACAAATATGACTCGCTTTTAATCATAACAGTGACACATTTCGTAAGACTACAGTCATTTCATTTAAACTCAACTAGAAGACTTTTAAACAACACCAGCGCATGAAATCCACACACCTCAGATCATTCATTCATTCATTCATTTTCTTTTCAGCTTAGTCCCTTTATTAATCCGGGGTCGCCACAGCGGAATGAACCACCAATTTATCCAGCATATGTTTTACACAGCGGATGCCCTTCCAGCTGCAACCCATCTCTGGGAAACATCCATACACACTCATACACTACGGACAATTTGGCCTACCCAATTCACCTATAACACGTCTTTGGAAACCCACGCAACCACGTGGAGAACATGCAAATTCCACACAGAAATGCCAGCTGACCCAGTCGAGGCTCGAACCAGCAACCTTCTTGCTGTGAGGCGAACGTGCTACCCACTACGCCACCACGGCCCCCACCTCAGATCATGTTATTTAAAAAGAAAACAAATGTTCCCATCTTTACTCATATTTTTAACACCACTGGAGAGTAAATGTATAGCCATTTTCAAAACCTTGGTACCCAAAGATAAATCTAATTTAATTGTAATTTTTTTAATTGTAAAAAATAATAACAATAATTTGTCAATATATGCACAAGTTAAATTTTCGAGTTAAAAACTTTGTCTAACTGTATTTCACCATACTTGAACCCTGTCGACACAGAGACAACTCCGCATCTCAAGTCCGCCAACATACGCTGCGAGCCACTGGACAAACTGGTAACAGCGGAAAAGCCGCCCATATAAAGATAAGCTGTCAGCTGGTAAGAAAAGAAACCGCATCATTCCACCCTGTAGCGTTCGTTTTAAAGACTAAATGCTGCCATATGTACTTCTGACTATATACATCTCCAGAAATGTATGTGGGCTACATTTTCAGAATGTTGCATATTTTTTAATCTTATAGCGAATAATAATCGTTGTGGGGTGCCACGGTGGCGTAGTGAGTAGCACTCACAGCAAGAAGGTAGCCTCACAGCAAGAAGGTCGCTGGTTCGAGCCTCAGCTGGGTCAGTTGGCATTTCTATGTGGAATTTGCATGTTCTCCCCGTGTTCGCGTGGGTTTCCTCCGGGTGCTCCGGTTTCCCTCACAAGTCCAAAGACATGTGGTATTGGTGAATTGGGTAGGCTAAATTGTCCGTAGGGTATGAGTGTGAATGAGTGTGTGTGGATGTGTCCCAGAGATGGGGTGCAGCTGGAAGGGCATCTGCTGCGTAAAACAATGCTGGATAAGTTGGCGGTTCATTCTGCTGTGGTGACCCCAGATTAATAAAGGGACTAAGCCGACAATAAAATGAATGAATGAATGAATAATGGTTGCCTAACATACAAAAAGTTTGAAATGTATGTTTCATTTCACGCTCAGAATACATAAAGGCCAATCAAAAAAGAAATGGCTACCTGACCAATCAGAGCAGAGTTGGCTAATGACAGGGAGGGGTTTATTTTATAAAAATATTGCAGGATAGTTCCAATAAACAGCATCATTCATTTATTCATTTTCTTTTAGGCTTAGTCCCTTTATTAATACGGGGTCGCCACAGCAGAATGAACCGCCAACTTATCCAGCATTTGTTTTATGCAGCGGATGCCCTTCCAGCCGCAACCCATCTCCGGGAATATAAACAGAATATTCTAAGTAAATTATAATATTTTCTGACATTATTAAAGGGGAATTTACTCTGTAAAACGTACTTGTAAAAAATTGTAAAGCTGCTTCCTTAAATTAAGTAAATTAACTTTATAGTTTATAATTATAAAAATGAAGTTAGAGTTTTGGTGACACAGTGGCTCAGTAATTGGCAAGCAAGAAAGTCGCTGGTTCGAGTCGCTGTGTGAAGTTTGCATGTTCTTTCCATGTTCGCATGGGTTTCCTCTGGGTGCTCCGGTTTCCCCCACAGTCCCAAGACATGTGCTATAGGTGACTTGGAGATGAGTGTGAATGGATGTTTCCCAGTACTGGGTTGCAGCTGGAAAGGCATCTGCTGAGTAGAACATTTCCTAGATAAGTTGGCAGTTCATTCCCCTGTGGCAACCCCTGATGAATAACAGGACCAAGCTGAAGGAAAATGAATGAATGAAAGTTAGTTATTTTTATTTAAAGTGCAACATTTGACTTTAAAATACCACATGACCTGCTCTTTAACCTGCAATTTTGCCATTTGCACAAAAAGCTGATTCGCTGTCACACGCAGCCTTTAATGCTGATGAACATTTGAGCATATTTGATGTGAATAACGTGACTTGTCTTTTGAATCTATTTAAAACGGCCTCATTCACCACAGGATGGCTGTAGTTTTGTTTTTGCTCGAGGCAGTCTATTACTGTGAGACAGCTCGGAGTCATTAGACCTGGCGAGCGCTGAGTTCTGCCACGTGTTCCTGCTTCAGAGCGCCTCTGTCTGCTGTGCTGACTTCCATCTAACGGTGCAGTGTGATGTTATACCCACAATGCTTAATTTGCTCTGTGACTTAATCGCCCTCTTCTAAGTCAGAGTTTCCAGTTAGGTCTACATGCATTGTGGCCGCAGTTCACATGAGGGGCCCGTATCTCCTGTGGTAAATCTACAGCCATTAACCAGCCATTTACTTACAGGAAACAACAAAAAGACCTGATTAAAATTGTTGAGGCTCTAGAAACAGCTTGGAGAGGCTAATAGATATTAGACATGTGCTGTCACTTACTCTGAATGGTTTTTTATTATTAAAACTTTGTCTTTTAATAATATTCAGACTGTTGTATTCACAGTGTTCATTACAACACTAAATGCTTGAAGACTTAATAGGATGTACATTTTCAAACATAAATATTTCACATGTTCATCTGGCTTAAGATGTTGAATGATAATGTTCTGATTTTTTTATGGGCCTTAGCACTTCACAAAAATACAATTTGTTGACTGAACTGACAATATAGGCCCTTTCACACAGTAATACTGGTAAATTACTGTAAAATTACCAGATGATTTTATCATTAAATTTAACATAAAATAATATAATATTTCATATAAAATAAAAAACAAGATATTCTGAAAACATACCCCTATATACATTTCTGTAGATCGCGAATTACGTAGACAGAAGTACATATGGCTGCATTTCGTCTTTAAAACGAATGGTGTTATTTCAGGCGAAATGACACCATTCCTTTTCATGTTTACCAGCTGATCGCTTACCTCCATATGGATGGCTTTCCCGCTGTTACCAATTTGTCGAGTCCAGTGAAAAAACTGTTCTAGAATGTGGCTAACACAAAAACAAAAGCCAAAAAATAAAATAAACAAGTAAATAACATGGTGAGAATGTGGTAAATGCTGAAAACGTGGTAATAATCAGGCGAGGGCTTTTCTTTTTTTTTGGATTGCTTTTTAAAACTGTGGGTTGGGTTTAGGGAAGTGGGTGGGCGCTGGTCAATTGGTGCTTTTGAAAACTCTATTAGTTGGGTTTAGGGAAGAAGGAGGGTGGGTCAGTCGATCGGTCAGTCAGTCAGTCATTCAGTCAGTGAGTCAGGCCTCTGGTAGATTTATGCAAGAAGAGCAGGCGCGAATGGCACTCACAAGAGAAATTTGAGATGTAAAAAAGCATACACAGCGGCCTCTGCTGCATCTGCGAAAAAAAACTGCAAAAAAATGTACCTCTTGGGATATATTTGTCACTCTGCAGAAATGTATATAGGGTCTAGTATATATGCGTTTTTAGAATGAGCCTGGATTGACTAAATAATAAATGTGCAATCCCACAGACATTCCAACTAAAATGACAAATTTTTCTGATTTTTTTTTTTTGTATTTTCAAAAAAGGCCTGTTTCACATGCTCTCTTTACAGCTTGCTCAATTCTGTAAAAAATCTATCTGTATGTGTGAAAGGGGCTAATAAAAACTCTTTGTTAATCATTTATTTTTAATTGCATTTATTAAATTAAACCAATCATAATTACCAGTGGTACCAGTCAAAATGTAGGTTTGTTAAAATGGAATGTGTGGATATTTCAGTTCCTTAACCACAGTTTTTCCTATTTCCAGTTCATTAAATGTACACATTTGGCAGGGGAACACAATTTAGTCTATTCAGGTTACGCTTTTTACAATGCGTGAATTTCTGTGGATCGAACCTATGATTGTTGCACTATAATTTAATAATCATATGTTTAAAGAATTTTATGATGTAATATACATGTATTTAATATTATTCAGACATTCACAGTGTTCATTACCAAATGCTTGAAGACTTAATAGGTTGTAAATCTTCAAACATTCATTCATTTTCTTTTCGGCTTAGTTCCTTTATTAATCTGGGGTCGCCACAGCGGAATGAACCTCCAACTTATCCAGCATTTGTTTTACGCAGTGGATGCCCTTCCAGCTGCAACCCACCACTGGGAAAATCTTCAAACATATATTTCATAAATATAATAATTTGTATATATTTTAAACACATATGAGAAAGAAAGAGATCACCTCATTTATTAATTTTTCTTCAGCTTAGTCTCTATTTTAGAGGTCGCCACAGCGGAATGAACCGTCAGATATTCTAACAAATGTCTTACACAGTGGATGCACTTCCAGCTACAATGGGAAACACCCATACACTCTCATTCACACACACACACACATAAACTATGGCCAATTTAGTTCATTCAGTTCACCCTTACTGCATGTCCTTGGACTGTGGAGGAAACCCACGCAAACACAGGAGGAAATGCAGACTCCACATATAAATGCCAATTGGTCCAGCTGGGACTCGAACCTGTGACCTTGCTGTGAGGTGACAGTGATAACCACTAAACCACCATGCCGCCCCTACAGAGCTTGCAAAACAAACAAAAAAGTAGGAAAACCCAAACAAGTTGGCACTGGATATGGAATTTTACAAACTAACAAAAAACACACAGGATGAAAAGTAACATCAAGGACACGGGACTAAAATATTCCTAGTTGCTATTATATCAAAAGTACATTGTGCATGAATTTAACCCGAAACCAAAACACAGAGGTCAAAATTTTTCTAGATTTCTAGAAGAATGTTTACAGGCTGTTCGTGTGTCCACCTCTTTCAGTCTCATTTAAATGAATTGTTTTACATATTCCAGAACGCTGACTATTAGCAAATAAAGACACTGAGGCTAAGCCAGAGGTAATAACCAGTGTCTGAGATCCTACAGGCATTTAAATGACGCATAAATAAGGCTTATTACAAAGGTGCTTCCCATTAAGACCTGACAGTCTGTTTTACACTGACTTGCATTTATGGATAACAGTGGCATTAGCTATTGACAGGATTACAAAAGACAATTAGTAATGTCTAATTATTTATTACTTGTAAAAATTGACTCCGATTGGTAATTTGTGCCATTAAGCAATTTGGTGTTTCATAATATTCTCTGGATTATTATACAGTATTGTCAGGGTTCTGCCACTCCTGTCTTGCTAATTCTTGTTTTGGTGGCAGAGTCCGGACACTAGCTCTGTCTAGTCCTGTGTGTTGTCATTGTGTCTATGTATGAGTGCCAATTGTGGGCGCGCTTGGACCGTGCACGCTCCCATTTGATACTGGTATTTGTTAGTTCTGTCGGCGTCGCACTGTTTCATTCTCGGCGTCTTGAGTCTAGTAGGTTTTGGTTTGGGATGTCGCTGAGATGAAGCATGCGCGCTGCACATGTGTGAGCACACGGTAAGATGTTTTCATTTTATCGTGTGCTTGTGTCTTGCGTTCAGTCCTCTGTTGTTGTGTTTAGCATGTGGTGTGGGTTTACACACACGGCGTGCTTGTGTCGTCATGTGAGCACGCAGTTAATAAGTTCTCTCATTGGCTGCGTGTTCTAGTCTTTATGTGAGCACATGGCTTGTGTTGTCATGTGTTGCCGGCAGCTAGCTCTCTGCAACTCTCACATGGTCGCCCACTGAAGCTAAGCAGGGCTGTGCCCGGTCAGTACCTGGATGGGAGACCACATGGGAAAGCTCGATTGCTGCCGGAAGTGGTATTAGTGAGGCCAGCAGGAGGCGCCCAACCTGCGGTCTGTGTGGGTCCTAATGCCCCAGTATAGCGACGGGGAGTCTATACTGCTCAGTGAGCGCCATCTTTCGGATGAGACGTTAAACCGTGGTCCTGACTCTCTGTGGTCGTTAAAAATCCCAGGATGTTCTTCGTAAAAGAGTAGGGGTTTAACCCCAGCATCCTGGCCAAATCTGCCCACTGGCCTCTGTCCATCATGGCCTCCTAACATCCCCATATCCTAATTGGCTTCATCACTCTGTCTCCTCTCCACCAATCAGCTAGTGTGTGGTGTGCGGTCTGGCGCAAAATGGCTGCCGTCGCGTCATCCAGGTGGATGCTACACACTGGTGGTGGATGAGGAGATCCCCCCCCCATTGTGTGTAAAGCGCTTTGAGTGCACAGAAAAGCGCTATATAAATGTAAGGAATTATTATTATTATTATGTGCTCTCCCGTCTATTGTCTAGCCCCACCCTCCTTGTTAACCCATTATTAGTCCATCATGTTCACCTGTCTGTTTGTTAATTATTTCTGCTTTATATTCTCCTCATGTCTGCTGTCCTGTGCCAGTTCGTTGTCGATCATCCCCCAGTCTTGTCGTGTCCAGCCCTGCTCTTTCCCTGCCAGCCCAGTCAAGTTTGTTTTTGATTGTTAATTTGTTTTGTTAATGTTTTCCCCCTCGGGTAGTTTGTTTTGCTCTTTTGTTTTATTTTTTATAAATAAAAACCCTTATTTATGCTGCACTTGAGTCCTCGCTCTCCCTACTACCCGAACCGTGACAAGTATATTGGATTGTTTTCTCTTTTTTTACTTAGGAGCAGATTAGAACAGGGCGGCACAGCGGCTCAGTGGCTGTAATATTGTAATATTTAAAATAATTCAAAGTTTATTATTATTTAAATATGTCCTTATTATATATTAATGTGTTTCTGATTCACTGGGTGAGCAAATTATGTCATGCCAGTATACATGCCTTGATTATCTTGTGCTATGTAGTTTAGTTTTAGCGTAAAATCTGTGTGAACAGATGGAGATTTTGTCTGAATGAGCAACTAAACAGTGTTTAGGAGCTAGTGGATCGCTGCTTTGTTTAGTCTGGTGGAGCCAAAACCACTTACACTCTTGTGCAATCATGTCCTATGGATATGGCCAAACACTTCACTCTGCATCTGGAGTTGGACCAAGGAAATATCCAAACAGAAGCATCGCTCGGTTGCCAGAGCTGTTCAAATCAGAACAACCGGCTGTCAGAGGTCGTTTTAAAATGAGGACCCAAAACACAGCAAGCTCTATCATTTGGCCGAACCGTATGGTATGAGCTAAAGAAAAAAAGCGATAAGTGGCTGAATTTGACCGTAGATGGAGGGACAGAGTGAATTCCTGAGACTAGGGAAACACTGAGCAATGTGGGAAACGGCTCCATTTCTGCATTCCTGTCATTTTTCATTGGATTGAGACATGCGATACGAGAAAACATGTTATAATATGTCCATTATGTTTGTATTGTCACATTACATTTATCCATATACATCTGGTCAATATGATCATTTGTAGTTCATCCTGGAACACTGAAAAAAATATTCATTGCATTTTCCTTTTTTGTAAGGTAAGTGGTTGCAAACAATTTATTTGGGATGGATTTAAACAAACAAATTAAGTTGTACTTTATTAAATTAAATTTGTTTGTTTAAATTCAGCCCATATAAATTCTGTGCAACCACTCTATAGTAGATAAAAATTGTAAATCCAATGAATAATTTTTGTCAGAGAATTTATAATGGGTTAGAATAGCCGTTTTCATTGATAATCAAATGAGTCAATAACACACCCAGTGGTTAAACTAGGTATTGCACGCCTCATTCAAAACATACGCCAGCTCAGGTTGCCAGATTGACAACATCAACAGAAGTGTGCCTAACTATCGAGCCTAAATGCTGACATAATTTGTGTTCTAAATAAAAGCAACGGCATGTGATAGAAGGAATATTTTCCATATTAAATGGAGTTTTTGTTCCAAGCAACACCTTAAATTGATATTTTAGAAACGGCTTCTATTTCTTGCAGCTGAACAACAGGACAAACTGACAATGTTTACCTCAGGTACACTCATGTGCTTTATTCAGTGTTAAATGCTGATAATGTGAGTTTGGATGCCATTTTACATGACATTTATAGTCATACTACTGAAAGCAGCAGCAGCTAGTTTACATCAGATCTTGAAAATAAAATAAATCATTTGAAATTGAACTTTAGAAGTGTGACTCAGTGCAAACCAACACATATTGTTACACATATCAGTGACATGTACATTTAATAATGTTAAAGAGGTTAAATATGTATCAGTTAGATTGTAAACCTTACCATTTGGTTGGAGTGCAGTAAGTGCACTATTCTGTGCTTCTCAATGGCTGTATTTAAAATTCTGTCGTGTTTCGTCTGATGTGAACAGACAAATTGCAAATTGAACTCTGAATCTGCATCTTATTTTGGTGGCTGCCACTGTCCACCAGAGGTTGTATTTCAGTCTCTGACATGCAATAGTGGAAAGAGTACTGAAAAAACATACTCAAGTAAAAGTACCATTACTTGCCCAAAAATGTAGTGCAAGTAGAGTAAAAGTATCTGTAGTAAACAATACTCAAAGTATGAGTAAAAAGTAGACCTTTTAGAAGTACTCAAGAGTAGTGAGTAGTGAGTATTACAGAATGTTACGTTTGCACATCCCTGCACAAACAACATGTGGTGTATTCTTCCTATTTTCGTTTGTTCCTTCCAACCTTCCTTCAATTATTTGTTTGTTCTGTCCTTCATTCATTCATTTATTCCCTTCTTCCTTCGTTCACTCGTTCATATTTTAGTTTTTTCCTACATTAGGTCCATTTGTTCGTTAATTCATTTGTTTGTTCCTTCCTTCCTTAGTTTGTTCAGTCCTTCCTTGAATTCTTCCTTCATTCATTTGGTCCTTCCTTCTTTCCTCCCTTCATTTGTTCGCTCATTCTTTCTTTAATATTTTTGTTCCTTCATTAGGTCATTTGTTCATTCATCCCTTCCTTCTTTCCTTCCTTAGTTTGTTCAGTCCTTCCTTGAATTCTTCCTTCATTCGTCTGGTCCTTCCTTCTTTCCTCTCTTCATTTGTTCCCTCATTCTTTCTTTTAATTTCTGTTCCTTCTTTGGGTCCTTTGTTCATTCATTCGTTTGTTCGTTCCTTTCTCCCTTAGTTTGTTCAGTCCTTCCTTGAATTCTTCCTTCATGTTCGCTCATTCTTACTTATATATTTTTGTTCCTTCTTTCCTTCCTTCTTTCCCTCCTTACTTTGTTCAGTCCTTCCTTGATTCATTCCTTCATTTATTTAGTTCTTCAATCCTTCCTTCCATTCCTTGTTCAGCCCTTCCTTTCATTTGGCCCTACCTTCCACTACCTTCTTTATTTGTTCCATTTAGTGATTGTTTAAGGCTGTTTGGTGATTTCAGTCATCATACAGTCCACATCCATAATTTTCAGTGACATGCAGTCTATGAAAAGTCTCTGGACTATTGCGTATACAGATTTTGGACATCTTCTCTGACATTTTAAATGTTTCCCAAAGGTTTACTGCATTTATAAAGCGCCCATGTCTTGAGGTTGTTCAGTTTGATGCGATTTACTTTCTATGTGTGATTTAATTGAACTGAAATCACAGGACTATTTTTCTACTTTAGACAATGACCAAAGACAAGAAAGAAATAAAGTAGTGACTGCATGTTGAAGGAAAGTAGTGGAGTAAAAGCACCGATACTGCACTAAAAATGTACTCAAGGAAGAGTAAATATGAAATTATATGCTGAAATATAATTTGTTAAACTGGCAGTGGGCAGGTTAAAAGAACCAAAATGAAGTCAAACATTACTCACATTTTCATAGCAGAATAACTGACTTCGGCATTGTTTTTCAGATAAATAAGAATGTTCACTCAGCATGTTTCTTAAATATCTGCAAACATATTATGGTATTTTTATGGTCTAGAAGAGTCAAAAACGTACACACAGCAGCTTTAGAAAGACTCTTTTGTCTCAGCCTATTAGTCACACATCTAAAATGTAAATTTTCAATTTTCAGGCAAGTCAGTTTACTCCCTATAATAGTAACTAACTGTTTCACTTAATAGATAGTAATGCATTGTGTTAATTATGCATTACTTTTATATTGTAACATGCAAATCATTTTATAAAAATGTTTTCTAAGTTGTGTGGACATCAGCCCATTCAGTACTTTGAGTAATGGTGTTCTGGGCATAATGGGAATAGGATGTGAATATCTGATGACAATCTGTCCAAATATTTATTTGCACAAACAGATCAGGTACTGCAGTTATTATGGCTGCCTTTTGGTAAAAACAAATATTATTTTGGAAAAGTCACTGAAAGCACAGACAGTGTTACTTTTAAAAAGCTTTATTTATTTTCCATGAATTCCGCACACTTGACTCTGTAGAAGCTCTGGATCTTGAGAAGTGAGGCTTGTTTCGGTCATCAAGCTCTAAATAAAATGATTTATAGCCAGTAAATTAAGTCCAAGGTACATCCGAGTGGATGGAAAGCCATTCAAGACTCCTAAAAATGTCTTCCTTTGGCTGATGATTCCTCAACCAAAAACAACTGTTCTCAGTTGTGTTTTGGATCTAAAGCTAGATCTATATTTATAAGCTTATATACTGACACTTTCTGGGGAGCAAGGACAGTTCTCACATACAATTCAAACTATCCAGACACAAAAGAAGCATAGATTATAAAGCCACTCATTTTTAAGACTCCAAAGAATTCTGTGAGAGCATTTAGGCCAAGGTATAATGCTGAGTCAAATTACACATTTTATTTTCATTACTGAGAAATCTGGTAACCATATGTATGTATTTTTATGTGTAACAAAAACATTTACTTCACCTTCAACCTTTAATGTTTTTTTTTAGTGTCTGTGTGTGTGTGTCGATTTAACTTAATATTAAAACTGGTAACTTTAACTTTGGTTGAGAGTGAAAAAAAACAATTCTGACCTGCTGTTTTGCTACGGATTAATTATCCTCATTTTACCAATCCCAGGTATCCCAAGAATGTGTCTGTGAAGTTTATTATATCAAGCTTTTTGGGTTGAAGCAAATGTTTGTTTGTTTTTTTTTTAATTTTGTGTGTGTCTCTTTAAATGCAAATAAGCTGCTGCTCCCCGCCCCCTTTCAAGAAGAGAGTGGCGTCTTTACAGTTAGCAACTCAGTTACTCTTCCCAGTCATGAATTGCAGCTGGAAGGGCATCCGCTGCGTAAAACAAATGCTGGATAAGTTGGCGGTTCATTCCACTGTGGCAACCCCAAATTAATAAAAGGACTTAGCTGAAAAGAAAATGAATGAATGAACAAACAATTACATGCATGCGTTTTAATGTCCTGTCAGGTTTTTTTAGCACCAACCAGAACGCTGGCTGCCAGACTGCATATTGCAAAGGTATTAAATAAGCACTTTGATAACTTTATGTGATGATATACACAAATATCCCCTTTGTTGTGCTTTTTCCATGCTAGCAACGCTATATGCTAAAGAATGTTGAAAGTGCAAAATGCATAAAAGGATCTCTATACAATAGTGTTGTTTTCACAGGTCTTTCTGTCATGCAGCTATGAAGTAGATCCTTTAGATGGTGCATATATGTCATTCAGGTCAACACTGACATCATTAATCAAGGTATGCAGTTCAGTGATCTCAACTTCAAGTTCTGTATTTACTGGAAAATTGCAGTGTGTTGGACGGGTATTTTACTAAACAAAATTCTAATCATAGCACAGGTTAACAAGGTGTAATGAGAAGGAAAAAAGCCGATGACACACGGATAAGAGCAAAAAAGGCTCAAGATCGTGAATTTAGGCATGTTATCATTACGTTTTCCACTAATAGGTGAAAATAACATGCAAAAGGAATTATAATGATCATAAAATCAGATGTTATTTTTAATGTAAACATGAACTGCACATAATCTGTCATTTGCTTAACTACCTAACTAATATTTCGAACAAATATTGGAGTTTAATGCATCTTTTTGAAAAAGAAACAGAAAGCAACAATATTTTTGATCTGAATTTACAGAACAAGATCTGAAAGTACAGAGCTTAGATAAAAGACTATCAGAACATTATAAATAAGGGAGAAAGATCTTGCCTTTTATCTAATGAGACGAATAACTGAAGATCCAAAATGCCAAGTCAAAAAGACTCTCTCTCCCTCTCCCTCTCTCTCTCTTTCTCTCTTTCAGTGAGGCAATGGACTGTGACTTTCTCTCATGCTTTGTTGGCTTTGGTATCCAGTCTCTCTGCCTCATCTGAGCCTGGCAATCCAGTGCAAGCCAAAAGGGAATGATCTGCAGTGCCCTTTGGCCTTTCCAGATTTAGATTTTATACTGATTGTAACATAACAAATGAAACTGCAATTGACTTTTATGGTTGTTATTTAACAGTTATTTAATGTTGCATTTTATTTAAAGTGACTTCATCCATCTCTTCATGTTCAGTTTTATGTGCATCTAAACAATAAGTGAAAGTATTTGGGACTTTAAAATAATTGTAGAATTCCATAGTTTGATGCTTAACATAATCATTCGTGCATTCATTCATTTCCCTTCAGCTTATTCCCTTATTTATCAGGGGTTGCCACAGTGGAATGAACTACCAACTATTCCAGCATATGTTTTACGTTTTGCCTTTCCAGCCACAATTCAGTACTGGGAAACACCCATAAACTCTCACATTCACACACACACTCCTACACTCTATGACCATTTTTTTTTTAATCCAATTCACCTATAGCTCATGTCTTTGGACTTTGGGGGAAACCAGAGCATATGAAGGAAATCTGAAGGACTCGGGTGACAGTGCTAACCACTGGGCCACCGTGCCACCCTGACCTATTCTCATCTTATGCAAATAAATGCTCCAAACCCGAGATGCCCAAACTTGGGTTGGCCCATGGTAACCTTTGATTTGGCCTGTTATCCCATCTGAGAAAAGAGGAAGAATGAGGGAGAAGCTTTAGAGATTGTCATTTCAAATCTAACGTGACCTTTTGTTTGTTTTATTGTTAAAAGCTAACTGAAGTTAAATGTTTCAGTTAAATATTGTGAATTGATCAGATTTAGTTTAAATGTGCAATCCATCTGTCACCAAATGGATTGAGGACAATGCAGAGACTTTGGTGAGCGAATGAAGGCAAAGACAAATTCTGCTTAACTATTGTGTATTCAGCATTGAACTCCACCGTTCATTTATTCATTCGTTTTCTTTTCGGCTAAGTCCCTTTATTAATCAGGGGTCGCCACAGTGGAATGAACCGCCAACTTATCCAACATATGTTTTACACAGCGTATGCCCTTAAAGCTGCAACCCATCACTGGGAAACACACACACACTCTCATTCACACACATACACTACGGACAATTTAGCTTACCAAATTCACCTATGGCGCATGTCTTTGGGCTTGTGGGGGAAACCGGAGCACCCGGAGGAAACTCCACACAGAAATGCCAACTGACCTGACTTGAACAAGCAACCTTCTTTCTGTGAGGCGACAGTGCTACCCATTGCGCTGCCCTGAACTGTTATAAATGAATTGCAATATGTTATCATTTTAAAGGTTATAGTGCATTAGTATATACAATTTAATGTTTTTGATGCATTAATAAACATTATGAAATAAATTAGGAAATTAACCATGACAGCTTTAATGTAATATAGTTTGGTATATTTACCTTTGGCCCATGAAATTTGGGTTTTGGCCCTTTATATGAAAGTTTGGGCACTCCTGCTCTAAACGATTATATTTGTAGTTGACATCAGTAATTAGTAGGGCCACACAGAATTACGCAGATTTCCACAGATTTTTAACCCATCCTTGATTTTGTTTATTTACTGGTGTAAATGTGTGTAAATTTATATTTATTCAGTTTTTTAAATAATTTCAGTACATTTTTTGACTAATATGAAAATATTCATATAATTTATTTACAATACAGTTTGTAAAGGAACATTTTCTATCTTTTAGTAAATATTTTTTATGAAAGGCTTGCTTTGTTTACCAAATACAGTGGATCTAATTGGATTCACATTGTAAACGTTAAAAAAAAGTTAAAAAGGTGTTACTATTTGTTTCATATATTAAGTTTTTAGTTATGAATCCTAAAAACTGTAAATCAGAAGATTTTTTTACAAAAAATCTGTGCAGAAATAGCAAAAAATGTCCGCAAATTCCATCTGGCCTTGGTTATTAGTACATAATAAAATGATATACAAATAAATGTTTTACTCAAAGCATAACCAATAATAGCATTGAAAAGGTCTCTTAATTGTTTCCAGACATGTTTACAAGCAGTCAATGCAATCAGATTGACAATCCACAAAAGATTTCAACCAGATTCACCTAGCATTCATTGTTTTTGTTATAAAAAATAAATCCCTTGCTTTAACGCAGATCATCTGACTCAATGCTATTGTTCAGCAGAATCTGAGTTATCCAAACACAGCTCATGCTGGGATGACAAATTAGCTGTCACTAGAATAAATGAGATATGACTGGACAATTAAGCCAAAACAATCAATGAAAACAATGGAGAAATATTTAAATGACCAGTCCATTTATCTCCTGGTATTTAAGAGGGATTTCCAATTGTATTCAGTTTGAAGCTCTGGAGAATGTTCTAATCCAGAGAGTGAATAGCAGTGTTATAAGGACTTTATGTCACTTGAAAACATTAAATTGGCATCTTATTTAAAGTCAGTGGATCTTTTCACACATTCTCTCTGAAAAGCCTCTCAGATTACTTTTGAAAATGAGAGTTTACCATGTTTAACTTTACACCCGTATATTACAGTTCATCCTTTTAAAAGAGTTAAATGTGCTTTCCCTTTGTAGCTGAACAATCACTCTTAGATCTTTGAGTAGTGCGTGTCCACACCTGCCCTTGAAAACACCCTGCTTCACTGACTTTGCCATCCAGTTAGTAACCTTTAAGTGACTCTGTTTTAGAAATACATGCTTTTTGTTCTCACGTGTTCATTAGTTTCTTTCTCCAGGATTTTTTAACAAAAATAAAACATTGAAACTGACTTTCCGCTTTGAAAACAAAATAACAAGTGGATTGCATCTATACTGTAGTTAAAAAAAGACTTTTATTGACAAGAAACAATGATGTCATCTATGTGGTTTTGGATTCATCTGGTTATCAGGTGGTATGAAGCGCTTTATTGCCAATAAACTGAACTTAAAGAGACCATATGAAATGGTCAGTTTAATGAGAAATACAAAATGAGGGTGATGTTTTATAATGTATTATCCAGAGATGTGAAAAACAGCACTTTTCGGAAAAAACTGAGCGGTATTTAAACTTCACAATGGTGTTTTCTGTGTCTCAGGGTATGAAAAAAGCAAAGGAACATTTACTCATTTTCTATTTAAGCCTGCTCTTTCTTTTCTCTCAGAAGGGATGATTCATTTAAAATACAAATATACGAGTTAGGAGCTCATTAATTATTAAGCATGATATATACTGGTTTATCAGTTAAAGATAAGGATTTCAAGCATCAAAACAGTATTTAGATTTTCATTCTTGTACAAAAATGAATTTCAAATATTTTTACCATGATTTTAAAGACATTTGTGAGCCTGGACCAAAATTGCTATCATGTTGCATACCTATTATACATTGTATGGGTCAAAATTTTATGTCAAAAATCATTAAAATATTCAGTAAAGATGATGTTTCATCATGATATTTTGCTGATGATTTGCTTGATGATTTTTTCTATCAAATTATATTTTGGATTAGTAATGTGCATTGCACTTAATTTAGATGGCTTTAAAGGTAGACTTTTACAGTATTTATATTTTCTGACACCCAAGTTTCCAGTTTTTCAAATAGTTTATAGACATTTAAAACGTTTATTCTATCCTAGCAAATCATGTATCAATGCAAATATTATTTAAAAATTGGTTGTGTGGTATTTGCACAGAAGAATGATTTTGGTTTCCTAAAGAATCTTTATTTATTTATTTATTTATTTATTTATTTATTTATTTATATGAGTATGCATGCATGTATGTATATGTTTGTTTATTTTTACTATGTAAACAATGTATTTTACTCCTTTGTTAAAAAAATATATTTTCTGGTATTAAAATGTTCTATAAATATTAAAGGTTCTTCAAAAAATGAAGGTTCTGGAAACATTTAATCCCATTTGAAATCCTTCAAACTCATTCATTCATTTTCTTTTCGGCTTAATCCCTTTATTAATCCGGGGTCACCACAGTGGATGAACTGCCAACTTATCCAACATTTGTTTTACGCAGCGGATGCCCTTCCAGCTGCAACCCATCTCTTGGAAACATCCAAACATTCTCATTCACACACATACACTACGGACAATTTAGCTTACCCAATTCACCTATACCGCATGTCTTTGGACTGTGGGGGAAACCGGAGCACCCGGAGGAAATCCACGCGAACACGGGGAGAACATGCAAACTCCACACAGAAATTACAACAGACCCAGCCGAGGCTCGAACCAGCGACCTTCTTGCTTCTACATTATGCCTATCCTTCAAACTATTTATAGTCAAATAATACCGTATAGGTAAAAGCTGAATGCCACTAAAAAGTTTACATTACATCTAAAAATTCACTAAATAATAGACTAGCATAATGTGATCCAAAAAAAAAAAAAAAACAATATTAGTGCTCGCTCGCAAAGATCGTCTTCAGTTCACGTGCTCTTGTTGACTGGAATATTAAACTCGCATCCAGCAAATCCTTGGAGGGGTCCGTTTGTCACTGGTTCTGACGTCAACCGGGATGAAGAGTATGAAAACTTTCCAGTAGCTGCAGCGGTGTAGATGTTACGAGTGCGCGCGTGTGTGTGCGAGCACGACTCTAAATGAATGGACCCTGCTCGCGTATGGACAATTTTTTAAACTCCATCTAATTCTGGATTCAATGCATTTATCACTCGTGACCAGGGATGTCTTGGATTCTGATGTGGTCCCTACTTTCTGCTTGTGCACCACAGGTAAGAAGCATTCCTATTATAAGAGGGAGCCATTTATTTTTAGCCACATTACATGAATGATCTATATTTGTAATATTTGTGCTTTAACATTATAATACCCGTGTAATTCTTGCTTGTTTGTTTGTTACTTGCACTGACAGTTTAGTTTAAAACACGACATGCAGTGGAAATCCTAATTGTAGGTAAGATACTATGTATAAAATAATATAGATATATAAAATAATCTAGAACTATATTTGTATTAAAGTTAGACTGGTGTCTACCTGTTACAATTAATTTTATATGTGCATACCTGTACACTTACATTATTATAATCTGATTATGACTCGGATTGATTTGTATTTGATTTAACTTAACATAAAATTAATTACACGTCTTAATTAATTAACATAAAAGGGCTATAGATTAACACTTTAACGACAGGCATTCTCAATGAATGACATCATGTTTCACTTATTTAAGGAATGCAGTGACAGCGTTTAATATTGGGATGTGTGAGAGTTTACTGCCGCCCTGTGGACGCAAATGAATCATTAAATCAGTGTTGGATTGAATCGTTTGAAATTCTCTGAATCTCAATTCACTCCATTTTACACTCCGTCTATCAACATGACAGCCATTGTTTAAAACCGTCAGCCAGAAGGCATACTTATCCTGCCTTAAGTTTGACATGCCTGCTGCTAATCTGACCCAGGCTATAAGAGGTCAGGGGTTAAAGAGCCTACAGCTGTGAACAGCAATCTGGATTACTTTGTGTGTGGTGTGTAATCTGAAAGCATTCGGCATCTGAAAAACACAATAAAACAAATATTATTTTTTTAATGGATTTTCACATAGTACAAAAAACAAAGACAAACAAACCATCCACAAGTGCTGCAAATTAAATAAAAATTTACAGATGTAAGTTTTAAAATAATTAATTAAAAATAATAATAAAAAAATAAAATAAAAATGACTAAATAAAGAAGCCAGAACTCTATTAAAATTAAAATTCACAGTTTATGTAGAAAGGATTGAACAGGTTCAAAACAAATATAATTAATATATGTAAGGGAAAAAGTATATGTATAAGTATAAGTTTATGTCACTGTAAAGAAATGTAGTGTACTACATATTTTAATTTTGTATGTTCTTCAATTTATTTAATCAAAAATGATAAAATTGTGAAATGTTATTGCACAATAAAATATCTGTTCAAAAGTAGTTTATCATTTAATTTAATCATTTATTCCAGTGATTTTATAAATGAATTTTCAGCTTCATTACTCCAGTCTTTAGTCACATGATCTTTCAAAAATCTAATATTCAAATATCTATTATTAATTATTATTATTATTATTAGTAGTAGTAGTAGTAGTAATAGGATTAATCTTAATAGTATTAATGGTAATAGTAATAAAAGCAATAACGACTGGAGTAATAACTACTACATACTACATACAATAAGAAAGCAGTTATTTAAAATTTGTATAAATATTTAATAATTTAACATTTTCATTATATTTAATAAACGCCGCCTTGATGAACAGAATAATTTTCTTTAAAAAAACATTTTTTTAAAACTGACCCCAAAGTTTTGACTGGTACTGTATACTGTATATATGAGACATTGTAAAATAGATTCAAATAGCAAAAAGTTATTATAAATAGAAAAAAAATGCAACATTATTACTGTTTAGCTGAATTTTGGATGGCATAAATGCAGACTTGGAGAGCAGAAGAGACTTCTTTAATAAAAAGATTTTAAAATCCTACTGTTTTGATAGTGTGTAATCAAGTTTTGTTCCAGACAGCAAAAATTCCAGTGTTAACTATACAGTGTGATTGTTTTGGTGTTGTTCAGTGTTAAAATCGGAGTACATTTTAATCCACAAATGTGAAAGAGCATATATTTAAGAGTTTTTTTTTTCAGTGTTAAAATTTTAACCCAATATGCAGTGTATTTCCCACTAGTGAATAGTGTTCTTTCGGACAAACAGTGATCAAACCAGTATGTTTTAAACTTGAAACATGTCTTGTTGAATTTTAAAATGCAAAGAGTTGAATGTATTGAAATTATTTCTGAAAATTATTAATAAATATTTAATAAATTAAAACCATTTTTAACATATTTGATCACTGTTCTGTCCAGCCTGATCTCACGAGAAAACGTAAGTATTTTACGTTTTGGCAGTTTAGTGGCTAATTCGTACGAGTTCGTAGAGTTCAGTCGTACGAAAATGTACGATTTAAATAAGGAGGCGTGGCACCCAACCCCACCCCTAAACACAACCGTCATTGGTTGATGAGCAAATCGTACTGAATTGTACGAATTACATCGTACGAATTCATACGAATTAGCCACTAAATAAAAAGTTACGAATTGCCATGAGATAGCGTTGGTTCTGTCACACACACACCAATTAAAAACAAAGGAAAAAGGTAATATATTTAGGTAACACTTTGAATGGTAACACACACTCCAGTTCAATGTAAGAATAAACTCTCACTGTGTTAAAATGAACTCTGAGTAATGTACAAATGTCACACTTTAGAAAGTGTTATTTTAACTCCAAAATGGAGGGAGTCATATGTATACCCAAGGAGTGTTAAGTTAAACTCAAATTGAGTTAAATGTACAATGATTTTTTTTTGCTGAGATTTGAGGTTGATGTTAGAACAATGGAGGTTACTACAAGATTTAGTTTTAAAAAAACAAAAGAAAAATTACAACCCGGTGACACCCAAACATTTTTATTATTAGTATTTGATGCATTCTTCTCTCACAAACCAATCAAAACCTATTCTACTTTCACTAAACCGTTTTGTTGTGCTTTTTGTCACAATATGCTTCCCATCACAAAAAAGTTAACAAAACCTGATAATGATTTGTATTTTCTCACGATTATAAAAACATTTGATCATAAAGGAGCATAATATACTACACATTTGAAACCATATTATATAACACCAATTAATAAATCACACTATATAGATCACACTGAGAATAATACATTTTGGGGTTTGGGAGACAAAAGCCTGAACGCATCAGAATATAAACCTGTTGAAACTTGTGTGTCACAGATCCATAATGCATCTGTTCAGGATTCTTCTACTCTGCTGTCCATAGAAGAACCCATCGCCCCGCAGCTCTATAATCGCAGCCAGTACTGCCAATGGCCCTGCAAATGCCCCGAAACTCCCCCCGTGTGCCCACCAGGTGTCAGTCTTCTAATGGACGGCTGTGACTGCTGCAGAGCCTGTGCCAAACAGGTCAGGGAGGCTTGCAACGAGAAAGAAAACTGTGACCATCATCGCGGCCTTTACTGTGATTACAGTGCAGACAAGCCTAGGTACGAAAAAGGAGTATGTGCGTGTAAGTGTCCTTGTACTAACACAACCTTCTCATTAACACTGTCTTCCGCTCTTAGACTAGATTACGATGAAGATTTAAAGGCTGGATTAAGGTGACAGGAAACAACCAGGAGAAGCTGAGAGGAATTATTCATCCTCTTCACCTACATTTATACGTATTGTCTCATTTAAACGCATTTTAATGAAGTTATTTCACTCTTTGGTAAAGAAACACAATTTTGGGTCAACTTGGATCAGTGGAGATCAAAATTCTTCCACATTTCTGAATAGACAACTCAACAAAACAACGGCTAAAAAGTAATTTACTAGAGGTTCTGACGAAATCGTCTTTGCTGCATTATTTTTTTACTTTAAATATTAAAGTTGGACAAGATAAACTTTTGTTTGAAAGTGTACCTTTATTTCTGAGAGCGTATATAGCAAGAGTGTTTTGATTGGTTGTTAGGGTGTTGCTAGACTGTCCCAAGTTTATTCTGAGTGGTTGATTATTTGGGTGGTTGTTAGGTAGGAGCTGGGGTGGATGGTTGCTAGGCTGAAAAAGAAAGAATTTCAGTATCTGGCTTTCTCAAAAGCAAACATATTTGTAAAGCTGAATGAATGATTCAATAACTCACTCATTTAGGACATTGCATGTTCTGTAAGAATCAGCAATTTATAGTTAGAAGTCTTCATTGTCCACACACGGAAATTTATCTTTGGCTTCACTAAAGGTTACTAAACATCACCAAACATCACAAATACAAAACACAAACACAAAGCTTCCTACACCGTAGATTACCAACACACAACCCTGGCTATAAAACCACAAACAGAATCACAGTGTCACAGAATAACATATAAACTACTTCATGGTCATTTCATGGTAACTACATCATTTTTAAAGGGTTATTCATTCATTCATTCATTCATTTTCTTTTCAGCTTAGTCCCTTTAGTAATCTGAGGTCGCCACAGCAGAATGAACCACCAATTTATCCAGCATTTGTTTTACACAGCGATGCTGCAACCCATCAATGGGAAACACCCATACATTCTCATTTACACACATACACTACGGACAATTTTAGCTTACCCAATTTACCTATAGCACATGTCTTTGGACTTATGGGGGAAACCGGAGCACCCAAAGGAAACCCACGCAATCGCAGGGAGAATATGCAAACTCCACACAGAAATGCCAACTGACCCAGCCTTGGCTCGAACCAGTGACCTTCTTGCTGTGAGGCGGCCAATACGATGCTTACGTGTTGCACTGCTGACTCTAATCAAGTGTATCTGTCTGCGGACTGCAAGATGGGGGCGTAACATGAAGGAGCATAACTTGTAGTAAGTTAAAGACACTTGCAATTATCGAGATCCCATTGAACCATGCGAGATGTCACAACCAGATGTTGCTGGCAAGATGGCAGACAAACTTATCTAAGAACATCCACAACTAATTCATTTGATATATTATTATATTCATTCATTTAGCAACTCTACCATGCAACTCGCTGACTTATTCATCCGTTTTGTCATCACAGTTAGCCTACTCTGTGTTGCCCCTGTGGTTGCAAATAACAGTACCACGGTGATCACATCAAGTAATCCTCTGCAACTCACAGCTGTACGTTAAAAACTGATTTGGGTTTACGGTTGGGGAAGGTGTAGACATTAATAATGATGATGGTTGGGTTTAGGGTTGGGGAAGGTGTAAACTAATAATGATGATGGTTGGGTTTAGGTTTGGGGAAGGTGTAGACATTAATAATGATGATGGTTGGGTTTAGGGTTGGGGAAGGTGTAGACGTTAATAACTGTGATGATTGGGTTTAGGGTTAGGGCAGGTGTAGACGTTATTAACTGTGATGATTGGATTAAGGGTTGGGGAATGTGTAGATGTTAATAATAATGATGGTTGGGTTTAGGGTTGGGGAAGGTGTAGACGTTAATAATGATGATGGTTGGGTTTAGGGTTGGGGAAGGTGTGGACGTTAATAATGATGATGGTTGGGTTTAGGGTTGGGGAAGGTGTAGACATTAATAATGATGATGGTTGGGTTTAGGGTTGAGGAAGGTGTAGACGTTAATAATGATGATGGTTGGGTTTAGGGTTGGGGAAGGTGTAGACAT
>CAIGQQ010000001.1:10111467-10159072 GCA_903798035.1 Danio albolineatus | reverse complement strand
GGGTTGGGGAAGGTGTAGACATTAATAATGATGATGGTTGGGTTTAGGGTTGTGGTAGGTATAAACGTTAATAACCGTGATTGTTGGGTTTAGTTTTGACATGTGGGTCTCCATTACTTAAAGTTATGCCTCCAACATACTACAAGTTATGTCCCTGCCTTGCTGTCTGCAGACAGACTCTACTCAACTCTAATACTGTCCATAGTTAATGCTCACTCTGACTTGCGTTCTGCAGATGAACAAAGGTCTCAGGTGATTTTTAACA
This sequence comes from Danio albolineatus, assembly GCA_903798035.1. NCBI lineage: Eukaryota > Metazoa > Chordata > Actinopteri > Cypriniformes > Danionidae > Danio > Danio albolineatus. The sequence goes on along the minus strand of CAIGQQ010000001.1, from coordinate 10,158,807 downwards.
ACATGAGTTTTTTTTTGGCTGAACTAACCCTTAATGGGGGCGTCACAGTGGTGCAGTGGGTTGCATGATCGACTCACATCAAGAAGGTTGCTGGTTCAAGCCCCGACTGGGTCAGTTGGCATTTCTGTGTGGAGTTTGCATGCTGTCCCCGTCTTCGCGTGTGACCACCCCTGATTAATAATGGGACTAAGCTAAAAAGAAAATGAATGAATGAATGAATAACCCTTAATGGTTGCTTGTCCCTACCATAAACTGTTATCCCAGTTCTTCTTGATGATTGGATTGTTTGTAGCACCACAATGATCGTCTCGTGGGTCTTTGGAGATTGCAATATTTTTTGATAAATCGTGCAGCTCTAATCTTTATCGCTGTCCAGATCTGCCAGGCACTGGCTGTGAGCACAACGGTGTGATTTATCGCAATGGCCAGAGCTTTCAGCCCAACTGCAAATATCAGTGTCTTTGTGTGAACGGGGCGATCGGGTGTGTGCCACTGTGTAATGAGTCTCAGCCACCCAGGGTTTGGTGCCAGAACCCGCGAAGGGTTAAAGTCCACAACCAATGCTGTGAGCTGTGGATCTGTGATGAGTCCAGAAGGGGGCGCAAGACAGCACCGCGACACACGATGGCAGGTACGATATCTGCTCACTGATATAACTGATACACATAATCAGCTGACAATAGTTGAAACATGTCATTTTAGACAATAACATAATCATTATTTATCATTGTGTGGTCTGTATGGTCCACAGCTCTGTCCAGTGTGAAGAAGAACTGGCACAAGAACTGTGTGGCCCAGACGTCCTCCTGGAGTCCCTGCTCGAAGACCTGCGGCCGCGGCGTCTCTTTACGCATCACCAACAACAACAAGAAGTGTGAGATGGTCAACGAGAGCAGACTCTGCAACATCCGGCCCTGCGATGTGGATATCACAAAACACATGAAGGTACATCAACAACACAAGCCTTGGGTTCACTGTCATATTGAAGGGGTCATGAAATGAGACACCAAAATTCCCTTGATCTTTTGAAATATTAGAGGTCATTGTACTAGAAAAACATCCAGTAAGTTTAAGAGCTCAAAACATTCTTGTTAGTCTTAAAATAGCTCATATTGAAGCCAGTCTGCCAAAACAGTTGGTTTGCTGTGAGTGCAGGAGGAGAGGAGTAAAAAGCAAAACATTTGGAAATGCATCATACTGAAATAAGAGTTTTCCCAATAATGGGTTGCAGCTGGAAAGGCATCCGCTGCATAAAACATTGGATAAGTTGGCGGTTCATTCCGCTGTGGCGACCCCAGATTAATAAAGGGACTAAGCTGAAAAAGAAAATGAATGAATGAATGAAATAAGAGTGTGCAACAACTTGTGGTTCACGCTGAGTTTAACTCTTTTAAAGTATTAAAGTCTGCATGAACAGGAAGCTATGACTGTTTTTATCCATGTTGTGATGCAATTCCTAGGGAAACTGAATATTAAATGAGAAAGCAGTGGGCGTGGCTTGTTTTTTCTTCTGCGAGCTGATTGGATGTAGTAAAGTAGGCATTTCATTCAGAAAGATCAGGAAAAGAGTTTTGGAAGAGTTCTTACAACCTAACCGACACCTCCTCCTCTCCATTTCTGTTTGTTGTCATATTGGTGTGAAGACTGACAGTTGGAGGAGTGTGGTTAAGTGTGTTAGAAGTTCCCATTGGTGGCCACAAAGTTGTCTATTCCAAATAAAACAAAAACTCATCCATTTCAAAAACCAGGTCATGGCCCTTTTAAACATCAGTCTTGAGATGCAATATTAATAAATAACCATGCCCTTTGTCCCCACAAGCCTGGAAAGAAGTGCTTGAACATCTACAGGGCAGAAAAGCCTCAAAACTTCACCATCTCAGGCTGCACCAGCACAAACACCTACCGGCCTAAATACTGCGGAGTGTGTACAGACGAGCGCTGCTGCATCCCCTACAAATCCAAGACTGTTGAAGTCGACTTCCAGTGCCCGAACGGCCCCGGCTTCACCTGGCAGGTCATGTGGATCAACGCCTGCTTCTGCAACCTGAGCTGTAAGAACCCTAATGATATATTTACTGATCTAGAACAGTACCATGAGAAGCGGGAGATTGGAAACTGAGTGTATATGTAGTCAATACAAAGACTTGGATTTATGAAATTGATCATATTTAATAGACAGTTGTTTTGGGGAATTTTTTGTTTATATAAGACATTTTCCTAATGGGAAATTTTAAATGTAGCCAGAGTAATTGGAGGATCTTTCCGCTGTGGCGAAATTCTAGGGACTAAGCCAAAGGATAGTGAGTGCGAAAGTGATATATCCTAATTTATGTAATTATTTCATATTAATTAGTGGGTCAAAGTGGAACAAGGATTTTTAAGCATGAACTTTTTCCATGATTTACAGAAAAGACACCAACATCAACATCATTCAACGTAACAATAGTTCATATACCAAATTTATACCAATACAACAAATTGTATTGTGTTATGTGTGTCCGGCACATTTAGAACAAGAATCAATATTTGATTGCATATTAAAAGACTGTAATTAACGTCATAATATTGTTCAGTGTACTACAATCACTTATTATTTTATATATTTACAGATCACAACGAGTGTGTTGTTTCATTTTTACACATATATCTATTACAATAAATGACAATGGAATATTTTATCCATATATTGACATTTTATTTTTATTTTATTTTTCTAAAACTTTGTACAGTCTAAAATAATCATTTGCTTCAAATACCAAAACGGGACATATTTTACCAGTGAAAATACACTCACCAGCCACCTTATTAGTAATTAATTACTAGTTCCGGCTTGGACCCTGTTTTGTCTTCAGAACTGCATCAATACTTTGTGGCATAGATTCAGCAAGGTACTGGAAATATCGAATCTCCCGTTCCCCCACATACCAAAAGTGCTCTATTGGATTGAGATCTGGTAATTGTGGTGGCCATGTGAATACAGTGAAGTCATTGTCATGTTCAAGAAACCAGTCTGAGATGATTTGTGCTTTATGACATGGCGTGATAGCCTTCTGGAAGTAGCCATCAGAAGATGGGTACTCTGTGGTTATAAAGGGATAAACATGGTCAGCAACAATACTCAGGTAGGCTGTGGCGTTGATACGACGCTTAATTGGTACCAATGAGCCCAAAGTGTGCCAAGAAAATATCCCCCACACCATTACACCAGCACCACCAGCCTGAACCGTTGATACAAGGCAGGATGGATCCATGCTTTCATGTTGTTGATGCCAAATTCTGACCCTAATGTCACCACAGAAATCGAGACTCTTCAGAGCAGACAACTTTTTCCATTTTTCTATTGTCCAATTTTGGTGAGCCTGTGTGAATTGTAGCCTGCTTCCTGTTCTGACAGGAAGCTGACAGGACTAGCACCCAGTGTGGTCTTCTGCTGCTGTAGCCCATCCGCCTCAAGGTTAGACATGTTGTGTGTTCAGAGATGCTCTTCTACCTCGGTTGAAACGAGTGTTTATTTGAGTTACTGTTGCCTTTCTATCAGCTCGAACCAGTCAGGCCATTCTCCTCTGACATAAACAAGGCATTTGCGCCACAGAACTTTTTCAGACCATTCTTTGTAAACTCTAGAGATGGTTGTTGAAAATCCCAGTAGATCAGCAGTTTCTGAAATACTCAGACCAGCCCGTCTTACACCAACAAACATGCCACATTCAGTCACTTAAATCACCTTTCTTCCCCATTCTGATGCTCGGTTTGAACTGCAGCAGATCGTCTTGACCATGTCTACATGCCTAAATGCATTGAGCTACTGCCATGTGATTGGCTGATTAGAAATTTCAGTTAACGAGCAGTTGGTACCTAATAAAGTGGCCGGTGAGTGTACTTCAACACACATAGTGACAAACTCATCTGTACAAATGATGTAAGTAATAAGTATCCTATGTAAAAAGACAAGTTCATTGACTTCTGTAGTCAAACAACCTTAATTTATGTAAAACGTATGTATTAATAAATGTACAGTTTTTGTAATGTTTTCACATTCATGCTCTTATATGACACATGTAGAACGTCATGCATATAACAGTGCTTTGACACATGATTGCCAAATAAACAGACAAATAAACAAATCAAGTAACCAGCTTTTTATTTTCCTTTTTTTTAATAAATACAAACTGTTATTCCATTAAAAATGCAGTGCATCAAGTTGTTTTACATCTTTACAAAGCGAGGTGCCTTACCAAGCTGCAAGCATTTGTTTGAGCGTGTGTGTGTGCGTGTGTGGAAGAGCAGGTGAGTTGCTTATATTCATCTCTTTCTGATTCCGAGCGATCCTTCACCCTTTCAAAGCCTTGAGAATACAAAAAAAGCATCCAGTCCGAGTAGAGGAATCCATGGCACATTTTGTTCTGTTGTGCTTGATTGCATAGAAATCATCATCATCTTTACGTTATCATCATCATCATCATAAAAGTTATAAACAAACAGAATATTATAATACTCATATACAGCCATTTTCTTATATTCTTATATCTACAAATTGGTTAAATTTGAACTAATCTCAAGATTCATGTGACCCCATACAAATCATTTAAAATCACTTTTAAGAGCGTCAAATCACAAAGTTACAAATACAACCCAAAATAACAGGACACTCCCAACATGGAAAACGCAAATCAACACTTAGGAAGGTTAGCATCATGGAGAAAAAAATAAAAATAATAAATTCACAATCTCTACTCTGTGGTCAAACGATTCCTCTTCCAGTCAACGAGGTCCATTCAGCATATACAGATTATACAATTAATTATGCGTTCAAACTAGCATGTATAAGTGTGGTATAATGAGAGAGAGAGAAAAAAAAAGCAGACTACAGATCAACAACCAAAACAAATAAACAAAAAAAAAAAAAAAAAAACATGGCCATCTTACTTGCATGATGACCATCACGTTGTCTCTGTGCTGCATTGCCTCTAACAATAACAACAACAACAATGACGACGACATTGTGCAGGGTGGAAAAAGCAAAAGGAAAAATCTCCATCCACTCCTTCAGAAACTCGGCGCTTCCCCTGAGGAAAATCTAGTCTTAAGCACACTTTGGCGTAAATGCTCTCGGACTAATGAAATGAGAGGGAAACGGCGTGTGTGAGTTAGTGGCAGCGCAGCACAGTCAGAACAGATCGGTTTATAATGCATGTGTGAGTCTAACAGGACACTTCGGTGGACTTGGGGGTCTGGTCCACAGAACTGTCCATGTTGTCGGTGTGCGAGCGCCCGCGCTGGTTTTCCGAGGTGTGAGCTCGGGCTCGACCCTCGTTGGTGTGCGAGCGGCTGCGGTTGCCCTCGTTGGTGTGTGACCTGCTGCGGTTGCCGTCAAAGGAGGTGATGCTGGATCCGGATGCGGTGCGGGAGCGGACCAGGCGGGTCATGCTGGCGGAGGGCACTGAGAGGGAGAGGACGATTGATTAGGATGCATGGCTCACAGATTTTAAAAGTTTGATTGTCAAGGTTTGTGCTTAATATAACAATGCTTAAATGTTAGTTAGTTATATATAGTATAATGCTTAATATGGCGCCACGGTGGCGTAGTGAGTAGCAAATTCGCCTCACAGCAAGAAGGTCGCTGGTTCGAGCCTCGGCTGGGTCAGTTGGCATTACTGGGTGGAGTTTGCATGTTCTTCCCGTGGTTGTGTGGGTTTCCTCCGGGTGCTCCAGTTTCCCCCACAAGTCCAAAGACATGTGGTATAGGTGAATTGGGTAAGGCTAAATTGTCCGTAGTGTATGAGTGTGTATGGATGTTTCCCAGAGATGGGTTGCAGCTGGAAGAGCATGATGAAAAGTTGGTGGTGGATGAGGAGACCCTAGTTTTTGAACCTAGCTTTTATTTAGGTTCAAATTGAACAAATAATTATGGTATAATTATGGTGTAATCATAAATAAAAAAAACGTGCAAGTGTAAGTTGAGCGTCCAGAAAAGCGCTATATAAAAATGTAAGGAATTATTATTGTTATTATTATTATTGTTGTTATTATTCATTCATTCATTTTCTTTTCGGTTTAGTCCCTTTATTAATCCAGGGTCGCCACAGCGGAATCAACCGCCAACTTATCCAGCATGTTTTTTACGCAGCAGATGCCCTTTCAGCCGCAACCCATCTCTGGGAAACATCCATACACACACATTCACTACGGACATTTGTCTAACTCAATTCACCTGTACCGCATATCTTTGGACTTGTGGGGGAAACCGGAGCACCCGGAGGAAACCCATGCAACCACGGGGAGAACATGCAAACTCCACACAGAAATGCCAACTGACCCAGCCAGGGCTCGAACCAGCGACCTTGTTGCTGTGAGGCGAACATGCTACTCACTACACAACCGTGGCGGCTGTTGTTATTATTATTAATATTAATAATAAAGTTATGATCCTCTGTATAATTATGGGCTCATATTCAGGTAAGGACATTGTCCAAGAATTAGGGGTTGGGACAGATTTTCTAGTCAGTGTTTTTGAGTTTCCTGGTTTGAGTGTTATACAAGGACATGCATTAATATAATGACATGGATAAGATATTACAATGTTGACATGGTTTATAAGGACATTCCCAGTGTCTTCGTAATGCAACATGTTTTTGTTTTGTTTGTTTTTTTGTTTTTTTTTTTTGGGGGGGGGGGGGGGGGGGTGGTCATACTTAGTGGTGTGTTTTGACATTCAAAAATACCTTTTTTTTTAACATCGTTAACATCGTTAAAATGGTTTCTGTAACAATTTTAGAAAATGTCCCTATAAGTGTATTGTGTCTTTGCTGAACAAAATTATTCATTTGATGTTAATATATGGTAAATAAAATAAAATACAATTACTTGTATACAGCTTTTAAAAAATAATTTTGTTAAATATGTTTTACGCCTCACTCTTATAAACATATTTCCACATTTGATAAGAATTTCAGCATTAATCACGTTTGTGACATTTATGCCAGAATTCTTTTTTGTTTAAAACCTTTTCCGATTAAGAATTTATTTTGTTAGAAGGAAATATCTGGCTTTCAGAAATTTGCTTTGTTTTTTTTCACAATCATAAGTTACAATTGAATAAGAAAGTAATTGCAGAAATAAACGAGAAGCTGTGCAGTGACACTGATTTTAGTATTAAAATATAATCTATGACTGTTTAATTATGTAATGACCTGCAAAAATAGTACTACACAAATAGTACAGAAATTTGGAAGCGTTATGAGGGTTTCAAAAAGGTCAGGGTGAGCAAATCTTTAAAGTGAGCAAGATTTAAAATGGCCATAACCACACCACTAGAGGGCAGCACAGCCTTATGTTGTATAATGTGCTAACGCTAAATTTCACAAAAGTTAAGGCAAAACGCGACAAACAAGACTTAGCTGACAACATATTGAGTAAAATACTTACTGTAGCCCATGCCCTGAATGAAGTACTTGAAAGCTTCTGTTAGCTTCCCAGGCTAAAAGACAAGTAAAACCAGAAATGAGTTTTCATTTGACCACAAACAGCTAATCATGTTGAAATGGAAAACAGATCTCTTAAAGCGCATGTTGTGGAACAGCTGGTGGCAACAGGTGGAAAGCTGAGTATTAGAAACTAAGAACTGTGTCTGCCTACGCTGTCCGTAATGAGATTAGCACCGCTTCATCCCTAATGATCATTCAACACCTTGAGCAAACTCAAATCTATAGGAATCTAAACGATCATAAACGTTAGAAACACACACCTGGTCGACCTGAGGCAGGCCTCCACAGTCAGCCATCTGCAGAAAGACAGAAAGAGCGTTCATTAAAATGCAGGGAAACACAAGTGCGTGATTGCTAGCTTCTCATTTCTGGTTTCGCCATTCACACAGGTGTCTAAAACACCCGGTGCTCCATTAACTCCACCGTTCACAGCACTTATCGGTGATAAATAGGTCATTTCAGATGCCATAAAGCCAATTTCTAGTCCACCCGAGGGAGGGCAGTGGAAAATGAGGTCAGGATTGAGCCCCGAAGCAAGCTGGTGTCCACAGCTCCTGCACTACCTGGGTAAATTAGTCACTAGATAATGCTGAGCCATTGGAATCTTATCAGTGCCTGACTTTTCCATGTGGGCTAGGCTATAAATAGCTGCCAGGTTCAATGAAACTTACCTTAAGCAGTGTGGTTTTGGTCGGGTCCAGCTTTGTGTTGCACTCGACCTGAACAGAAAACAGATATGTTCAATATTTATGCAGTCTGTATTAAAAATGAACATGTACACACTATTTACGCATCCTTTTTCTTCTGTCAAACACCGGAGAAGATATTTTGTAACCACTGACTTCCAAAGTAGGACAAACAAGTACTATGGAAGTCAATGGTTACAGGTTTTACATTCATCTCATTGTGTGTTTAACAGAAGAAATAACCTTTTAATGGTTTGAAACATGTAAAGTGCATTTTAAATGTTCAAGCTCGCTAAAGCAGGGTGGATTCTGATTGGCTGTGAAATCAAAGATCTTTTGGAAAGCAGTTCCATTGGTTTGATTCTCTCTTCAGTTGTTGGTGTACTCTGGTATCATTTAAATTTAAAATTTAATTCAATAAATTAAATTTTATCTTTAAAATGGTATATTAATCATTTTAATTGCAGTTATTAGACTTTGTGTGATATAGTGATAGATGATATTGCAAAATCAAATTGTAGGTTGACTTGATTTTTCACTAAATTATGTGATACTTTAAACATTTTGTTTTATTTGCTGTGATTTTAGTTCAGTTTGTATTTGGATGTGGTTTTATTCCTCAGAGTAACTATAGGTTTGATAATATTTTCAATTAGTAGTAGTATATCATGATTTTATTTGTCAACAATTATTTTTTATAGGTTTAATAATACTGCTTTAGTTAACTATAACCACCCTGATTTCTGCAATAGAATCTTTGTAAATTCAGAGCTATCTTTAAAACATTATATTAATCATTTGAATTGCAGTTATCTGCCTTTGTGTGGTACAGTTAGAAAGATATTACACATTTAAATTGTTGTTGGACTTGATTTTTCACTAAATTATGTGATACTTTAAACATTTTGTTTGTATTTGCTGTGATTTTAGTTCAGTTCGTATTTGGATGCGGTATTATTTCTCAGAGTAACTATAGGTTTAATAATATTTTCAATTAGTATTAGTATTATATTTTTGTTTAAATTTTAATAATATCATGATTTTATTTGTCAACAATTATTCTATATAGGTTCAATAATACTGTTTTAGTTAACTATAACCACCCTGATTCCTGCAAATAGACTCTAGTATATTTTTAAATTTAGAGCTATCTTTAAAACAATATATTAATCATTTGAATTGCAGTTATCTGCCTTTGTGTGATATAGTTAGAAAGATATTACACATTTAAATTGTTGGTTTTGAATTATGGTAATATAAAATGTATTTTATGAAAAAAAAGAAATAATAATAAAAAATCAATTCAGTTTCATTGCTTTAGTGAACTATAATGACCCTGATTTCAGCAAATAGACTCTAGTATCTTTTTAAATTCAGAGCTACCTTTTAAACAACATTTTAATCATTTTAATTGCAGTTATCTGCCTTTGTTTGATATAGTAAAAAATATATTACACATTTAAATTGTTGTTGGACTTTTTCCACTAAATTATGTGATACTTTAAACATCTTATTTTATTTGCTGTGATTTCAGTTCAGTTCGTATTCGGACACGGTATTATTTCTCAGAGTAACTATAGGTTTGATAATATTTTCAATTAGTATTATATTTTGTTTACATTTCAGTAATATCATGATTTTGGTTCAGTTTTAGTTTAGTTCAGTTCAAATTAATTTAGTTTCATTGTTTTAGTTAACTATAACCACCCTGATTTCTGCAAATAGACTGTATCTTTTCAAATTTAGAGCCATCTTTAAAACAATACATTAATCATTTTAATTGCAGTTATCTGCCTTTGTGTGATATAGTTAGAAAGATATTACACATTTAAATTGTTGTTGGATATGATATTTCCACTAAATTATGTGATACTTTAAACATGTTTTATTTGCTGTGATTTCAGTTCGTATTTCGATATCTACAAGTTTAATAATATTTTGAATTAGTTTTTCATATTTGTTTTAAATTTTGGTAATATCAGTTTTATTTCAGTCAACACTTTATGCAACAAATTAATTTAGTTTTATTGTTTTACTTAACCATCAAGATTTCTGCTAATAAAAACATGTGAAAAGTGGATTGTAAAAACACAAATAAAATGTTTTTTTATACTTAATTGTAATTATAATTTAAATTTAAAGTTATAATTTATATTTGAGTCACCTTAGACATTTTATCATTTAACAAAATGCATTAAACTGGTATTGTGCATAATTATTCAAAAAAATTAAACCATTACAATGCAGAAACATTTATTTTATTTTCCTTAGCTTCTATTTAGGTTCAAATTGAACGAATAATTATGGTATAATTATGGTGTTATCATAAATTAAAGTTCAAAATTAAAACCTACCACAGCATCCACAGCAGGAGAACTGTCTCCAACCACCAGTAGTGCAGGACACCTGAAAACGGCAACAAACCCAAACTCAATACAATAATAATTCACAAAAAGAAGACCATCCCGCATTGTATCGAATATTTTGTTTATTCTGACCTAGTTTTGGACTTACTTTAGGGTTCTGGCATTGATGTGGCTACCAGCTACAGGCCTCTCAATTTCCAGGTCTCTTCGGCTATGCAGTAGATGAGAAAACATTGACATCAATGCTAAAACACCACATGTTTCGACCAACATTGTTTGATAGTAGTGCTGTGCTTACCTGGTGTATGACTTGACAAAGAGCTGCAGATTGTACTGGTTCATTTCATTCACAATGTGGTGACGGTACCTGCCAATGAGGTCATGGTTCTGCTGGATTTCCTCCTGAAACAAATAATTATTTATGGTAGTATATAAGATTTACATGTTATCGCTAACAGGAATTGCACCAAATGTGAGCACAACCCAATATAATAGCCATCTACATGAAATATGATCTAGATCGCATTGAACTTTACACTTAACCAACCTTTCCAAACAGGTGAGAGATGATCATGTCAGGCATAGCATGAGTCCAACCAGAGATCTGTAATTCATGTGAAAAACATTAGTGGAACGTGACGGAAACGAAAGCTTGAAAATGCCATGAAGTTCAACAGTCGGCACTCACTTTGTGCGCGGCCCAGTCCATCCAGCCCTCAGCGCATGGGTTGATGTTTATTAGCACGAGGCCTTCCACCATAGCAGGATAATCCAACTGGAAAAGAAAGCAGTGTTGGTAAACCCTTATTTATTAAAAGAAACTGCGAGTCAAGCTGAGAGACATAACTTTGCAGCTACTTTAGTCAAAATTATTGCCAAAATCCACAGGAGGACAACACCTTTAGCTCTCTATTCTGGTTTGATTAAAACTTCATAAATCACTTCAACAGAATACGATAATAAATAAAAAGGAAGTGAAACTCACAGCAAACTTAGAAAGGATGTAAGCGCCGGCTCCAATAGCCATGCCGATCACACTCTTCAGTCTAAAAGGTTTAAGAAAACCGGTTCAAGACAATAATGATCATCCGAAGTGTTAAAGGGGTAGTTCACCCATATATTGAGTACATATACATTTAATTGTACATTGAGAGCATTGTAAGAGCTTATTTTTTCTGTCGAACACAAGAAGACGACATAAATAAATACTATGGAAGTCATAAATACTATGGAAGTCAATGGCTACCAGTTTTCAACATTCCTTCGTACATTTATCTTTTGTGTTCAATAGAAACTCATTAGTAAATTGTGTCAATTTAAATTTAGGGGTGAACTATCCCTTTCAATAATAATAATAATAATAATAATAATAATAATAATAATAATAATAAATTATTATTATTATTATTATACAAAATAATAATACAAAATAATAATAATAATAATAATAATAATAATAATAATAATTATTGTTATTATTATTATTATTATTAATATTATTCAAAATCATAATACAAAATAATAATTATTATTATTATACAAAATAATAATACAAAATAATAATACAAAATAATAATAATAATAATTATTGTTATTATTATTATTATTATTATTATACAAAATAATAACACAAAATAATAATAATAATAATTATTATTATTATTATTATTATTATTATCATTCTTATTGTTATTATACAAAATCATAATACAAAATAATAATAATTATTATACAAAATAATAATACAATTTAATAACACAAAATAATAATAATCACAATTATTATTATTATTATTATTATTATTATTATACAAAATAATAACACAAAATAATAATAATAATTATTATTGTTATTATTATTATTATTATTATTATTGTTATTATTATTATTATTATTATTATTATAACAACAACAACAACAACAAAAAACTCACCCGAAATGTTTCAGGATTGATGGAAGAGTCTCGGAGAGCTGATCCATGGACGGGTACTCATATCTATAGTAAAAAGTCAACTATTTATCATCTGTACTATATATACACACACTTATAGGTCTATGGCAAATGTGTAACTCACCCAGTGGAGAATGTATTGGCTCCTTCTTGCTGTCCTGGGGCATCGACATGACAAACAGCGAAGTGCTGCATGATCTCCTGCATATCCTCATGGCTGAACAAGGTGTCGAAGCAGCTTTTGTCTATAGGAGAAGCATAATATATACAATTTCAGCTTGATAATAATACTAAATGAAAAGATTTTATGGCTGGAGAGGTGTAAAGGCTTACGGTTCAGTCCGATATCGTGGAAGGTGAGGATGACAGGCCGGTCGGCCTTAGGAACTCCTTTCATGGTACAGTGGATTCTGCCATACGGCGTCTCCACGTCATGTTCCTAAATGGGCACGAGGAGACAGTATACAACAGTATGAAATAATGATGAAATATGCACAAACTATGAATAAATGTGTGTATAAACATTAACGTACATGTATATACATTTATATTTTACGTACATTACGAATTTGAAAAACATGTTTATAATATTGCAAAGAGTTGCAAAAACCTGTGCCGTCGGAAATGCTTAACCTAAGATTTACATTTTTCTCAGCCTCTCCGTTTTGTGTTCAGTTTTTTATTTACATTAAAGGCAATGTAATCAACCTCATCTTTGCCATAAAAGTGAAATTACTGAACCTAGACATAGGGGCCTGAGAAAAATTCTCATTTTCGAAGAAGATTACAGATGGAACTTGAGGTTTTTGCATTTGAACTGTTTATATGTAGGGTTTATTTACTAGAAAATCCAATAAATAAATAAAAAAGATACTGCACATATTTATTATAAATTACTGAAAAAAAGTGCATGCATGCAACATGGTAATAAAAGAGCTGATCAGTACATGCTGAACAATCATTAGCGGTATTAATCTCATTTTCTGTAATTCACAGCGCGCATCTCAACAACAGCTTGTGAATGTTGCTTCTGTGGAAACTCCTTTATCCCATTTATACTGTAATTTAAAACTATTTAATTTTAATTTAACATTAAATTCAAAATAGCACATTATGTATTTCTTCTCCAATGAAGTAACACTTATCTGTCAATAAACCACAGACTGACTGCAAACATTTTATCACTCAATGCACTTTGTTTATGAATCTGTAATCCACAAGTGCACAGTCCATCAAATCTGTTTGTCCGATTTCATAATGTTCAACCATGTTTCACAAAGCATTAATCCCCAATTATGATGACACACCAATATTAACTTTACCCATGCAAAACAGCAAAACTGTTAAAAAGCATGAACCAAACTCCTGTACTCACAGCAACTTCGATCTCGAAAACTAATTCCATATCAGAATCCTCCAGAACCATGGCTGCTGGTATTAATTAGCGGTAGTGATGAGAATGAGTGTAAGATCTGATTGGAAGTAAAGCTCCTGTGTGCGCACTTTGTTAATATTCATCTGTGCGCTGGGTTTTATACTCCTGTTGTCGTCGCGCGACATAAGCCCCATGCTCCCAGCATGCTTTGCACCAAGATCAAAACAAGTTAATTCTAGTTAATGACATCCGTAAATTGGATCAGCCTCTGTCAGATGCTTGGAGTAGCCTACTCTAGGCCATCGGAAACTTGGAGAAGTCAAGCCAAACTACAGTGATGATGTTTGCATGAATATTTGTTGTATTTTAGCAATTATAAAGTGAGTAGAACTTCATCATGGCCATACGTTCTACTAAAACTCATTTTCCTTCATTTTTCCCCAATCGAAAAAGTCAGCAACTCTTCAACTTTTTTAATTTTGGACCACATATTGACTAAAATAACATTTACAATCACAGTCTGTAGATTATGTTTGGATATAGTCATGTACACTAATCCATTTTACATAAAAGCTCAGCATATTATCACGCACCGATATTCCTTCATTTTTCTTTCCAGTCACAAAGTCAAACTCCTAAATCTTTTATTTTTAAACCATATTTTGAATAAAATAACATTTCAAGTCTGTATTTCTATGATAACAGAAGCTCAACACAAGATTTTGGCCAATATGTGCTGCTAATCATATCCCTTCACTGTTTTTCAGTCAAAATGCTAGCAACTCTATTATTTATTCAATATGGTACTTAATTGACCCCTGATTAATGAAGGGACTAAGCCGAAAAGAAAATCAATAAATGAATTAATATAATACTTTTTTCCCATAATAGAAACTAGCAACTTCTAAATATATTTATTTTGAAAGCTCATCTTGAATAAATTTAGTTTGCATATAGAAGATCAGCACAAGATTGTGTCCAAAATCTACTATAAATTTCCCTTTATTTACCTTTAGTCTAAAATCTAGCAACTCTAAAACTTTTACTTTGAAAGCACATCTTGACTAAAATAATATTTCCAGCAAGAGTCTATATTTCTATACATTTTCCAGTGCTATATAGGAGCATTTTGAAGGATGTAAACAAAAACAATTCCCAACATATTTCCTGTTTTACGTTTTTAATTTCTGTAGCTTTCGAGAATTTAAAAAGGTCCACATACTGATAAATGTTATGATAGCTGTTTTAACATTAAGTTATAATTAAATTGCCTCTTGTTACAGTTATGAAGTAATTACAGTAATAAAATAAGCAGGAAATGTTAATAGGCAATGACATCACCACATTTAAGTGGCCTAGGTAGGCCCACACAAAATCTGCGCGTGCACAATCCGCAGATTTCCACAGATTTTTAGTCCATCATTGATTGTAAATGTTTGATTGTATATTTATATTTATTCATTTTTCAATTTAATTTCAGTAAAAATATTGGTTAATATGAAAATATTCATATGATTTATTTACAAAACAGTTTGTAAATTACTATTTTCTGTCTTTTAGTAGAGATTTTATATGAGAGAGAGCTTTGTTTATTAAATAAATTGAATCTAATTGGATTCTTATTGTAAACATTAAATAAAAGTTAAAAAGGTATTACTTTTTATTATATATAATATTTTTTTGTTATGAAGTTCCTAAAATAATTCTGCATAAATCCGCAGATTTTTAACAAAATACTCAGCAGAAATAGCAAAAAATGTCCACAGATTCCGTCTGGCCCTACCTGTAGGCCATGATCATGTGTTGAGTTTCTATATCTGCAACTAGTTTTCCGCATCTAAATGCAAGCAACTACTAAACCTTTTATTCTAGAACCACATTTTGACTAAAAAAACATTTCAATTAAGATTGTAAACTTCAATTTTTTTTGAACATTTGGAAAATGTATAGGAGTTTCATAACCATTAAACCCACCAAATCATGAATCATCTCCAACCGATTGAACTTTAACTTTCAATTCACCTTTCCTGAAGTTAATTTAACACTAGTGACAAACAATGACAAATAACCAGCAACAGTCATTGAGAAAAGTCTTGGAAAGGACAACGGTCAAAGATCAACCGGCTGACGCTGCAAAAACTAGCCTCAAGTTGAAGCACGGGATGCAAAGAAAGTCAAATAACATCTTCAGCACTGACAAGGACACAAACATCTTGTGCTTGGCTTTGTATAGTGACTGAACACAAACATATGTTGTCTCCCCACTGACACTAATCTCTTTAAACGGGACGAGCCCTACGTGAGCGCCTCGGGCAGATGGCCCGTGTGTCTCTCTGTGGCCTACGTCATTGGCCTAGAAGCTGAACGCTCTTATTAAAACACATGACCTGCAAACTTCAGGACTTTAATCTGTGTGAGGATCAGCACGAGAGGTCTGCTGGATGCAGATCTGTACTGTATCAGTGCTGCTGTAATCATGACCACACACAGAATGACCGTTCAGATTTCTGAATGGAGAGGATTACTGAATTGAACAAGAACAATTAGTTTATAGTGGTTTAAAAAAAAGTTTTTATTAGATTAGGACTGTTATACCTCTTTACATTTTAGTGGGTGTCCTTTGTAAATTGTGGTAATTTAATATCACAATAGTTCTACTATATAATATAATATAATATAATATAATATAATATAATATAATATAATATAATATAATATAATATAATATAATATAATATAATATAATATAATATAATATAACATAAGCAACTCAGTGGTGCAGCGGGTATATGCAGCCTCACAGCAAGGTCACTGGTTCGAGCTCCGGTTTCCCCCACAAGCGATATAGGTGAATAGGGTGAGCTAAATTGTCTGTAGTGTATGTGTGAATGAGAGTGTATGGATGTTTCCCAGTGATAGGTTGCAGCTGGAAGGCCATCCACTGCATAAATAATTTGCTGGATAAATTGGTGACCCCTGATTAATAAAGGGACTAAGTCAAAAAGAAAATGAATGAATAAATTAATGAATAAAATAAATTTAAATAAATTAAAAATAATAATAAATAAATAAAAACTTTCCTTCCAACCACAAAAATATATTTGATCCGTGTATATTTATGTATTCAACTATAATTTGTAGAAGATTATTAGATTAGATTTTTAAAAGACCAAATTAGTTTTGAATAAAATAAAATACATTTTTTTAAAATCTCAGGACAATGCTGTACTCTTCTGCGCAATTTCTTTCTAGATGGACTGTAGGATTTTCAATGCAGTGCATAGAGGAACACAAATAAAAATCCAAAAATAATATGCTTGCCTTTAGCTCCAATTTCTGAACAGCCTCCCTCAGCCCCTAAAACAGAGGAAGAAGTGTAGGTTAACCAGATATTATAAACATACAAATTAGGGTTGCACAATATATCGTTACCATATCGATATCGCAATGTATGCATCCGCAACAGTCACATCGCAGAATATGCAATGTTGAATTGGGATTTTTGGGAAGTTGATCATCTGCATCCATTTTTGAAGTGATAGTTCTTCCAATAATTTTACTTTACTCACTATTTTTGTTTCACCCTTCACTTGTTTTTTTATGTTAAATACAAAAAGAAGATATTTTAATAACTCTTAAACCTCTGAAACAAGTGAGGGGTGACTAAATAGTGAGTACATTTTCACTTTTAGGTGAACTTTTCCATTTTGATTACTCGATATCTGTACCTGAATACTCTCCAGAAAACTACAATTCACTTTTAACCTTGCTATATTGTATATATATCTATTCTTGCCATTTATTTGTTCTGTTATTTGAGACTCACTCCCCTACAAAAATCCCCCACAATTAATCTAAAATGAATATTTTTTTCCAAATAAAGCCTTTTAAGTCATCTGATGAAATTGTATTCACGTCGCAATATATAAATTGCAGAAACACAAAATATCTCAATGTCAGATTTTTCCAATATCGTGCAGCGCTAATACAAATATAGAACATTTTTGTAAAAGACAACAGTATTTCCTATACCTGCAAATCCTTGTCAACAATCAGAGGCCTCGACTCAACCTGGATATCGTCCATTCTCACCGAGGACACCTAGAGGTAGAAAGAAAAGTGACATAAAAACCATGACAATGTTATCCTTTACTAATTTAGCACAATCTTCCTCCAAGGACACAGAAGGAAGCATCAAATTACCGTTTCCTTGTTTACATTGTGGTGTAATTAGTCTTTGGCAGTGGCTGTTTACAACCCTGGAACCACAGACGTAAAACTAAATAAATGTTCCACTTGATCATTTGAGGCGATTTTACAGAAGTTTTTTTTAATCTAATCCTACTCTTGTGCTACAATTACATCACTTTAATGTAGATGCATAGAGAATTAAAACCTATTCAGAACCCCAACTCTCTATATTAGAACAAATTACTTTAAATCACATTAACGATAGAGGAATGCTATCCATATTTTACAAGACATTACTGACCGGACTAAAGGAAAGCTCCTAATCATATCTTTCAGCATGGAAAAGAGACTTACAGGAAGATATCACTGTTGAGGAATGGGAAGGAGCCTGTTTTTTGGCTCAAACCCAATCTATCAACACTAGATGTAGAATACTACAATATAAATGGATAATGACATATATGATCCTTGTCAAATTACATAGGATTAATCTTAACATTCCAGATATCTGTACAAAATGTCAAGATGAAATTGGCACATTGTTTCATTGTATGTGGGAGAGCAGAGAGCTGCAAATGTTCTGGAAGGAGGTTCTTGATGTGGTTTGTGAAATGACAGGAGAACATATTCCTATGGAATCAAAGCTTTTTATTGCATATATATCCTGAAAATGTGTCGGTGAATGCAAGCAAAAAGAAGCTCATAGATTTTAGTTTAATACAAGCTAAACGTGTGATTGATTTAGTATAGAAAAACATCTAGAGACCTGTTCTTTCACAGTGGATTAAAGAAATGTCTGATAACCTTGCACTTGAAAAATTAACATATAAGAGGTAAAGCAGAGATCTTTAAAAAGGTATGGTCCCCCTTTATGCAATTTGTAAATAGATAAAGTGGAATGGTATGTAAAAATTACTGTTATTTGAATTCCAATTTTTTCTGTATTTGTATATATTATTTTTTCTGTATTTGTATATATTATTTTTTCTGTATTTGTATATATTATTTTTTCTGTATTTGTATATATTATTTTTTTCTGTATTTGTATATATTATTTTATTTATTTTATTGTAGTTTTTTTTTGGGGGGGGGGGTAAATGTAGGGGTGGGAAAGTCTATTTTGTAATGATATAAAACTTGATATCTTGTTATGTTCATGGGAGTTTTGTGACAAAAATGTTAATAAAAAAAACAAAGTTGGAAAAAAAAGATGCATAAAAAAATTTTGGGCAAAAGTCTTTAAATCAAAGCAAAAAAATAAATAAATGAATTGCAAAAAAGCAAAATAAATATATAAATTTAATTAATTACACTTTAATGCATTGTATTCAGGTTTTGTACTCTGTTGCATTGTCATTTCTTTAGTGTTTTGATGATGCAGATCATACATTTGGAACAGTGAGAGTTTAAATGTCGATGCGCATATAAATGGAGCGAGGGCTTGAACGGGCTCTTTGTCTGGCTGAGGTTTCTAAAGGTCACATGTCAGGCTTTTCCTCTGTATCAGGTCTTGACGCGACACACAGGAAGCCACTGACACAGCTGCTTCCACGACTCCAGAAAACCCTCCACCCACTTTAACATCGGCCATTTTTTTCAGATCTACACCAAAGCCAGCATGAAGGCCTTTGTGTCTTATCATCCCCCAGGTTCAAGGAGTGATCCTGTACTGGGCTCCTGTGAAAAAGCAACGATTGATTTTCTGATTCACAGACGACTGGCTCTGGGAACCCAGCCAAACGCTTTATAAAGAGGAGTTTTTGACGTTCAAAAGCGTGATTGTGCAGTCCGTCATTTGCTGAGGTTTCTACTGAAGCCCCCTACACAAATTCTTGCCCTGAATCATGCGAGAGCTCCAATTACTTATGAATACGAGACTCTTCTAGATGAAAACAGCTTGAGCCTTTGAATTCAAATAATATGATCAAAATAAAGAAAATATTTCCATTCATATAAAAGACAAATACATTTTTTTTTATTTAAAAGGTCCTGCTATATGTATGTACATGTAATAATCACTTTTAATTACTAAGGTGTTAATAGATATTTAAAGATATTTAAAAACAAAACATCTTAAGTTGTCTATTAAAGTCTTTATACTGATTTTTATAAGACTTTTTTTTTATCAAAAGGATTTTACATTTACATAGAGCCTCGCTTCCTTTCAATGACTTATAAAAATTATGCGGTGTTCAAGATAATGCCAAAGACACAATCTGTACTTCAAAGTCAATGTGTTATTCAAAGAAGCTAAAGCTGAATTGTCAGAGATATACAGTCTACTTCATAATTAAACTACCATAAGTGTCATTTTATTAAATGCATCTATCTATGCTTCTGCAAATTGATCCATATTGCTAAGAGCAGATGCTTTCTTAACCACTTTTTTCTTAGTGCTGTCATTTTACTTTAGTCATTTAAAAATAATAATAAAAAAAAACACGCACACATGCAAACACATACTCACATTTTCATCTAAACATCAGATGTGTACTATTTCTACTATATTAATCTTTTATTTCTAGACTCTCACAGAAAAGGAACATTATCATGAATATTTAAAGGTACTGATTTATGTATAGTCTGTTGTACATTGTGTGCACAAGTTTACGAACAAGCAATAAACTGTTGCTTGAAGTTCAGTAAACGGCCACCGGTGTCGCTAATAACAAGGGTTTTGGAACAGGTTTCCTCTGGGTGCTCCAGTTTCCTCCACAAGTCCGAAGACATGTGGTATAGGTGAATTTGGTAAGCTAAATTAGCCATAGTTTATGTGTGTGAATGAGAGTGGATGGATGTTTCACAGTGATGGGTTGCAGCTGGAAGGGCATTCGTTGCATAGAACGTGTGTTCATTAGGATAATGCCCTCATGCTGGATAAATTCATTCCGCTATGGTGACCCTAGATTAATAAAGGGACTAAGCCGAAAAAAAAAAATCAATGAATGAATGAAAGAATGTTTGTGTGGTGTGGACGCTCAAATAGTTCATTTTCTGAAATAGTTCATATTAAATATTGTGAAAATATTATCTGTATGCATGACAATAACAAACAAATGGACGCTAATGAGCACAGACAAATCAGTAGACAATATACTGCAAGCTTACAGTTTGCAATGGACAAAATAATGGCAGAAATTCAGAACTATTTAACAGATTCTTTTGAAAATATGCAATCTGTTTCACCCAAGAAAAGAAGTTTGAGGTATACCTAAAACAGGCCAACAAGAGCCAAGAGCCAACAAAAAATAGTAAGCTGGCAAATAGGTCACCTGCTTGTTTTTAAGCCGTGTGCCCTAATGGCCTTTCCTGATTAATCTTTTACCTGGGAGTGGCAGCATCAGTAATGTCTCAGCAGGATATAAACCAAACAGACATAAGGTCAAGTCCTGCCCTTCTCGTGCCCCGAAATACTCTCTACTCTCAAACTTCACCTATCCACCCTTCCAGACCAAGCTTCTTATACCCTTTACAATCATAAACGTGATCTCTTAAATCAAACACTAGATTATGAATTTATCAATCTTGCAGCTTTTCGGATGTTTTTATGAATATGTGCATATATTGGTTTCCATTAACTAATGGACGTTATGCACATTCAAAAGTTTATTTGGGTTGCTATTGCGTAAATATCAGCAAGTATGATGTTTATTTTGGAACATATCCATCATTGCAGCTGCAGTTTCACTTCCCATAACTACTTTTTTCATTCTTCTGTTGATGAAATCTGTGTCTTGACACTAGCTTTTAATTAAGCATGTCTAAAAATGTGTCCCTTGACATGCATAAGTAATCTGAATGATACCAAACAAAAAGCATATTAGATCTTTAACTCCTACAAGTTTCCTAAATGTATTCTTCAATTAAGCTACAATTCTTGTTGACCTACAAATAACAGAGAATAAATTCAGTTTATATTTTTTCAGCCGTGCAGGCATAACCTATTTTACTTAATAATAGACATATTTTTACGTTAGCCTTCACGCCATTATTTATTGCATGGTTTCTCTGCTGTAACTGAATGTTACCTTGTATGAAGTCGCCTAAATAAACTAGCTGACACAAATTACTGAATTCATATAATAATAAAGTCCTAGTTCATATTCATACATCTGCATGAATTTATACATAACTAATTTTAGTCCTAATACGTTCAATTACCTTAGAGAAAATGTAAAACTTTCATATCCAACAGTATTCTGTTAAATCTTTAATATCTGTGTGGGTAAAAAGTAAATAAGTTGGCCTGTGCTAGCAATAATGAAATAATCTATTTGCATTTCAACACTGTTTTTTAAACTCTATCTATATGGTCAGAAAAAAATCGGATTTAGAATAGTCAGGTGTAAAAAATTGTAACTCTTACCCATCTGATTGACTCATTTAGTAGCTACAGATGTCTCACTCACTGCACATCTGCACGTCTCTATTGTCTAACGCACGTCTCTATTGTCTAACACACTTGATTCAGATTATCGTGAGACCTCTATAAGCTGATCTGCGTGCAAAATGCTGAGTGCAGTGAAAACACTCGTAGTAGTTTGATAACGTGCCATCTATCTTCCCACTTGGGCTCACCTGCTTTGTTGACAAGTGCACGTGAAACCATGTGCACCCGCGTAACATGATTAACAACATTTTTAACATTTTTATAATTCGCCTACAGTACATACAGTGACATACAATCAACTTCCTGTTTTTTTCTGTCTTTCTATTTATATATTCAATTTTCTTTGTTTGAAGTTTTTAAAATAGCCATCATCCTCAATATCAAGTCAGATGTGTTTACAAACAGACTGCGGTTTTGTTAGACTCAATAAATCAAACTAAAAGTACGTAAAATAAGGCTTACATAGAAAAAATGGCGCTTTTGCGACTTACCCGTTTATTGTCCGAAAAATAAAAACGACAAAGTCCAACAAAGCTGAAAAGTTCTTGAAGAGTTTGAAGACAATTGACTACGTGCTGCTCGCGACAGGATGTAGCAGGCAATTTTATAAAGATGTGTTTAGTCGGTCCTGCCCACTCCTCCGTCTATTGGGCAACTTCATTGAGTCATGCCTTCCTTTCACAGCATTGCATGATGTTGTTCACTTGAGGAAAAATTAATTGACTAGACAGGCTGTAGGCGAATAGACAGGTAGACATGGAATGTGTTTACATGTATATGTACACTATTAAGAAATATCCGTTAAAGAACGGATGTGTTTTTGTTTATTTACGGTTAGGAATTGCATTATGGGAGCTTCATCTCTGAATCTCTTCATCTCTGTTGACTTTCGATGTTGAAAAATAAACTCTGAAATTTAACAATGACTTTTGTTGACATTTTAGTAGTTTAAAGCTATATATTGACATAATTAAAACAAAAAAGTACCTGCAGTTTATTACCAGGTTTTTCTATCATAATTTACAACAAAGATACATACAATAAATCACTTCAAACTAATAAAAATGTCAATAAAAGACACTTTTTCTAACTCATCAACACCAGAGGTTGTTGGAGATATCAGTTCAGTTCAAAAGCATAAAGAAATTAGGGGGAAACTGATTATCCTAAAATTAAAAATGATAACTTGTAGACTCTTTAACAGTTTATGTCAGTGCACGATTGTAAAAGTAATACAAGTCTCAAAACTTGTTATTCTTTTGAATCAACAAAGTATTGTCCAGAGGAGTGCATGCCTTTGTTTGTGTGTGCGCATCTCCACACAATGCTTTCACTGTGGAAAGCTAATATGAGGCAGTGATAACAAGCACATTCACAATGGACATTGCACAGACGCCACCATTATGCTGATCAACTCTCAAGCACCATTTACACCGCAAACTGAATCAGATGGAAAAAGAAATGCTGAATTTACTTGCAAAGCTAGAGACTTTTCACATCACGGTCACATCACAGCTATTTTTAGGTTGTTTGATGTAAAGCTTGGCGGTCAGACCGGTTAAATTGTATTGTGGAAAAACACAGAAACCACTGTTGACCAGATAAACTTTTATGATTTTAAGATTTAAAGGCAAATGCATAGCGAATAAAAGAGTAAACTACTCGGGTTAATAAACTGGGTTAAAGAGAATAATAACTGATAAGGATTGTGGACTTTCACCTGACAGGTTCATATCATTGTGTACTCAAACTGTGTTTCTCATGGAGTCTGGTGCTATTTTAATATCTACCCACAATTTCACTCTCTATTTAAAAAAAATGTTGGGTTATTTTGATCCAAACTTGAGTAAAAATATGGACAAAATAGGAAAAAATAATTAAAATGATTAAATTTAACCCAATGGTTGCTTTTTTATTGCAAGTTTTGCAAAAAACTTGATATTTAACATTCATAAGCATGCTTAAAATGTGCTCTAAAAACTTTTTTGAAGGTCAAATGTGTAAATTTCTCACCTTTCAGTCAAGTCTCTCTCAAAAAATCTGGATTTGTTACATTTACAGTACTTCTATTAGTGTCCTTGTACTTAAAACACAGGGCAAGTTTCATCCTTAACGCCTCATATCTGTTTTGCACAACATGGAGGTAACTGGATGCCTTGAAAAGAGCAGATAAACACTGACCTCCCTCTCCCTGCAGACTCTCTGCTTTGGACAATTCAAAAGAATAAAAGGAGGTTCAAGACCAAAGGCCAATTTTCTACAGCGGTCATCCAAGAACGGGACAAAACAGTCATTATGTTATCATTTAAACCACACAGACACGCCGGTTTACGGGTGGTATTACCACACAATATAACAATATAAAACACATACACGCCTTCCTTTCAGGTATTTAAAGGTCACCGGGGGCCTGTTTGACGTAGAAATGTTGACTGACAAGAGGATAGTAGATTCTTGCTTTTGTTCCTCGCCCTTGGTTACATGTCTTAAACTATAAATGTGGCATCCAGTTGTGGAAAGACTACTGAAAAATCATACTCAGGTAAAAGTAGAATTTGGCAAAATAATGTAGTGCAAGTAGAATAAAATGATCAGTTTTAAATACTGCTGAATGCGAAGCTGTGAAAGTTATTCCACCTACAATTATTCATTCATTCATTCATTCATTCATTTTCTTGTCGGCTTAGTCCCTTTATTAATCCGGGGTCGCCACAGCGGAATGAACCGCCAACTTATCCAGCATTTGTTTTACGCAGCGGATGCCCTTCCAGCTGCAACCCATCTCTGGAAAACATCCATACATTCTCATTCACACACATACACTAGGGGCAATTTAGCTTACCCAATTCACCTGTACCGCATATCTTTGGACTTATGGGGGAAACCGGAGCACCCGGAGGAAACCCACGCAACCACGGGGAGAACATGCAAACTCCACACAGAAATGCCAACTGACCCAGCCGAGGCTCGAACCAGTGACCTTCTTGCTGTGAGGCGAACGTGCTACTCACTATGCCACCGTGGCGCCCACCTACATTTAATAATGCTTAAATCAGTGCCTTTTTAAGAGTGTTTCTAAGTGTAAGTTCAATTAGTTGTCATTCATGGACTATTCGTTTAAAATGTGTGATCGAATTATTCATATATTAACCTATAAGAAGCCAACCAAAGAAGGTTGCATGCAGAGCAAAATCTGTGTAACCAAAATCAGTTGTGCATCAATCTGCGCATATATTTAAAAATGTAATATTCTGTAGTGCATTTAGTTATTGTTTAAGGTCATTTCACAACTTCAATGATATGACATGAATCAATGACGTGACGCCTGAGCAGGTCTTTGCATGTAACAATGTTGCGTCTTAATAGACACTTAATTCCCTTAATACTGTAAATGTTTGTTGCATTTATAAAGCATCTATGTCTTGAAGTCAGTCTTTCTAATGTGATTTTTTCTATCCGTGATTTGATTGAATGGGAATCACGACAGATTGTTCTACTTAGCCAATCACTTTAGACAAGAAACAAACTGCATATAAAGTAGTGACTGGTTAAAGGAAAATACCACAGTAAACAGCACTAAATGTACTCAAGTAAACAAACACATTTTTAAAAGTGCTCATTCAAGTACAATTCCTGAAAAACCAACTACTCAGTCATTTGAGTTACTGTAATTTGTTACTTTACACCACTGATGGCGTCCATTCAGCAACCAAACTGATTCCTTTTATTAATTCATAAATTCCTAATTATGTGTTAATAGCATCCCAGTCTTTCTGTTTGAGTTAGACTCTAACATGCATAGTCACAATCAGCTTCAACTGCATTAAACTGCTTTAGTCCAGATGCAATACGTGATGCAATAACTGACAGATGTAGTATGAATCATACCATAAGCCATGATTCACATTCACATGACATGAGACAGCGTGCAGTGTTGCAGGCCTCTCCTCAAACCTCAATCACGTACAGTAGCTCCTCCGAATAGGCGATAGTAACAGGATTTCCCAGGTTATGAAACTTCTGGAATATCATGGAGTGTTTCAAATATCCAATCCAGACACTTAAAGTCAGAGAATTGTTATATTTTTCTTTTCCATCATAGAATATCAGGGATTTTTGTTTGTTGCTTTAAGGTTTAGTTTACATTTATCAATATACACTCACTGGCCACTTTATTAGGTACACCTGTCCAACTGCTCGAAACGCAAATTTCTAATCATGCAATCACATGGCAGCAACTCAATGCATTTAGGAATGTAGACATGGTCAAGACGATGAGAAGGAAGGTGATTTAGGTGACTTTGAACGTGGCATGTTTGTTGTGCCAGACGGGCTGGTCTGAGTATTTCAGAAACTGCTGATCTACTGGGATTTTCATGCACAACCATTTCTAGGGTTTACAGAGAATGGTCTGAAAAAGAGAAAATATTCAGTGGGCTGCAGTTTTTAGGGGCAAATGGCTTAATGATGGCAGTGGTCAGAGGAGAATGGCCAGACTGGTTCGAGCTGATAGAAAGGCAACAGTAACTCATATGCTTGCTACAACTGAACCGAGGTATGCAGAAGAGCATCTCTGAATGCACAACACGTCCAACCTTGAGGTGGATGGGCTACAGCACCAGAAGACCACACCGGGCCCCACTCCTGTCAGCTAAGAACAGGAAACTAAGGCTACAATTCAAACAGGCTCACAAAAATTGGGCAATAGAAGATTGGAAATAGGTTTGATGAGTCTTGATTTCTGCTGCCACATTCAGATGGTATAGGGTCAGAATTTGGTTTATGCTGGTGGTGTAATGGTGTGGGGATATTTTCTTGGCATGCCTTGGGCCCATTTGTATTTATTGAGCATCATGTGAACACCACAGCCAACCTGAGTTTTGCTGCGCCGTGTTATAAAGCGCAAATCATTTTAGACTTTTTTAACATTTTAGGCTTCTTTAACATGAAAATGAGTTCACTGTACTCAAATTTCCTCCACAGTCACCAGATCTTATTCCAATAGAGCACCTTTGGCATGTGGTGAAACAAGAGGTTCGCATTATGGATGTGCAGTGGGCAAATCTGCAACAACTGCGTGATGCTATCATGTCCATATGGACCCAAATTTCTGAGAAATATTCCCAGTACCTTGTTGAATCTATGTCATGAATGATTAAGGCTGTTCTGAAAGCAAAAGGGGGTCCAACCCGGTACTAGTAAGGTGTACCTAATACAGTGGCTGGTGAGTGTATTTATTTATTTTTTTGTTATTTCACATAAGTTTAATTTTACCTCCATTTTCTCCCTTTCAGATGTATCAGCTTGCAGCCATTGAAGTCAAATGCACTCACCAGACTATACCTGTTAACTAAGCCAAACATGTCGGGATAATTTATTTGGCTTCAAAATGACCCCTTCAAAAACTGGGTGTCAAAAATATGACCAAACTACTATCGAGCTATATCAAATATAGGAAAGGGAGCACTTCACAGCCACACAAACAGCAAGGACTTTAAGTTGTTTTTCAAAATCTGAGGTAAATTATTATCAATGTTGTTCTCAAATGACTTTTAAAGCCAGGCAATATTATATTCAAGCTAAAGCTCTTTTACAATTATGTTTTTATTTTAATATTATATTATATTATTAATATAAAAGCACAATAGCAGCCTGTTTTTAAGTTATTAGATGTCAAGGATATTAGGCTTTTTAGCCAGTGAAGGTCAAGGAATTTTTTTATTTTTTTGTCTTTCATGGTATATCAGGCATTTTTGTTTCTTGCTTTAAAGTTTAGTTTTCCATTTATCAATATATATATTTAAACTTTTTTATTTCACACCTATTGTTATGATTACTATTGACATATCAAATATGGGAAAGAGAGCACTTCACAGCCACACAAACAGCAAGTACTTTAGTTTTTTTGTTTTTGTTTGTTTGATTGTTTTTTGTCAAAATCTGAGGTAAAATATTCCTTGTTGTTCTATTAAAGAACAAAGTGGCTGCAAAATAAAGTCATGCAAAATAATATTCAGGCTAAAAAAAAGGTAAAATTATGTTTTTTTAACATTGTTTTAATATTATATTATTAATATATAGACACAACAGCAGCCTGTTTTCTGTTCACTGGATGTCAAGGAAATTAAGCTTTTCAGTCAGTGAAAGTCAGGGAATTTGATATTTGGCTTAAAGCGAGAACCAGTTCAATGTCACATATTACTGATTTACTAAAAAGGATAATAGAGAATCTTAAAAGTTACACAATGGTAATGAATACTATTTATAGGGGCTGTTAAAATATTGTATTAAAATGCCGAACATGATTTTTCATTCACAGACAATGAAATGAACAAGAATTAGGTTACGGCGATGTTCAATAAATGATGAACTAGGTAATGATGTGCCAACACAAACTCCTGCCAGTGTGATCAAAGTATTATGGATTATGTATTAACGTGGGTTGTGGAACAGCACAAAGAGCAACTCATAAATGGACAATATAAACAAACGAGTTTGCAAAGAATAGAAAACGTACCCCAAACAATGCTTTTATATTTACAAAACATATTAATCTATGTCAAGTGTCAGCTGTGTGGGAGTTTTTGCTAGCTATTCATTGGTGGCACAGGCATTTTTAGAGGTCATTTCTGACAGAGGTTGTTGTAGTATATGATCTTCGATCAGTTTATCAACATTTGTCAACAATTATAATGGCACTCTACTGCTGATTTCACTTTGATGCTTAGGATGATAAAGTTACTCAATAACTTAGTCATAAATTTTAGGGCATAATTCTTCACTGTGTTTGGTCTAGAATGGATTGCTTTCTGACTACTGCGATATTACAAAAAGTTTCCATATATTACACTCAGAGAGATTTTCTCAGAATGTGCCATGTTTAATCAAATAAAAAAGACTGACTATCATGCTTTTTTTATTATTTACAGGAGACATTCATAAAATGTCATTCAGTAGTATTAACGATTTTTCTAAATTACACCATTTTTAACTGTAATATGAACTGTATTTTACAGCAATACAGTAAAAATGGTGCTGTAAATATAAATACAGTGTTTTTGCTGTAATTGATTTACAGTGAGTTACTGTAGATTCAGTAACTAAGAGTGTGTATCAGTTAGCAGTATATAGCAGAAAGTCTTGGTGTGCATTTCAGAAATATGGTTTTACTCATTTGCAATATAATAGCATTAAAAGTAAAAGCCATGTTATTTTGATTTAAATATGTCTGTTACACTGCTTCAGCCGTATATTGATATGTTATTTTATTATTATATATTTATTTTATTTTACTGACAAGTTATTTGAGACATTAAAGCAGACACTTGACTTGATTTTAATGTAATTTGTGTTAACAGAATGACCTTTGCAAATGTAAATGAATGCACACTCCAATATGTTTATCCATTGTTTTTATGAGAGGTTCTCGATATTTTATAGCAAAGTTGATTCATTGTTCTCACAGAACTTTCATTTAGACACTCCCTGGGCTGTTCCCCGGCCAAATAAACCACTCTGCATGAATTGTTTTCACAGCTTCATCTTCACCAGTTGGTGAGAGTGGAATGTTTTCCTAGGTTTTATCGTATCAGAGCTGTTTTCACCTAATACGGAGGACCTGGATGGGATCACCAACATGAAAAAATCTTCCTGCTTCACAGTGTCCACTTTTCTATGACCTGGCAACATGGTAGCATTCCTGCCACAGGTCACTGCCTCTGCTGATAAGATGCAACCAATTACTGAAGTGGAAAATTGCTCTGACCTGACTTTGTTTTGTTTTCCATTAAAATAACCTTTAAAACAGGACCTAAACTCATTCACTAACAACATGCCGAAGGCAACACTACAAGGTTACCAGCAACCATCTTGTCCAGACTTAATCTTTAGGCATGAAATTCTGCTTGACATATAACAGTCTAGAATGGTGTTAATTATTGCTGTCATGCATTATTAACAACATACATAATACCTATTACATTTCCTTGTATGCATTTTATATAGTCAGGGAGATCACTTCACTGCAGGAGGACCTGGGATATTCATATATTACGGGAAACAGGAAAAATGAG
Source organism: Danio albolineatus (assembly GCA_903798035.1). Taxonomy (NCBI): domain Eukaryota; kingdom Metazoa; phylum Chordata; class Actinopteri; order Cypriniformes; family Danionidae; genus Danio; species Danio albolineatus. The sequence goes on along the minus strand of CAIGQQ010000001.1, from coordinate 10,128,292 downwards.
TTTGGAATTTTTGGAAAAACAGTTTAGATTTTCACCTTCTGGTTCATCTGTCACAGCTGGACAGGTCTGGCTGAGCCCAAAACCGAGTGCTTAACAAATCCTGAAGCATCAACTTACAGTTCAAATGAGATGTTTTGCCCTTCTGTGAAGCTCGGAACAATACTGGAGGAAAGATTTAAAGTTTCTTAGTTTACAGGTTGAGCAAATAAAGAGGAAAAAAGTACACCTTTTTTGGAAACCTGAGCCAAAGGCGGTGGTAATTATTACTCCATTGCTGGAGCAGATAATGGACACTGCTGCCTCGCTAGGGCAATCTGTCTGTTAATCATTTTATCCACCTATACTGACCTTATCACCAGTCATAAGACTTCTTTGGGTGATTTTTTCACTCTCCTGTTCACACAACATGCTCTCAGCATCAAAACAGGCACATGACCAGATTACCATGAACTCAAGTAAACTTATTCTCTAAAGAAAGGTCAAGTCTTTATCTGAAAATATTTTACGTATACAAATAATCTGTCTATAATTTAATATCTTTGTGATCCTGTATGCAATAAATAAACATGAGTAAATGAATCAATATTATCTCTTCATATGCTTTTTTGAATGATGTATGAAACTTATTTGCACTTAAGGTTGCTGTGTAATAAGGCAGGACTTATTGGGAGTTGATTGGATGGTTGTGGTTTTGTTTTTGGTCAATCTCATCTGAGTGACAGATGGCCCCACCCTATAAGAAGATTAGGTAAGATTGGAGGACAAGTATTTTTATTAAAGATCATAATAATGACGGCACGTGATTTATAAAAATATTTAAATTAAAATAAACGTACAAAATAATGATGTGCGCCAATCTCTTATAATAAATATTTTTTTAATGAATATTTTGATTTAATGGTGACTTTAAGCCATTGTTTACCCAAAAATGGAAATTCTGTTATCATTTAGCCAATTCAAAACATATTTTGTGTTCAACATAAATAAAACCCTCATATAAGTCGAGTCATTTTTGAAAACATCCTCCTGTGCCACAAATTATCCTGTAAATCTAGCCTAAAGTTATTGAAGTTTTCAAATTTTTTTAAATCTATTATTTGCATCACATTTAATATGGTGTACTTTATGGTAAAGCTCTTGGTCCACCCATGAGATGTAGAAAGTGCAGTGACAAAAAAATTGTTCACTAATCAACCATCCCTACCTGCATCAGCGTGTGCATCTCTAACGTGAATGACCTCACGTAGTCAAGCAGACGTGGCCAACGTGACTGTGCGTCTGTGATGGGCGGGGCTCACCGGAGCGGCGCGTCATTATAAGTTTGTTTATCTTCTTACCGCGCTGTCGTTCAGTCGTTGGCCGTGTAATATAACACTGTGGTGTCAATGACCGGCTAATTTTACCACGGTCTAATTTATGCTATGGTCGTATATCTAGATGAATTATGGTGTTTAAGAAATGTCACAGAATGACGCTCAGTTATCTTGTTAAATGACCATTGATCTTGCCTTGAAACAGGAGCTTTCAAACGGTTTCCAAACAATAACCCAAAATGATGCTCCCATTACAAGGAACCACGTCGTAAAATATCAAGGCAGGTAGGCAGTGTTGTATATGTAATGTATATTCATAGTTTTCAGTTGCGAGGAGGCTGAGGGAAGGATATGTTCTTTCCATTTCCTTTAGGCCACGAATTTAGGACCCCTTTTGAAAAACATAAGCTAAAATAGCGATGTAGCTACACAACCAGAAAGTTATGGAAATATGCTACTCACGCTCCATAGACAGCAGCTGCAGTATTTTAAAAAACAGCCAACCCTCTTAACCTTTGTTGTTCGTTTTGGTTATAAGTGTTGTATTGGTTTTAATGCAAACTGTAATGGTCCCTGTGGATCTCTATACAGGCAATATGTTGCTTTTCTTTTGGTGACATGCTGAAACCACTAAATTCTATGGAATATGTCCAAAAACACACTAGAAAATGATTTTAGAGGAACCATTAGAACATTTTGGCTTGATTTTTATCTTTTTTTTTCAGCAGGTGTCAAAAATACATTATACAAATTCAATGTACATGATGATGCATATTAGGCAAGCAAATGATCTTATGAATGCAATGTCTTGTGTTGTCATTTAGAGCTTTACATTCATATTCTGGGTCATTCTTTCAAAAAAAAAAAAAAAAACTGGAAAAAAAACCTAGCCCCAAACTTTTTACAGTGTATATATAGTCACTTTCAGTAAGGGAAAGCAGCGTTGTCTCACAAGTTATAGGCCTTGAATATTTTTTTCTTGTAAATACATTTTGATTTAATTTACATGCTCTTAAAGGGATAGTTCACCTGAAAATTCTATTATCATTTGCTCTGCCAAACCTGTTTGAGTTTCTTTCTTTTGTCGAACACAATAGATGATTTTTTTAAAGAATGTTGAAACCTTTGACTATTAGCTGTGTCTCATTTCAGAGGCTGCATTCTCTGAAGGATACAGATTTCCATGGGGAGTCCTTCAAAGTCCACACAAGCCGATCTGAGCATTTTGAAGTGAGACGGTCTAGCCTACAGAGGACAGATCACCTAGCAACCATAACTTGTAATTGCTTTTTTTTCCAAAGTTATTTTAAAACCTATTTTAAGTGATCTGAAGGAAAAGCAAGGTTTACAAAAGCTGGACAAAATATTTTTTAAATAATTTTTTTGTAAGGCATGTCATACTCTTTTTGTTTTAACATGTTTAGATATCAAAGTTAAATAAACATAATTGATACATTTAATCCAGAGTGTCTTTAAAAAATGTCCTGCTGTTTAAGCTAAATTTTGGGATGTTTGAGACCGCAAAGGATATTTATTACCTGGGAAACAAAGAACGCATTTTGAGGCCGCATTTGAAGGTGCCTTCAATTTTTTTAAAATGAGACAGCCTTCATCATGGTGCGATGATGCAGCGCCCTTCGAATGCATCCTTTGAAAATGAAAATGTGCCTCTGAAATGAGACACAGCTATTGACTTCCATTGTATTTGTTTTTCATTCTTTGTTTATCAATGGTTACCAACTCCCAACATTCTTCAAAGTATCTTATTTTGTGTTCAATAGAAAAAAAGAAACTCATAAAGCTTTGGAACAACATAAGGGTCAGTAAATACTGAATAGATTTTTTTATTCTCAGGTGATGCAAACTATTAGGTGAACTATATGAACTAAAAGGTTAACCCTCTTCCATCCAATCTCTTAAAATATGTATGACTACTGCAGACTTACAAGTAATAAATGCCTTATATTAGGTATTCATATTCAGTTATTTATTTTGTTTATTAAATCTTCCTTAACCATAAACAACAACAAACTAACCACTACTGTTGCTTGCTCACACATTTTCCGATTGAAGTATAAATCCTCTAATAAAGAATCTTTGTATTTAGCTAAAAAAATAAAGAAAGAAAGAAAAAAGATTCCTACACACAGCCTAATAGTGTTTAAAGCCATTTCTTTAGTCCTTGTCTGTCAGATGAATCACTGAAGTGTCACAATCTGGTTTGGTCATCACCCTTTACTAATCTGTGTGGAAGAATTCAGGAGGCTTCAGATATCTGACACTTTCAAGAATCTGAGAAAATATTTGATATTATATGTAAGACATCACCTGTGTTTAATTTGCATATTAGTTTTATGGTAGCGTTACATCAGCATATGCTACTATGAACTATGTACTACTAGCAGCACCATTGCAACAAATGGAGGAGCAAAGAACATTTTATAATGACCATAATTGCCATCTATATCTTCCAAAAACAACTCAGGCCTGTCTACTCAATGGACTTCTTTATTTAGGTGTGAGAAAGAAGGTAGCCCACAATATTGCATGATAGTCACAACATCTAATTGATAGCATAAGTGTGCGTTGATATCAAAGGTACTATAGCATCTGTTTACTGCAAGCTAGTACCTTAGTTTATTATTTTTGCAAGCTCTTTACAACCAGACAAAAGGAGTATCTATTTTAGGACAAAGGCAATACGTTTTAGCCTGTTTAACCTAGTCCAAATTGTCATCTTTTTTAATAGAATTTAGATTTATTTTTAGAAATGTACATTTATATAATGGTCAAGTGTGTTATTTGCATGGTTTGCAAAGAATCATGGTGTTGTGTAGTGAAATCTTAAGGATAGAAATTTGGATAAAAGGTTTATATAGGTTAAAAGGTTGCTTTATCTAATTAATATGGAACATAGAAAGGAAATTACCCATAAATATTTAACACTTAGCCAAAGCTTACCTCTTTTCATTTTAGAAATCATTTATTATATTTATTAATATAATTATTATTTATTAATATAATATGTGTTGATATGATTTATATTTATTAAAATCATATGTATAATAATAATAGATTACACATCATATTTTTTCAGCATTATATTAAAGATATAATATAGTCTACTTTCTATATACTTTATATTGTCCAGAGGTTTTTAAACTGAACCAAAGACCCTTTGGGGTTCGCCATGTGATAATACTTTAAAGAATAAAATAGTTGAATTAAATTAGATAAGTATACATATAATAATTAAAATTAAATAAATTAATGAATAAATTATCAAAAAATTATCAAGAAGACTTTTTTTCCAGATTTCATATACCACAAAATAAACTAATAAAAAGTGGATTGAAATAGTATATTCATCATGAAATAATACTAAATTATAATACAATAGTGTAATATAATACAATAAATAAATCTGAAAAAATAAGGATTGAAAAAGGAATAACCCAAAAAATTACAAATTCGATTAAAAAATTATAATAAAATGTAAACAAACTAAACTTGTAATGAATTATTGCAGAACTGTAAAGAGTATACCTTTTAATTACAACAAAATCACAGTAAATTCTAACAGTATCGAGTCTAATTTTTCTATTACAATAAATATATGCATTAAAACAGGATAGGAGTCACTTGCACGAAAATGATCAGATTGGGGTTCCATGTTCTTAAAGTTTTAAAACCCATTTAGGTAAATAAATAAATAAATAAATAATCGCGTTTTAAGCCTATGTCTTTAATAAATAAATAAATTGTATCAAATTAACTTTAACATTACTGCCTCCCTGTGGCAGATGTGAAAATAAACCTTACAGCACAAAGCAAACAGGTTTTAACAGGAAATAAATGTCTCTAAATGTGACCATTATATTGGATGATGGCCTAATCACCGATTAAACTAATCGAGCTGTTTTTCATGACGAGGACAAACATTATGTTAATGCTAATGCATGTGAAAACACTGCATTCTGAGATTAACAGTTTTGTGAATGTGTGGGTTTGGTTCTCTTTAACTGTATAATGTTTTGAAGTTTTATTTTTTCAAATGTTTAAATTACTTTAAATTGTATAAATACTTCTTACAGTTTAAAGGAAAAAATATATAAAAATGTTTTGTAAAGATTTTAAATTTCAGAGCCAGACTACTATCATTTGAAGCAATACAATTATTCCCTCAAAGAAATTACATTAATTATCATATGGTGAAAGACATTTTGCTGCTGATATTTTGCTTTTGCAGCTAAATTTACTCAAGCAAACATTACATATATTCATTCAAAATTCTGTTCTATATTCACATGCACGCACACAAAAGTGCGGTTAGCCTGACAACTGTTCACCAGATTGAGTGAGTACAAATGAGTTACAAACGTTATTCAAGACAAGTAAAACCACGTAAAACCAAAGGGGAAGCAATTCTGGGTGATTTTCAACTTGATTACACTCTTAAAAAAAAGGTTCTTCAGTGGTTCTTTGCGATATTTGAGGTGCTATTTAGCACTTTTACTGTAAAGAACTTTTAAAGCGCCATAAAGGTTCTTCAGTGGTTCTTCAGTGGTTCTTTAAGGTGGTCAGGGTGCTATATAGCACTTTTACTGTGTAAAGAACATTTAAAGCACCATAAAGGTTTTTCAGTGGTTCTTTGGGGGGTTTAAAGTGCTATATAGCAACACTACTACTGGTAAGCACTTGTTCTTGTAGCTAATTCTCATAACTCTTATGTCGGTTTTATTTGCGGAAAGGGTAAAGTAACATTATGAGCACCTTAAAATATAGGTGCTATATAGCACCATTTGACAAAAGTACTATATAGCACCTATTTTTTTAAGGTGCTGTATAGCACCAAAAAAGGTTCCCCCCTCGTTACGACCAAAGAACCAGTTTTGGTGCTATTTAGCACCTTTTTTTTTAGAGTGTACTCTAAAATATTGAAACCTATTTAGGTCTTAATCAAATAACTTAATATCGATGTTTTATCATTTGTCTTGTTTACGTGAATTTCTAACCTTAACATTTTACTGCCTCCACGTGGCAAATGTGACAATAAACCTTTATGCGCAAAGTAGACCGGTTTTGACGGGAAATCGACGACTCTACGTGTGTTAATTATCTTAGATGAAGTGCTAACCGCCGATTAAAGTAATTGAGCTGTTTTTCTTGGCGAAGACGAGCAATAGCCTATGTTAATGGTAATTCATGTGAAAGCACTGCAAAAACTGAAATTAAAAAACTTTCACCTTTAGCCAACATTGACATATTCCAAACCAGTTTAGAAGATATCTTGAAGAATGTTGGAAACCTGTAACCATTGACTTTTACAGCAGGCTAATTGTTTTCCCTATAAGTCACAGTAGGATATAGGCTACAGGTTTTCAGCTTCTTCAAAATACCTTCTTTAGTGTAGAACAGAATTAAGACACTAAAATTGCTTTGGGACCAATCAAGGGTGAGTAAATGATGATTTGGGAAGGATCTCGCTTTTAAAAATACTATAATTATTTAGGCATTATTTAGGGTATTTCAAAATGTTTTTTTCTTTTGTATAGCCTATGTCGTTATTGGTTTAATTCGTATGATTATATCGGCTTTGAAAATCAAATTTTAAAATGTTTTACAGTTTTATGACCTATTTATTTTGAAAATTTCAAATAAATTAGTCCATATCTCACGTGTTAAGTTAGAAAACCCTTTAGAAATGTAAGATTTTTTAATGGTATTCTCAGTTTATTGTGTTATTAGCATTTGGAGCTCTAAATTAATTGATTACAATGTGTCAATGACTTGTCAATTATTCTTTTCATTAATTTACTCAAGTGATTTTATCTATTGATATCTATTTTAGTGAAAGTTGTATATGACCACTGACAAACAAAACAAATCAAAATCCAGTTGAAGAACTTTACTCTGAATCATAAGCAAGATTTGAGCAAAAACAAATTCATCTCTTTAAAACTTCTTACATGTATTTGTCCTTATATTATCAATTTTTGCATATCTTACAATGCACCTGAAGTTCATATCCTAAAGTGCCTAACTTTGTAATTATAAAGTGTTTAAATAAACATTAGATGTTATTAGAAGGTATTTATTAGAAACATTAGATTAAATTTAAAATTACAATAAACTGATGGGAGCTTTAATATCATCAGAATTGACCTATTTTAATCGAAATTAATTTGTTATTAATTTGTTCAGCATTAAGCAAGCCATATACAAATATGAAGAAAAATGCTTTTTATTTAAAAAAAGGTAAACAACAAAAATAAAGTGCAATCTTCACTATTTACATGTGATTTTTCTCGTTGTTCACCAGCTCACAAATCTCGGATCGAATATTAGAGGAGAGCTGAAGAGAGCACTGTGATCATATTTGATCTGATGAGAGAAAAACCGTCCAAATTGAGGTTCTGGAGATAGTCGAGGCCTTTTCGCTGAGACCAAGTGGCTCCCTTCTGCTGAAACATTGTAAAAACTCTCCACAGTGGCATACAGGTGTTTTCTCTTGGTCGCTGCACATTGCGCTTGTCTGTAGTGTGGATGTTCCTCCATCTGCGTGCTGCGAATGCGTTTCACTTCATGGTCACTCTTCAGCAAAGATTCAATGGAAAACGGACCTGTAAACTTGACTTCGCTTTTATTTTCTGTGGCCTTACAGACTGGCACGAGTGTCTCATGAACACACGAATTATCTTCACGTTCCATAAGACCAGGAAACATGTGCATTATGTATTTGAAATGCCGGCGAAACATTTTTGGAGTAATGCCATTTTCGTCCACTTTCCAGAAATTCTTTTTAGGATTTGGATAATCTGGATCGACTGGCACCTGAACACAAAAAACAAAGCGTTTAGGATTGTTTAGTAACAAATAGTCTACTTTTCAATTTGTTACCATGGTAAAAATAAACAAATAAATTATAAATAGATTATATTTATAAACATACCTTCACAAAACACTTGTTTGACGACAGACAGACTCTGATGTTGTTCTCAATGCTCCTTTTTTCTCCAAACACGTATGGTTCCAGCTTCATCATTATCTGCGCAAATAAATGAAAACGTTAGCCAAGTTTACAGAAAACTTAAAACTTAGAAAACAGTAGTGTATTTAGCAGATTTACCTGTTTGAATGTGAGCTTCTTGTCCGGTGATTCTTGAATTGCATATGCAATAAGTCCGGTGTATGTTCCTGCTGCGCACTGCTTCAATCTCCTTCTCGGAGCGCCACTGGACTGCGCCAGAAAACTGCTGAATCCTGCGGTCTCTCCGTTAGTCATGATGAGCTCCAGATCCAAACTCCGACTGAAGACCGAGAAAATCAGGCTCCATTTATGTCCAGGCTGTCTTTCAGTGGGTCTACAAGTGTTAATGAGACCATTAACGAGTGCCATTCATAAACAAGGTGTTAACGGCGAGCGGTTTCTTATGGATAGCGCACCTCAAAATAGACCTGCTTAAAGAATGTTGCTGAAATATTTATTGGTTTAACTTGTATTTTGTACTCTATAAAATATAGTAGTCTAAAAATGGGAACATGAAGGGTTCACATGCAAAAGTACAATCTAAATATTTTTTTAAATAATATTTTTTCTCTGCCTGCTCTGTTTATGTTCAGTTATTTTAGGACGAACAGAACCTGCTCATCACCTTAAACGAGAAATTATGTTACACGTGTCTGAGAAAAATAAAATGTTTGAATTTTGTTCATGTTGGACAAATTAAACATGGCCGCAAATAGCAGTAACATAATGGTGGATTATGTCAAATCGCTGTGGATTATCATTAGCAGTTGTTAATAAAGATGACCACCTAAGTAAATATGTTTTTAGAACGTGTCCTTTTCAATAAAAAATGACCACAGATTTGCCATGTTTAATGAAGACACCTGTTAAAATGCAATTCAGTCAGTAAAGTTTACAGGACTACCAACAAATCTTGAAGCGCAAAGCTTTTATTAAGAAAAAGAATCGTTTGTGATTATTAGACTGAAAAATGTTCAACTATATTTTATTGTTACGTGATAAAACTTCAACCATACTAAATGGTAAAATTTTGAAATAATTATATTAGCTATTATTTCAAAATAGTAGTACAGGCTCTATTTCAAGTCTTCAGTGGCACATACTTTAGAAATAATTATAATTAATGTGACAAGTTGGTGCTCAGGGAACATTATTATTATATTAAAACCGTTTACTTAGTGCTTTTGTGGAAACCATAACACATAATTTTCAGGATTCTCTAATGAATATAAAGGTCAAATTGACATTTAAGACATCTTAATTAGGATTTAGTCGGATTAAACATATCTTAATATATATATAGCCATATATAGCTTAAGCCTACATGTAGCTTAACAGATTTGTCATGTATTAATTAACATAAATCTGTGTAATCTTCTGGTTCTGTCAGTGTTACAGCACGAGTAAAACAATAATAATATCGAAATGCTAACTACTTAAAAATAGTTGGGAGTAATGCCCAGCACATAATCTTTCTCTAACAGCTTCTCTAATTGTGCTTTTCAGTTTAGATCGTTCAGTAGCTATTCATTGTGATAAACATGCACATTATATTTACAATTCACATGAGAGTGAATGGTCTCTTATCACTTCGCTTACCAAATCTGTCTAGTTCCTTATACAGACAAGATAAACTGACTACACTGTAATAAAATCCTGATTGCCTTCAAATTCTAAGCTGAATCAAATGATGAGTCTATTGAACTTGTGTTAAACTGACTTTAAACAGCAACTTATGAAATTAAGTTAGAACATGATTAACTTAGTTTAATAAGGTGCAATAACCTAAAAACATATGCTGTCAGGATTAATTGATCATAATTTTTACACTGTAGCAAACTTTATTCACTTTTTAAGATAAACACTATTTTATTTTCATCTGTCATGTATTTTAAACAAAAGGCCTTGTATAAGTGGTGATCAGGCTAAAAGTTTGATGATATAACAAATTGTCATTATGCACCATATTTGTATCTTTATATATATATTCCGGTGAAAGAGGAGATAATATATACGGCTAATAACCATAAATGAACTCTCCCAGAATCCCCTGCATGGCACATCACTTTTTAGGCTTTTTTTAACATAACTGGTGGGGAAACAACTAAAAAGATCAATAGATGTACATAATGAACAACATAATGTTGATAGACAATGTTTATTTCATGACTTTCATTTTATGCGTGTTACCATACTGGTGTCTAGTAGCTGTGTGAATGACACTGAGCATCTTCCTTACACAAACACTTTTCTTGTGCTCTCTCAGACAAAGTGGTACAATGTTGTACCAAAGAAGGTACAAACCCTTGTCACTGGGGCAGTACCTTTTTATGTGACAGAATTGTACCTTAAGAAAAGAAAAAATGTGTATCTTTTAATGTCATGATTGTTACCATGGGAAACCAAAATGTACCTTTGTTTTTAAAAACCTGCAGATACAATACTGTATACTTTGTGAAAGGTACCACCACAGTGACAAGACACTTTGTACCTTAACAGTGTCAAAAATGCTTCCCAAACATTTATTAAAATGCCTTAAATGTTTAGTTTACAATACCTATAGTTTTATGTTTTACCAGTTGTTTTGTATTATTGAACTAAAAATGTATGTTTATAAGTATCTTTAAACATATACTTTTAAATGATGATTCTTGTTTTAATATGGAAATTACTCATAAAAATCACTTTGCCTTTCTTCTCATATTTATTTTCATAGATACTGTAATAAAGAAGGAGTTGTTCAACACTTTTGTACCTTTTATATGAGAACAATTGTATACCTTAATTTCAGTTGTACCAAAAGGCACATAACAGGACCATAAGAGGTCTTTTCTGTACTATATAAGGTAAAATTTTTACAAAGGTACAAAACTGTTTCTGAAGGAATATTATTTGTACCATCGTGTACCTTTTTTTCTGAGAGTGTAGGAAAAGTTGTTTGTGACAAGCATTGGTTCATTATGTAACTTTCTCATTACCACCTGCAAATGGCTGTGATAACGTGTCTATCTGTGTAACAAAAGATGTTTAGATGTTGATTATTCAAAATACAAACACGTTACCTCTATAAATTAATGAAATGTGGTAGTTTACTGTAAAAATTAGAAATTACTTTTACGGGTTTAACAGTGAAGTATTGGCAACCATAGCTGCCGTTTTTTTACTGAAACTTTACGCGTTTATTTTTTACAGGGTAGGCCTACTTAAAAACAGCCGAGGTAAAAATTTTAAATATGAATACTTATTAATTACACTGCTTAAATGCTATTATTTGATCTTAACTGCAAAAAGTGTATAGGTCAAAGAAGCGAAATGCTAAATAATGTTTATTTGGCATTAGAAAAAAATGTCTCAGGTTTATTTGATTAAACAAGATATCACAATCAAATAGAGGCCTACGAAGACAGATGATTTTATTTAAAAGAGAGGGAGAGAGAGAGAGAGAGGGAATGGGAACAACGACTAAAAAGTGCAATTTCAACTCTCACAGCTCATATATCATCTTGTATCAAACATTAAAGGAGAGCAGAAGAGAACATTGTGATCATATTTGATCTGCTGAGGGAAAGACAGTTCAAATTGAGGTCCTGGAGATAGTCTAGGCCAGGGATCACCAATCTCGGTCCTGGAGGTCCGGTGTCCTGCAGGGTTTAGCTCCAACTTGTCTCAAAACACCTGCCTGGATGTTTCAAGTATACCTAGTGAGAGCTTGATTAGCTTGTTCAGGTGTGTTTGATTAGGGTTGGAGCTAAAATCTGCAGGACACCGGACCTCCAGGAACAAGTTTGGTGATCCCTGGTCTAGGCCTTTTCGCTGAGACCAAGTGGCTCCCTTCTGCTGAAACATGGTAAAAACTCTCCACAGTGGCATACAGGTGTTTTCTCTTGGTCGCTGCACATTGCGCTTGTCTGTAGTGTGGATGTTCCTCCATCTGCGTGCTACGAATGCGTTTCACTTCATGGTCACTCTTCAGCAAAGATTCAATGGAAAACGGGCCTGTAAACCTGACTTCGCTTTTATTTTCTCTGACCTTACAGACCAGCACGAGTGTCTGTGGGGCAGATGAATTATCTTCACATTTATGCACGCGTTGTGCTTGAATGTCTGTGCCAGGAAACATGTGCATTATGTATCTGAAATGTCGTTGAAACATCTTTGGAGTGATGCACCTCTCGTCCACTTTCCAGAAATTCTTTTTAGGATTTGGATAATGTGGATCGACTGGCACCTGAACACACACAAAAAACGAAATGGTTTATTATACTAAAGTACAACTTGCATTTCGTTGCCTCCATAGATTAAAGAAGATTTGAGTAACTCACCTTCACAAAACACTTTTTTGACGACAGACAGACTCTGATGTTGTTCTCAAAGCTTCTTTTTTCTCCAAACACGTATGGTTCCAGCTTCATCATTATCTGCGCAAATAAATAAAAACGGTAGCCAAGTTTACAGAAAACTTAAAACTTTTTAAGTTTTTAAGGAAACAGTAGTGGATTTTGCAGATTTACCTGTTTGAATGTGAGCTTCTTGTCCGGTGATTCTTGAATCGCATATGCAATGAGTCCGGTGTATGTTCCTGCTGCGCTCTCCTTCAATCTCCTCGGAGGGCCACTGGACTGCGCCAGAAAACACCTGAACCCTGCTGTATCATCGTTCGTCATTTTGAGTTCCAGGTCCAAACTCTGGCTGGAGACTAACAAACAGGCACAATTTATGTCCAGGCTATGCATTCCAGTGGGTCTACAAGTGTTAATGAGACCGTTATTAAATGGCATTCAGGAAAAGAAGGTGTTAATAGCGGGTGCTTTTAAGGCTAAAACATACATTAACAGTCACCTGCAAAAAGAATGAGGCTATTGTTGGTCTGAAAAACAGTATGTTGTACTTGTGGAAGACGACTGCTTGTAATGAGCTTCAGGTGGACTATCCACCGTTTAGTCATATGACTAAAAGCATAAATGGCCGAAAAGTGTTTACCGCAAGGTGAGTTCGCGAAATAATTTTTCATTGACAAGTTTTCTAATTGCTTTGTATGCAAGTCAGATCGTTCAGTATGTAGAATAGTAATCGTGCAATTCACATAAGGAGGTAATGTTTACGCATCAACTCAATGACTCTTAGAAAAACAAATTTGCAAAAAAAGCTCCTTAATTTATTTTAGGCTACTTTTTATCTAAACACATTACAATTAAATTTACTTTAGTCAGGTCTTTATAAATGAAAGATAGTGTAGTAGCTACGTTGAAAATAATGAAGAGGGTGGCTGTTGATATCATCATGACCCACATATCTTATTTTACACACACCAAATTCATGTAGCTTGTGTTTTTCTGCTGTAAATTGCAGAATGGTGTGAATTGCCTGTTAAATGAGATATGTTGAAGTTCGTCTCTGCAGACATTTAACATTTAGTGTAATGTACAGTTTTTAATTCATCAACCCAATTTTAAAAATATTTCCACCTTGGAAACAGTAAGATGATAGGATGAAATATCTGGGTATAGGAACTATACTATTCATATTGAAATTGTATGGCCGTTTAAGAATCAGGGACTTGCCCTGCATGAGGTATAGGCCTAGTCTTTTTTTAAATGACAGAAAGATGGTGAAGCTGTTATGCAACTCTACACGCAAGAATTAATCATTCGGATAGAAAGGTCGCTTGTTCGAGCCTCAGTTGGTATTTCTGTGTGGAGTTTGCATGTTCTCCCCGTGGTCGCGTGGGTTTCCTCCAGGTGCTCCGATTTCCCCCACAAGTCCAAAGACGTGGTATAGGTGAATTGGGCAGGCTAAATTGTCTGTAGTGTGTGAGTGTGGGTGTGTATGGAGTGTGTCATCTGTCTATATGTATGGAGTGTATCATCTTGTTAGGTTGGTTGTGTTCATCAACTTCCAGTAGCTCAGTGGTTATCTGTGTATATGTATGGAGTGTATCATGTGTGCATATGTATAGGGTGTATATAATGTATGGAGTATAATTTGTGTAAATGTGTATCATGTGGAGTGTGTCATATATATATATATATATATATATATATATATATATATATATAGAGAGAGAGAGAGAGAGAGAGTGTATATCATATGTGTGGAGTGTATATAGGGTTTGTTCATATGTATGGTGGATGGTCGGCTGTGGTCAATCATCAACTTCCAGTAGCTCAGTGGTTACTTGATTCACCTCTCATGCCAGAGACCCGGGTTCTATCCCAGACCCTGACAGCAGGATGTATAGTATCATGTGTGCATATGTGAGGAGTGTATCGTGTGTATATGTATGGAGTGTATGTATAGTGTGTCATCTGTCTGTTATATAGAATGAATCATCTGAGTATATGTGTGGAGTGTATCATCTGTGTATATGTATAGAGTGTTTTCGTTGGTTGTGTTCATCAACTTCCAGTAGCTTAGTGGTTATCTGTGTATATGTATGGAGTGTATCATGTGTCCATATGTATGGAGTGTATCGTGTGCAAATGTATGGAGTGTGTCATCTGTCTATATGTATAGAGTGTATCATCTGTGTATATGTGTGGAGTGTATATGCATAGGGTGTTTTCATATGTATGGTGCTTAGGTTGGCTGTATGTATAGAGTGTATCATCTGTGCATGTATATGAAGTGTATCATGTATATGTGAGAGAGAGTGTATCATCTGTGCATAAGTATAGAGTGTATCTATTTGTCTGTCTATCAATCTATATATACTATTTGCAACGTTATTAAATTTATAACTGACTAGACTTCTTTGTTTACTTGATTTAAAAGAGGCCTGCTTGGATTTGACAAATAGTTTTATGAGAGCAAGAAGAGACATGAAATTTGGCACCTAAATAAAAAAATCAAAAGTGGTTTTATATTAATTAATTCAATTTAATCTTTATATTACACAAAACATTTCAATCAAATAGGATGAAATATATTTTTATTTAAAAAGTAAAATATATATATAAATAAATAAAGTGCAATTTCAACAATTTGTGGTCTTACTTGACTTGCTCACAGATCAGTGGATCTACAAGTGTTAATGATAACATTAGTAATTGGCATTCATAAAAAAGTTGATAATTTTCTTACGGCTGCTCAAAACATAGGCCATATAAGCTTTGCTTATTGAACGTGGTTAATATATGTTGTTTGTGCTTAATATATGACATTAGGAGTATTTGAAGATAATGACATTTCATTTTAAACAAACCAATCACGCTAGCAAATAATGGTTGAAGCCTTAAAATTGGAAATATGTGTTCATTGTTGGCTAAAAAATAGGGGGGTTATCAAAACATAAAACGTACAAAAAAAAAAACAGTCAGGCTAGTATAAATACATCTCTCAGAATGTGTTATGTTCAATAAAAAACATTTTTTTTTATTTACCATATTTTACAGAAGACATCTTGTACCCATATTTAAAACAATAATCTTTTTGTGGCCTAATTATTTTATGACAAAAGAATCAAGACTTCTGATAGGACTACATCGTTATTTATTTATTTAGGCTACTTGCTCAAACTCCCTCAATATTTAGCCTACCCATACTGAGGTTTTGGTGTGTAGTCAATATGAATGGACTGATAGTTTTAAACACATTTTTAGGACTCTAATGAATGAAAATGTCAAATGAAATGAAAGGATTCGAGATAGACGTACATTACAAACATTAGGAACACATTTTCGGTTTAAGATTTGCTGAAATAGCCTACTTATATAACCATGTGGCAAAGATCAAATTTACGACAACAAAACATAAACAAATAGCCTGAAATTAGAAACCAATACATTGGCAAGTTGTAATTATTTGAGAACGATACCTAACTGCACATTACTTTTGCTAACGTGTTTTCTAACCGTGCTTTATGAAAGTTAGACCGTTCGACATTTGTGCTGATGATAATCGTGCAAGTGTTAGGTACATTTGAAATTCATATGAGGAGGGAATGTTCGCGCATCACCTCATTGACTCGGCGGAACTACATATCCTCTAAAGTTTCTCACGGACAAGATATAATGTAACAAACAACGGTGTGTTTGCAACCCGAATCGCTTCAATGTAGCATTATACACATCTGTTTTCTTTTGTCATGTCGTTATAATTAGAAGTCCGCGTATACGAATATGAAGAAACAAACAAACAATAAAATGAACGAAGAAAGCGCTTCGTCTGAATATAAAATTATCACCCCGTCTAGAAACCAATGTGTTTACACCAGCTGTTACTGGTAAGTGCGATCATGTCTTTACCAGCACTTCATATTTATAACACACCATATTCATACACGTTTTTAAATATTTGTATGTTGCAGTGAGGAGAATGTGTGGAAACTGTGTGAATATATCAAGAATCAGAGACATTGTCCTTTGGAAGAGGTGTATGCAGTCTTTATATCTAATGAAAGAAAGATGGTAAGGTTCATATCCACACCACACACATATATAAGTGTAATGCACATTTCTATTATATATATATATATATATATATA
>CAIGQQ010000001.1:10043777-10111067 GCA_903798035.1 Danio albolineatus | reverse complement strand
ATATATAAATAATTATGTCAAATTTCAGATACCTATTTGGAAACAAAAATCCAGTCGAGGGGATAAACCAGTAATTTGGGTAGGAACTTTATTTATATATATATACATATATAAGGTGGTCTGTTATTGATGTAAGAATGTTGTCTTCCATTTAGGATTACCATGTTATTCTTCTACACGCAAGTAGTCAAGGACCGAGCTTTGTATACGATTTAGACACCGTTCTTCCCTTCCCTTGTTCACTTGATGTTTATTCAAAGGAAGCCTTTCAGTCTGACGAGCATTTAAAACCTGCTTTCTGGAGGCAAGTATTATCTGATCTAATCTACATTTTACAATAGACAAAGAATGTTCCATCAGCGTAACAAGTACTTATTCAATTCATAAAAGAAGCGCAGCATAAATTGTAATCAGACAAAACTGTATAAAGATTTAAAAATGATTAAGTTTTTTGGGCTGCGTTGTTGTCCTTTTAGTATGGCATGAAATTATTTTTGCTTTAAATATAACTTAGTATTTGAAACTACTATTACACTTAACTACATTTTAGAGCGCATCTTATGTAAATCATGGTAATGCACAATAGTCAATTCACCAGCCTGGACCACGCCACACTTTGAGCTATTGTAAGTATGAAAGGGATGGTAAGGGAACAGTGGGATGAAGGAAACGGATGTAAGAGGTTAATCTGTGTACAGGTAGGTAGGTTGATCGGGCGTCTTACAATGATGCCCAGAGACTCAGAGACCCCCAGTGCCATCTCTGTAATATTTTGGTAGAGTGATTTGGACACCTGATTTAACCTAGGAGGGAAGAGAGGGTTATAGATTGTTAATGGGAAGCAAGGAAGAAAAGGGAGGAAGGGTGAGTTCGTGAGAACGAGAAGAACAGTGCTAGAGGGCTGGTCTGCCTTAAGTTTTAGGGAGTAGGTGATTGGTTAAGGAGGCAAGGTGAGGCGTGGTCTCACTGCTGAACCTTTGTTAACAAGTTTCCTTTATTTAAATGATTTTTACTTTCATAAATTATTTTTGCATGGAAAAAAATAAACTACCCAAAGATTTTAATATACTATGAGCTTTTGTTTTTCAGATGCTTAAACTCCTTTGTCTTTGACCATAATAATAATAATAATAATAGCCATTTCAGTCTCAGTTTAACATAATCCCAGAGCTATTTGCTCTTTTAGGAAACTTCGAGTCATACCAGGAGACATTTATTTGAAGGAGTTTGCTTCTGATCGGTCACATATGAAGGATTCTGATGGGAATTGGCGTATGCCACCTCCAGCATATCCATGTTTAGAGACATCAGGTTTGTTAAGAATATATCGGTTGCACATTAATGTACAGTAAATACTATAATTTAATTTCTTCTTCCACTTACACTGTATAACGTGTCCTTTTCAGAATCCAAAATGAATCTTGATGACTTCATCTGCATGGATCCCCAAGTGGGATATGGAGAGATTTACAGCCTTTCAGACTTTGTGAAACACTTTGGAGTAAAGTAATGTTTTTGCAGACACATTTTTGTGTAGATAAATGTACATAAACAGAGCCTCAGGGAAAGATCCTATTATGATGGACAATGCTGTGACTAAACAGGCCTCAAAAAACACATTTAATGCCTGTGAAGTTCTTTTTTACTAATTGAACAGTTTATAAAGTGACTTAATTATAGTCAGTTGGAAAAGTCACAGAAAAGACAGCCATTGTTGTCATTTGTTGTTGTTGTGTATCATTTTTATAAAGAAATCAGTTACACAGATGTACAGATAATAAAAATGCAGAATTTAAACAAACAACCAAACCGAAATGCAAAACTGTGTAAGCAGTTGTAGTGCTGGAGTTAAGCAATTGCTGCCAGGTAATCCTTCACCTCAGCAGGGGACAGTCTGCGAAACCCTGCTTCGTTACAGATGCCCACCTCAATGTTGTCTTCTGTCATCTGACCTTCAAAACTTTCCTGTAGGTAAAGAGAAAACGCTATAATGTGGCCCTGTCAAGATTGGCTTGAATTGGGGTAATTTGATCTGCTCAGTTATTTGATCTGCTTGCAGTTTAAATTTTGGACAAACAACAAAACTATTTTACAATTATTATATACTATGGGGTTTGCTGAATGCTTGATTCCGGTTGACAAATGTTTAAGGTGTGTAATAATTTTCAGTGAAACACTCTGCTGTAGTTACAGGCAGGTTTTAAATATATTACAGTTCCACTATAGCAAAAACCTACAAAGACATTGACCAGTAACTCGATCAATAAAAATCAGAAGCTACATAACATTTAAGCTCAATCCCAATTCTACCCCTTAGTCCTCCTTACACCTTGTTTTGCGTGTTCACGTAAAGGGGTAGGGGTCTCCTAATTCTCTTTAGCTTGAAGGCGTAGGGCTAAGTGGAAAGGTTAGATAGGACCAAACTCGAAACCAAGGGGTATAAAAATTTATCAGAATACACCAGTTACAACGACAACATGTCTGCGCATGCGTGTCAGGAGATGCAGAAATCAAGTTTTTTGGCATTATGAATAATTTTTAGAATTAGCAGATGTTTTAATACATTCATAACAGCGTTCATGTTTTTCAGCAAAGCTTTTTAAAAAAAATGTAAAAAGTAGCTATATCCATAAAAATAACTCCTATATCGCAGTCCCACAACATACTTTCACATCTGTCACTCGAATAACCAGTCAGAAAATGACCTTTTTACAGTGTCTGGTATAACATTACCGTTGGTTTCTTTTGCATAGATAGATATGGCCACTGTGTAAATGCACAGTCCAATTACGAGCTTATTGCCACATTATATCATTATGGCAACATCATATCGTTGCCTTCAGTGATTACCTTAAAATAAATGCCAAAAACTTTTGTTGTCAATCTCATATGAAGTAAGAGCTTGTAATGACATGATGTTTGCTGGTGTTGTAGTGGTGTCCCATTTCTTAGGGGTAAATTTGAAGCCCTTCTCCTTCTCACTCTGTGTCAAAGGGAAGGGGTAGGGGTATAAAAAGAGAATAGGGATTGTGCCTAGTTGAAAGGCAGTAAAAGTGCTTCTCTTTTAGTTTAGCTTTCAGTAGAAAAGCTCTTTTTAAACAGTCGAGAGATGCACAGACTCCATTAATGCACACACATATTCAATCTATATAAAACCTGGGATATCCTGCAAAAGCTCAGGCCTGCAATAATAATTTAAGGTGTTTTGGAATTTGCAGAAGAGGCTGTGGATGATGCATTAGAAATACACTCTTTACACAAGAGCATTTTATGGAAAAAAGACCTGCCAAATCTGGCAGCTAGCATAAAATGAATAAATGAATCAGGGCTATTGGATTATTAGAAGAAGAAAAAAAAGTGGCTTATTGTGATTCCTTACATCTTCTTACTACTTTTGTTTTAATTATCCGATATAGGAAGTTAATAGTTATTTAAGGATGAACTCACCTTTAAAGTCAAGATGGCAGTGTGTATAGCATCTTCAAGTTCCAGATCTTCGTTATATCTGTAACAGAACAAAGCAGTGCTGTTCAACTTTTGTAGAATAACGTTTCATTAAAAATAAACACATTGCCAAACATTAATTATTCAAGCTGCAAAAGTCTACTGTGTGATACCTTTTTTCAAGGAACGTTTTTCCATTCACATAGTTCTTTCCCATTGCTGTGGCTTTCCAGGCGAAGTATGCTCCCTGTGGGATATCAGAGAAATGCATGACATTATAATGTGCTGTGATGTGATGTGATCAAATAAATAAACAGAAAATAAAAAAAAGTTTTTATTTACTATACCGATGGGTCTGACTGAAATAAGTATGGTCGGTCTTCGTCCCAACCAGCGATGAGGAGAGACACTCCAAATGGGCGCACACCTCTATAAAACACGACAGTTAATTTACTTCAGGAGCTCTGTTTACGTCTAGTACAGTAATAATAGGCAAGAAAAGAACATACCCTGACTGTGTGTATTCTTGCATAACAGAAGCCACTCTCTGCACCAGCTGGCCTGTGGGGATCGGCTCTTGATACACCAGGAAATACTGCTGAGCCAGCTTTCTTGCCCTTCTGACCAGCACCCTGTCAAAAAATAATAATAATAATAAATTCTATTGAGCTTATTCTGCAGTGCGGAAGTGTGCTCATTTTTGTGATTGTTTTAAAAACTTTTGATTCAGTTGCTTATGGGAGAAATGACTAGGGATAATAAACAACAGAAAGTGGTCAAACTACTTGCTCTGCAAACAAATGTGTTCATGACTATGCAGAAAAAGTAGAATAATATAATAAGAAAATATCAGTTTGCAACATCAAGCAGCATAACAAGACTTGTTAACATCTAGAAATCACTGGAAGTGAATAAGACTGGAAATGTTGAGCCAAAACATTCCAATGCATGATGGCAGGTTCAGCTGTAAGGGTGCCAACTTGGCTCATTCAAAAATCATTGCATTTTTAGATTATATCAACCATCTGTTTTAAATAAACACTGTTATTTAATACCTGTAGTCGGGACCCATTCCACTGTACACCATGCCAATGTGTTTGGTTATCGGTTCAACTTTGTGCACGCTCTGTTCATCGTACAGTATGGACTTTTGTTTCTTCTCTGTTGCCAGCACAACTCCATTTGATGCTGCAAAAAAATGACAAAAAGGGGCCTTGAAAACAAATGTACAATTTATGTCAAATGCATAAAAAAACGCTTAGAAATGTACAATAATTAGGAACACAAGACAATCATTATGTGTAAAGGCATAGTGCAGCATTAACGGGGACCTATTATGACCCCTTATTTTACAAGATGTAAAATAAGTCTCTGATGTCCCTAGAGTGTGTTTGTGGAGTTTCAGCTCAAAATCCCACACAAATAATTTTTTTTATAACTCTTTGAAACGGACCCTTTTAGGCTTTTATAAACTGTCTCTTTAAATTCAAATGAGATTGTTGTTATTGGGTGTCGATTACATACATTTCTGATATTTCAAAGCACTACACCGGTCCCACGCACTAGTAATTCAACTAATATGCAATAGTAATTTATAGTAAAAGGCTTTGAACCATACTAAAGTGTATTATTTACAACTATTTTTAAAGAAGGCCACTGCATGCCTCCTCAGAGCATTCGCCTCCCATGCAGGAATTACCGGTTTGATCCCCGTTCGGAACGAGTGGCCAGGTGTTGGACCGGTTGGAATACGAAAGACATAAATTCTTTTGAATACCATGGATACCATACCATTTTACTACAGTCATCTGTGGTGTAATGTAACATACCTTATATGTAAAAAAAAAAACACAGTCATTGAGTAATTTGTTTATATTACTGTTGTTGTATTACTACAATAATGAGTTGGTCAGTTGTGAGTTTTTGACATCGAGTTGAACAGTTCACTGGTTCAGAAAAGCTTCATTTTACCATCACTACATAAGTGCCAGTCCACTTTTTTTAGAAAGGCTGCTTTAAGTAGTTTTTTTTCCATATTTTTTCCATCTTCTTACGTAAGGAATCGTGAAAATTGACTTTTTGTGTTAATAAACATGTTTGTTTTAAAACTATTTTTTAATTAATACAAAGATCAAGAGAAGTATATATAGTCAATGAACTACAACATGTGTGTCTTATAAGGTTTGTCAGTTAGTGTTCCAAAACAAATTTCCTTGAGGAGAAAATTAGGGTTTACTTCCCGAACCAGATTGTTCAAATCTGTAGATTTTCATATTATGGCTAGTCTGACCAGCATTTTATTTGTAGACACTTAAAATGCCACTTCAGAAGTACTTGTGTATGTATGCGGTGTTTAAAAAAAAAAGCAGTTTCTGCACTACATGCAGATTAGGCATGGGACGATAGCCATTTTCAAGGTATACCCCGGTTTGGAAAAGTCAAGGTTTTAAAACCGTCAAAATTTTCCAAAATGTTCCTAAGGTATAAGGTAAGGTATGTGTAAGCCTTTTGGGACAACAGTATCTCCACAGCAGAAAAGATATCCAAAGATGGCATTTAATTTTTTTTTTTTTTAAATAAGTGTTTTGGAAACTAATGAAGACAGCAGAAGTCAATGATTTATTTGAATTATTCAGCCTGCATGTTTACTGTTTCAAAATATTTTAAACTTATTAAAATATATTGTGTCCAAAGGGAAAAAAGTTTTAGTTTTTTACCCAGACATTTAAAAAGAAAATATTTAATAGCAGTAATCACAATACCGTGAAACTGTGATATTTTTATCCAAGGTTATCATACCGCCAGAATCTTATTCCAGCCCATGCCTAATACAGATTTAATACATCTCTCTGCGATTAAGATAATATATAATACATTCAAATGACATCTAAAACACATCATCTTGCTTTAAAATTGTCTGAATTTGACTCAAATTCTGGATTAAGAACTCAGTTATTGAGAAAGTTCCTCAATATCTGTTCTTGACATCATGGTCAGTGAAGTTTGTGATGCTCTGATCTATATAAACTTGCCTTTAATTCCTACAGATGGAGCACCAGCTGCTACTGCGGCCAGAGCATACTCAATCTGCACCAGTTTGCCAGACGGGCTGTGGAGGAAAACAAAACATCAGTTCAAGAGAAAAAGCAACCGAGATGAATCTGAAATGAAACCGAATGCATTGTTCATCTCTTTTTTTGAGAAATGCAGATATTTCGTACTTAATATTCTGAACTCGGGCGAAATTTTATCAACTGAACAAAAGCTCACACTAACTTTATACTGTATTATTGCAGTCATATACAGCATAAATCACTGAAGTTAAATAAGATAACACTCGTCACCAAGAAAAAGACACAATATGTAAACAAAGTAACTCGTAAACGCAATTAAAATACATCAGATGTTGAGGTAATTCAGAATAAAAGAGTAAGCAAACAAAATAAAATTATTCAAATGTGAAAGGCTTCATGGCTACTAACACCGTGACAGTGCATCTCCGGTGCGACTTATACTTCAGTACATGTAACACGCAGTTAGGACAAAACACAACACTTTAACAGTACGTATGCAAAAGAAGATATGTGTTGACTTATTAAAGACACATATGAGTGTATATATGACATAATTACCTAAAAGTTGTGAGAGAGAAACTGTATCCTCGTTCTGCCATTTTTGCTACGGAAACGGTTTAAACAACTTCCGCAAAGTGTTTGTGAGCTCACTCGTCAAAATAAAAGTAACTCAACGCAGAATTAGACTGGACAGTCCCACTGATCATTAAATATTTGAGGAGTTTATTGTGGATAATTTCTGAGTGAAAAAAAATTAAAAAAAACGCATGACTGTGGCATGACATGAACTTTGAGAATGATACAATTTTACCTATGTTTATTAGCAATTCTATACCATTCAGCGTAAAAAGCACCATATTAGCATGCAACATTGTTTCTGAATTGAGTTTTGAACATTTGAACGCGCGTTAACCTTGAACAACACACACGCCCTAATACGAATTTAATTTGCACGTTTTTTTAATTATTTAATATAACAAGGTGATATTAAAGTTTAATTAATTATGCAAATTTAACATTTAGATGTCTCAGTTGTTAAAGTTTGTTGGTTTACATACCCAACAGATATCCACAAACAGGTCTTGCCCGTAACAATAGTTTTTCTTCATTAATGCAAAAAAAAACTAAATAAAACATATTATGTATGTTCCATGAAGAGCCAACCCTTATGCTTATGACTGTTACATAAAATTATTTTTATTTTTTGTTTGCTTCTGCATTTTTATTCACAGAATTTCTACAGAGTATGTCAACTCATGACTTTTGTTGTCACATCCGTAACGCATTACTGTTGCTGTTATTTTAAATATAAAACACAATCATTTTATTTTTTAGCTTAGTCCCTTTATTAATCTGTGGTTGCCACAGCGGAATCAACCACCAACTTATCAAGCAAATGTAATTAAATGTAATGTAATGTGTATAGTGCCCTTATTGTGTTTGGCCATACACCCAAAGCGCTTTACAATCAGAGGGGGGAGGGGGTCTCTCTTTCCACAGCACCACCAGTGTGCAGCATCCACTTGGATGATGCGACGGCAGCCACAGGACAGCGCCAGTACACTCACCACACACCAGCTTTTGGTGGAGTGGAGAGACAGTGATAACTCTGTAGATGGGGATGATTGGGTGGTCAAGATTGGTAAGGGCCAATGGAGGGAATTTGGCCAGGACAAATGTTTCATCCGAAAGACGGCACTCACTCAGAGTTTAGTGTCCCCTTCACTTTATTGGGGTGTTAGGACTCACGCAGACCACAGGTTGAGCGCCCCCTGCAGGCCTCACTAACAACACCTCCAACAGCAACCTAGTTTTCCCATGTGGTCTCCCATACAGGTACTGATCAGTCCAGACTATGGTCTATGGTCATGTGAAGTGAAGACTGGGGATACCTTATATTAATGCTACGTGAAGGCCATGTGGGGTTTTGATCGCACAAAGTGAACACCAGAGGGTGAGGGCCGGGTACTTATCACACAGCGCCCTTCATCCCATCACAGGCCTGTCCACTGTGCCACTGCCTATAGCACATGTCTTTGGACTGTGGGAGCAACCAGAGCACCCGGAGGAAACCTACGTGAACACAGAGAGAGCATGCAAACTCCACACAGAAATCCCAACTGACCCAGCCGAGGCTCAAACCAGCAACCTTCTTGCTGTGAGGCGGCAGCACTACCCACCGCGTCACTGCGCTGCCTAAAACAGAGGCATTGACTGATTTTTTTTGTATGCGTGAACTCCATGGTTAAGGGGTCAGAAAGATATAAGCAGATATTTCAGTATACTGGTAACATACATTCTCTGAGTATATATGTTTCATTTTTTACTGCAAATGTCACATCCATAAAGCTGGAATCAGCCTAGAACAGTGGTTCTCAAACTGTGGTACACGCACCACTAGTGGTACACAAGCTTCCTTCTAGTGGTACGCGGAGGAATCACTGCATAATTAAAGTAAAAAAATGAACACACTTTTAACCATTTGATGTGTACGATAACACACATGTGATCGGTGAATTGATTTTAATAGGCTAAACCCTTTATTTAAGTGGCTGACAATTATAAATATTCTTAATTAGAAGAATCAATCTGCCTCGTTTTTGAACTGTGCACTGCTGTAGCTGCTTAATTAGACCTACTTTGTTACTGTACGGTTATTATGGTGGTACTTGGAGAGACAATTTTTTTCTGAGGTGGTACTTGGTGAATAAAAGCTTGAGAACTACTGGCCTAGAGTTTATTTAGGCCCATTTCGTGTTAGTGAATCATATTTAATCTATTAAGATTAATTATATACACTTATAATGTTGTAACGTAAAAAACACCCAGTCTATTAATTATATATCTATTCAAATCCTCGTTTGTTTTACAGACAGTTTGAATTGTCGAGTGAAACCTTTATTATGTAATCCCTTCTGACGGACCGGAAGCGGTTGAATCGCGTCAGTAACAGTTGAGCATTACTTCCTATCGTGTCTTGACGCCGAGGTATTGTCTCTGAAAACTGATCAATATTCGATATTTCTTCATATAGGTACATTATTAGATGCTTATAGAGGCTCATGTAGGCAGTGTTGATCTCATTTCTTTTACGTTCGTCTGTTCAACTATTCTGGATAGAAGAGTTTAATGAAGGCGGATAAGCTACCGGCTAATGTGATCTTCACGCTCTCCTGAGTGTGGTTTTTTGGGGTTTTAAATGTGGGATTCTCCTTCCTAAAAGTGTACAGTGTTAGCTATTTTTTACGTTTATGAACTCTTATTTTACGTTTGTTATTAATTAGTAAAGCTAAATAAAAAAATACGTCGTTTTTCTTAATTTAACTTTTGGCTGTGAATCTGATACTTATTTTCGGGGATATTTCACACAAAAATGTAAATAGCCATCATTTTCATACGCCCATGTTGTTTCAAACCACTCTGACTCCCTCTCAGTCGCTGTTCTCTTTCATTTTATGTAATGAAAAATACAGCCATGACTGACTTTGTATGTCTGTAAATCAAAACAGTAAATGTGTGTTTGTTTTAGAGAAGGCCATGGCTCGTGGGCAGCAGAAGATCCAGTCTCAGCAGAAGAATGCAAAAAAGGCAGCTGAGAAGAAGAAAGGTCAGGGAGCGGATCAGAAGACTGCAGCCAAAGCAGCACTGGTCCACACATGTCCTGTGTGCAGGGTGAGACATTTATGTAACTTCAATTGTGGATGTAGTTCCACAAAATGCAGGTGAAAGAACACAAAATCATAATAAAAACATGATTTTTTTTAGCTGAAACTATTCTCCTTGGTGAATCATAGCATGCATGTCAATGGCAACAAGTACAAAAAAGTGTCTTTGCGGGCAGAACATAATTAACGTGTCTCTTGCTGATACATTTATCAGGGTATCTGCAGGGTCTTAAAATGTCTTAAATTTCAAAAACCAAATTTTAGGCCCTAAAAAGTGTTAAATCCACTGAAATATTGCGTTGTGGGTCCTAAATCGTTTAAAACTGGGTTTTTTCTCTCTGTCCATTTAAAGGGCACATACATGACCCCTTTTTTATATTTAATATAAGTCTTTTGTGTCAGCAGAATTTGTCTGTAAAGTTTCAGCTCAAAATACCCATCAGATTATTAATTATAGCTGTTTAAAGTCCTTCCATTATAGCCCTAAACAAATTTTTGCGGTTTTTGGCGCTAGCCCTTTAAGAATAGTCCTCCCCGCCCACCGTTCCCGTCAGCGTGCCTCAATCTCCGCCCTCGGCTGCGTCAGACACACAGACACACAACAGGAACAGATCTGAAAGAAGCAGATCTCACTACGTTTGAGAAATACAACAGTAAGAACTTTACCAAAGACTGTTTAATGTGTTTGTTAAGGAGTTGCAACGATGAGACACACTCAATGCAGTAACAGAGTTCGTTCGCGCACACGCACACACACACACACACACACAGCGCGCGTTGAGCTTCGCACTGATTTGCAAGCAAATGTGAAAGGATACGGGTTTAATCTCCACTGCTGTATGGATATCTGTATGTTAATGTACTAAATAAACCTGATTTAATGTCAACAAACCGAGATTGAAGCGTATTTTTTGCTGACACACGGCTGTGGTGATGAAGTAAAGCTGAAGTAAATGGCTGTAGTTCATTACAAACATGCACTGTTTTAAACACGTGTTAAACTTGTGAAACTCACTCTAGATCACATTCGATGATGATTAATGACCTTCCCGAACTGAACAGACCTTTTATTCCCGGTTGTTTTGCGCACGTCCTGTCTTGTTGATATGATTATACACGTTACTACGGAGGCATGTTAATACGCAGCTGTCAATCAATTCGGTGGGCGGGGGGACCGCACTCCTACGTCAAGTTGCGGTGGATCTCAAAACCGCTCCAATTGGTCCACCGTTTTTATGCTGTTAAATTGAAAAAAAGGACTGGGTGTGTTTATATCACCCCAAAATGACCGTCTATACACTATAACTACACATATGACTGTCCAAACAGCTTAAAAAGTAGATTTTTCATCAAAGGTGCCCTTTAAAGCTATACCAATGCCCATCCAATCACTAACAATATATTTCAATAAAAGTTGTAAGAAATGTTTATTGATTAACTCTATTTACTTATTATTATGGTTTAATTATCTTCTTTACATTAACACTTGTTTTTAGTGTTTTTGTTAAGTTTTAAATTGGTTATTTAAAAAAATCTTTAGCATTTAGCCTTGTTCATGTCTGATATTTCATTCATTATGATCTTAGAAGGGTCTTAAGAAGTCTTAAATTTGACTTGAAACTGTAGAAGCCTGATTTTTGTCTAATGATGACAACTGCAAGAAACTGAGTATTTGCAAAGTTATTACCTTTAGTAAGTGGTTAGTTTACCTAAAAATGAAATTGTTATTAATCGCTCGATCATGTCATTCTAATTCCACTGCCAATCTCCTCAGGCCTTTGTAAATATTAGGAACACAAATTTATATATTTTAGATCAAATTTCATAGCTCCTTCATCCTCTGTAGACTGCAACAGTTTTGAGACATTCACAGTCCAGAAAAAGTGGTTCAACTGTAATCATATGAAGATCCAAAACACTTTTGCGTGTCTTAAAACTGTAAACTTTACTTTGTTCACCTATACGTTCTCTTCCTCATCAGTGTGTGCATTTACTATGGGCAGTATGACATTGACATTGGAGTTCGGAGTGCAACACAAAAGTGTTATATTGCAAATGTAAGCTTTGTATAGTAAACACGAACCCTGATTTGATGTGGAAGACATAAGAGAACAAAGTTGTTTTTATGGTTTTGTCTGGCACCGGTATTCTTGGTGCTTTGTTTGATTACTGTTGAACCACTCAAGTCACATGAAATATTTTGACAATGTTTTTGGTTTATTTTCTGGACTTTGAATGTCTTGGGACCATTGTTGTCTATGGAGGATGAGGGAGCTCTTGGATTTAATCTAAAATATCTTAATTTATGTTGTAAGGATGAACACAATAATTGCAGGGGATTGAAAACAACATGAGGATGAGAGATTAAAAACTGAATTTCCATTTTTGATTGGAACTAACCCTTTATTCTTGACAAACCCTTTTTTAATTTTTCTTTTACATAAACATCCATGATACGTGTTTATTACAGATACAAAACATTCATCCTTCACTGTAAACCAACAACATCAGCCTAAGAGTTTTCGGCTTACCATACTTTGTTGGCTGACATGAACATGCTCTGGAGAATCTGCCTAGGCTTTGTTGCAAGTTGGCAAAAATATTGTCTTCTCTACCAATAGGTACTGGAATAAATTTAAAAAAATGTCTATTTTACGCAAACATTAGAGTGCTGTTGAGCACGTTCTTAAACACAGCTGATTGGCCATTGTGCTCAATAGTGTGGCAAGTTCAAACACAGAGACACTGGACCATTACAAAGCTGCGTTTACCCATCAGTGGATCATTTATATGTTAACTCATAGATGGATCAGCTGGGAATGTTAGCGGGAAATTGACTTTTTTTAAATTGCAGTTCCAGTTGGTACCGAAGTAAATACATTTGACCACCCTACTTTGCTGATATCTGGGGTAATCAATCTAACATTGAAAGTTACTTTCACTTATAAAAATCACAGTAATTTCACCATGTGTCACCACGGCTTCATTTAACCTCATTTTACGAATCCCCCTCTTCAACCACCTCCCTCTCCAGTCCACTGTTCACTTTCACTTTCTTCTGTGACTCCCCAACCCTCCGCTCTTCACTTTCATCCACGACATTGCTCCACCCCACTGTGTCACATATATTAATTCATTTTTACCATTATCAGGGTTGTCAAAAATATAGAGTTCGCTACCAATCTGTATTGAAATTTTTAAAAACGTTAATTTACCACTAACATTTAAGCACGTATTTAAACACCACTGATTGGCCATTGTGATCGTTTTCTGAACAGAAATGACCAATCACAGCTGTTAAATGTTAGTGGGAAATGGACGTTTTGAATATTTCAGTACTGATTGATAGTGAACTTCATACTTTTGACAAGCCTATCCTGTATATGCTTTTAGGATTGTCAGATTTTTTGTAGCCATTGGCTTATTATTATTATTATTATTATTATTTATATATATATTTTTTTATAAATCACCAAGGACCATATTTTCAGCGTATTTTTTTTACTTGTGCTAATGAAGAAAGGCAGCTGTACCCAATCATCTCTGTGCATCCTTTCTGAGAAATGTTTTTTTTTTTTCAATATTGTATAGACCCAGATGCCAGACCCCAAGACATTTAAACAACATTTTGAAAGTAAACACCCAAAGTCCCCTATGCCTGCTGAGCTGGCAGATGTTCAAGCCTAAAGGATATAAGAAACCAACATGGACCTAACGCAGGGGTGAGTCTAATACAAATGTTTCTAAAAGCTATAATTGAGAATCAAACCTAAAATTACTTTAAACAAACTGCGTTACTCGGCCAAATCTAAGCTGCGATTGAACTTGTTAATGATCATGTCCCCATTTTCAGACCCTGGAGAAAGATATGTTATTCGACTCAGCCGACTGACTTGACTTGATGTATTTCACAAACATGGACCATGTGGATGCCATGATAAAGGAGATCTTGGGGGTGAACTCGAGCACACCAGCACACTTTTTCTTTTCTTTTTCTTTTTTGTTGATATTTTTATATGTGCATATAGCTTCCATCTTTCCAAGTGTGCTGTGAATCGACAGTCTCATTGCCATGTGCTGTATCTCGCCATATTTATTCACCACTTTTCCAATACCCTGTGGCGCTTCATCCCTGTAAAGTAAGATTATATTTTAAAATAATATTAGGTGCTGCAATCCATAAAAATGTACGTGCCCTGATCTTTTAACTGTGAACCAAAATGGAGAGGTGCACCACTGTGTATTACGAATATGCATTGACTAGGATTGCGATTGAGATGCATCGATTGACATGCTTAAAATGATCACAAATGCAAAAATTTGCACCTGTTCCTTTTAGCATTCAGAATAATGAGTCAGGACCCACAAATATGCTTTTGTTACTTTGTTTTCTAACGTTTTCAATAAATGTATATGCATATAATGGTCCATGTGTGTCATTGTTGAAATATAAAGACTATTATTTTTGTTTGAGCTGAAACAAAGTTTTAGGTTTAGATC
The DNA here is from genome assembly GCA_903798035.1 of Danio albolineatus. Lineage (NCBI taxonomy): Eukaryota > Metazoa > Chordata > Actinopteri > Cypriniformes > Danionidae > Danio > Danio albolineatus. The sequence continues at coordinate 10,096,384 of CAIGQQ010000001.1, read as the reverse complement.
ATAGGCCATATGTAGGGCCATACTGAATCTGCGCGTGCAGAATTCTGCAGATTTTTAGCCCATCATTAATTCTGTTTATTTACTTGTGTAAATATGTGTACATTTATATTTATTATGTTTTAAAATTAATTTCAGTAATATTATTGACTAATATGAAAATATTCATATGATTTATTTACAATACAGTTTGTAAAGTACTTTTTTTTTTTCTTTAGTAGTGATTTTATACGAGAGACTTGCTTTGTTTACCAGATAAAATAGATCTAAATGGATTTGCATTGTAAACATAAAGTTTAAAAGGTATTACCTTTTATTTCATATATTAAGGTTTTAGTTATGATACTCCCAAAATCATTCCGCATAAATCAGCAGATTTTTAACAAAATACTCTGCAGAAATAGCAAAAAATGTCCGCAGATTCAGTCTGGCCCTAGCCATATGTCATAGGTTTAGACATGAATATAATAATATAATTGTATCATATAATCGCAACATATAATCGTGCATTGTTGATTGTTTCCCTGTTGGGTAGAGGTCAAATGCTTAATTTTTAATGTTGATCATCAGTTAACAGTAACATTAACCCTTTTAGATAGGCTTGTTTCTAGCTTTTATATGGAATTCTGTGGACTAAAACAGTAGATTTTGTTGTGCATGTGTGTATAAGTACACTTACTATGTGTTCTGAGAGCTGGGGTCTGTTCTTCGTACATATATTACTCAATTAGCTGGATTTGGTTATTGACGATTTGACATGATCCAGGATTGTTTTATTATTCAAAACACATCCAAGAGTTGTTGTCATTGCAACAGGTCAGCTATCTTAAACCTGCTTGGGAGCAGGATTATTTCATATAAACAGGGTAAGATCGGGTCATTTCAAGCAAAGGTAATACTGTAAGTATGATTTCATGCTTCGCAAAAGTGGCAGATATCTTTAACCTTTGCTGATATCTTCACTCGTTCATTAATTTTCTTTTCGGCCTCGTTCCTTTATTAAACGGGTTGCCACAACGGAATGAACCGCCAACTTATCAAGCATGTTTTACGCAGTGGATGCCCTTCCAGTTGCAACCCATCTCTGGAAAACATCCATACACACTCATTCACAAATACACTACGGACAATTTTAGTTTGCCCAATTCACCTCTACCACATGTCTTTGGAGTGGGGGGGGGAAACCGGAGCACCCGGAGGAAACCCACGCGAACACGTAAACACATGCACACTCCACACAGAAATGCCAACTGAACCAGTGACCTTCTTTCTGTGAGGTGATTGTGCTACCCACTGTGTCGCCTACTGATATCTTTTTTTGATGAAAAATAATTGAAACAGCCAGTTATTTCTTGCGCTGATTAAGAAACTTGAATAGGCCAAGGCTACTATAATAAAGGTTCATTCAGACATTTTAATCTGATTCACAAACTTGTTTGAAGAACCAAATTAGCCAGAGATCAGTTATCAAGACTGTAAGATCCAGGATCTGCCAAATCATCTTAGATCATTTTAATTGAGGTATGAAGAATGGAACCCAGAGCTGCTTATTTTTATTTTCTCAGACATTATAATAACTGCACAAAGGTCTTTCACACACACACACACACACTATACTTCATATAGAAAGCAACAGCTGAGCCTTTTTTTTTCTTTTCTCAATGCCATCGATGATCAACAGTAAAAAATTTACCACATCTCAGCAAGAAAAACCAGCAACAATGAAGAATGCTATATGGTGTCATGGCTTTGTAATCAAAAATGTCATTATAATGGAAATCAATGGGCCACAAACAGCCACAAATATAACAAAAGTGTAGTAAACTTGTGTATTGTTGAATTTGTTTTTGAGCATTTGAAAGGATTTTCCCCAAATAAGATTTATCACCAAAAATCATTCCATTTGCTGAAACAGAAAGTTATGGACAAATTAAGACTCAAATCACCCCAGAGTGGATGAAAACATCCCCAACAGCACACAAGGGTTAAATATTCACATCAAAATGAGCAATGTGAGCTAACAAAGTAAATGGCAAACTTTTTTTTGTGTGGTAAATTATAAAAATAAAAAGGTTATTTTAAATGTGTATTACCAGATTTAGATGAAAACAAAAATGTGCATGTGATGGTCAAAGCAACAGGCTTTTGTCTGCGTCCTACATATGCACATTTAGACAGTTTATATGCAAGACAAATATGCGAAAAGTAGATTTTTATTATGGGATGGATTCCAACTTTAAATCCGCTCACAATAAAGTGGTCACATGCTGACAAACCATCATGACACTTCAATAAATATAATTTGTCAATCATTTGGGACAAGCAGAAGTGCTCGTTTGGCTAAATAATTTTTAATGACTGTATATTACAACTGGCTGCTGTGAGTATTATAACAAATCTACATCGTGTCAGCTTTAAAACATGAATGCGCGAGGGGCTATAGACAGCCACAATTCTTGACCACCATATTTCGATGTTTCTTTAGAATAACGTTGTTGTTGTCATCGTAGAAGAGCACAGAGATGGGACTGAGTTTGGTTGGAGCGCAGCAGGCTTTAGGCACTTCGTCTGGTCGTAGAAGATGAACCTGCCAACAGAGACAGGAGGCACACACAAATATACAGGGTTGGTGAAAAATAACTAGGCATCATAAATTGTTAATATCCATATTTTTTACACCACTGTTCATGGCTGACGTCTGAACTATTAACACAGGAAATATGAAATCTAGTATTGTCTGTTTAGATACTTTGACTCCAGTGACACTACAAGTTCTGGAGCCATTAAATATTGGCTAGATCATTTCTGCATTGGATGAAATGTACAAAAGTGATTGGATATACACTTTCGGCACTCATTAACTGTAAAAAAAAAATTAAAAATTGTTAAAGTTATTTAATATTTTTAATATATTATTATTAATATTTATTTATTAGTTGTATGTAGTTTCAAATGAAATGATTACTCCATTGACCAGTCGTTGCTTTTATTACGATCACCATTCATTGATTAGTTTTCTTTTTGGTTTAGTCCCTTTATTAATCTGGGGTCGCCACAGCAGAATGAACCACCAACTTATCCAGCACATGTTTTACACAGCGGATGGCCTTCCAGCTGCAACCCATCACTGGGAAACATCCATACACACTAATTCACACACATACATTACAGACATGATAGCCCACCCAATTCACCTGTACCGCATGTCTTTGGACTGTGGGGGAAACCGGAGCACCTGGAGGAAACCCACGCGAACACAGGGAGAACATGCAAACTCCATACAGGAATGCCAACTGACCCAGCTGAGGCTTGAACCAGCGACCTTGCTGTGAGGTGATCGTGCTACCCACTGCGCCACCGTGACACCCATTATTACCATTAATAAAAATAACATTAATAATAAAAAATGCTAGTGATTTCTGAAGGATCATGTGACTGAAGACTGCAGTAATGAAGCTGAAAATTCATCTTTAAAATCACTGGAAAAAGTTATTAAATTAAATCATAAGCTACTTTTGATCAGTTATTTTAAAGTGCAATAACATTTCACAATTTTTCAACATTTCACAGTTTGTTCTGTATTTTTGAATAAATAAATGCAGGCTTGAGAAGGAGAAGCTTATTTTAAAACATTAAACTCGTACTGACACCAAACAGCAATAAAGTGTCTACTTAAAAACCAGTTTGTAAAAAGGAAATGTCAAAATATGGGTGAAATATGCTCTGTTGTCATTCAGTATAACGAAGTAAAATATTTTGTAAAATGAAAATAATTTAAACTAAAATTTACTACATATATTGACCTATTTGACTCATTAAAAGACATCAAATGTAGGATTGTGGCAATTTTTAGTATTAAAGAAAGATTTAAAATGACAATTTCTGGAGCTGCACTGTAAATATACAGTCTTAATATATATTTTTTAAATGTCGTCAAGGGCAGAGTGGTGGCTCAGTGGTTAGCACTGTTGCCTCACATCAATAAGGTCGCTGGTTCGAGTCCCGCTGGTTCGAGTTGGTGTTTCTGTGTGGAGTGTGCATGTTCTCCCCGTGTTCACATGGGTTTCCTCTGGGTGGTCCAGCTTCCCCAACAGTCCAAAGACTTGTGCTATAGCTGAATTGGCTAAGCAAAATAGTCCGTAGTGTATGTGTGTGTGAATCCAGTGTGTATGAGTGTTTCCCGTTGGAAGGGCATCCGCTGCATAGAAACGAGTGCTGGATAAGTTGGCGGTTCATTCTGCTGTGGCGACCCCCTGATAAATAAGGGACTAAGTTGAATGAAAATGTCGTCAAATGATTCTCATTTTAAATACGCCTGATAATACAGCAATAAACTCTTGTTACACTGAATTACATTTTATTAGCTATCTTGTGTAAAGAATGATTAAAAAACGTGACCACTTCTTCTTTGTCCCAAAATAGTTATTTCGTAATTTGATAAAGAAACATGTACAGATCACCTACCAGCAGCTGGATCATGGCATGGTTTGTGGCATTCATACAAGAGCCAAGAGGATAATCACATTCCCCGTCACAATAATACGCAGAATAACCTGTAGGGGCCAAAACCCAGTCCTGAAAATAATAATAATAATAATATTAGTACATATTAAAATTATACACACTCCAATGGCAAAAGCAGATGATGTTTTGTTACTCCATATGTGTAAAAGGGTGTACAAAAAACACAAATGTTACATTTTTGGGTAAAATTATACAGCTGAAGTCAGAATCATTAGTCATTAATCAATATTTTGTTCCCCGTTTTCTATTTACCAGAAAGATGATTCTTTTTCAACATATTTCTAAACATAATCATTTTAATAACTGATTTCTTTTATCTTTGCCATGATGACAGGACATAACATTTTACTAGATATTTTTCAAGATACTAGTATTAAAAGATACTAGATACTAGCTTAAAGTACAGTTTAAAGGCATAACTTAATTAGGCAAGTTAGGATAATTAGAGAAATCATTGTATAATGATGGTTTATTCTGTAGACAATCAAAAAATAGGCGACATGGTGGCACAGTAGGTAGTGCTGTTGCCTCACAGCAAGAAGGTCACTAGTTCGAGCCTCGGCTGGGTCAGTTGGCATTTCTGTGTGGAGTTTGCATGTTCTTTCCGTGTTCGCGTGGGTTTCCTCCGGGTGCTCCGGTTTCCCTCACAGTCCAAAGATATGCGGTATAGGTGAATTGGGTAGGGTAAATTTTCCATTGTGTATGAGTGTGAATGAGAATGTATGGACACTAAAAAATCTGGGGTTATTTTTTCCACTCCAATGTTGGGTTGAGGCATTTGGTAATTTTTGAGGGTTATTTTCAGTCTATTTTCAGAGTATACATATATATATATATATATATATATATATATATTATAATATTATTATAAATGTTTACGAGCAACCCATAAATATGAAACAAATTGTTTTGAATGCAGTTCATAATTTGTATTTAGTTTTGTATGATCTGAAAAATGTATGGAACAAAAAAATAAAGCTAATACAATATTGACCGGTTTGTGAATACAAAATTACATTTGAAAATATAACCTATTAATTAAGTCAAATTAACCTGTTATTTAGGTAAATATAACCAATTATTGGGTAGAACAACAACTCATTTTTGGGTGAAAAATAATAACACTTGGGTAACCCCAAAAATAATAACCCCTGATGTGTTCTATATTTACCCAGCAACAGGGTTAAAAACAACCCAATTTGGGTAGTTTTTAACACTGTGTTTTTTGAAGTGAATGTTTCCCAGAGATGGGTTGCAGCTGGAAGTTGGCGGTTCATTCCGCTGTGGCGACCCCAGATTAATAAAGGGAAAAACTTATTCACTGAAGGGCTGATAATGTCGACTTCAACTGCAGATTGAAACTATTTCCATTTGGTGAGCAAAAATATATTATTCGATGTTTATTTCTTTCTTTATTAAATTATTGATTGCAATGTCTAAAATCTAAGTTAGTCAATATTAAATAGTTTGTTGAACAAATGTAGAAAAGCCATCATTTCTCACCTTCCACCCGAGGTCGCTGAAGCTGACATAGAGTTCATGTTTCTTACAGGCCTGCCGTCCACTGCTGGTATGATTCTGGTCTGGAATAAGTGAGAAGATCAGAGCTCAAAGTCAAATCATTTCATATGCTCCTGTAAACACAGTCTGCCTCTTAAACCGCTTATTGTGGCTCACCAAATATGCCGGGTCTGTTTGGGTGTGGCAGGTCATACTTAGTTTTTTTCTTGCGTGGAGTGTTGTGTTTCAGAGCGCGCGGTGGGCGGCAAGGGGCTTGACTAGCTCTGAAGAACGTCACCATGAACGGCTGCTTAGAGCGAGGCCCACGCCGACCCACCAGACCCACCCATGACCTGTGATCTGGGAAAACATTTAAGCACTTTAACAATGACTTGGACACTACAATGTGGAAAAAGAAAGCGATTGGTTACTTTAGTTGTGGGTAAACCTCTTGCCTTAAAAGTAGCAAGTTGATTTTACTTTTAAAAGGTCAGTAAACACATTGACTTTTATCATTAGGCACATAGTTTGTTTACATAATAGTTATAAGGTGACAAGTTTACTCTCTTTTTTTAAAAGTAACGTCAACTAATCACTTTTTACAGTGTATATACAGTGCTCAACATAACAGAGTACACTCCATTTTGAAAATGGATATTTTTATTTATTTTTTCAGTGACTATAGGTTAGAGCAGTGGTTCTCAAACTGTGGTACGCGTACCACTAGTGGTACGCGGAACTTCTTCCAGTGGTACGCGGAAGAATCTCTAAATAATAAAAGAATAAAATGAACACATTTTTTAAACCCTTTGACGCGTCCGATAACACCGTGATCAGAGAGCATTGGCTGTTCCCTGAAGCGTACGAGTACACTGGAGTGCTTAGAATGTTTACTTTAGTGCATCGCGTCATCAAACGTTAAAAAAATCAGCCTGCTTGGCGCGGAGGAAGAAAAAGAGGCGCGCGCGCTGGCGGAGAGTTGTGCGGAGGGAGAGACGCACGCGCTAGAGAAGCCCTTCAGCAGACCAGTCCTGTAGTGTTGAGATTTCAGTTACTAACTCGGGAATACTGCACGTATGAATTGGTCAAGCTCTGTACATGTGTATGTAAGGGATAATCAACGGCTTGCCGTGCGTTAATGCACGACGCGCAGGCAGACAGAGAGATAGAGAGCATGTGTCAGTGCTGCTTATACATGCTAATGTTATTATACGATTTCATCAGTCCGATCATGGGTGGACAGATAAGACATTCTCAGTCAGATGAGTATTTTTCTAATTTTGCCGGTCCGCCAGTAACATTTCTCATCGGTTTCACATGCGAGTTGCTATAGTTACTATAAACGTTTGGGAGAAGCGCATTCATTTCGAACTGTGATCAAAACTGACTAGAACTACCTGTGCGTTGCACACCCTCCAGCCAATCAGAATCAAGAATATCAACAGACTATGGAATTTATGCATTAATCACTCGCTTTTCTGACACACACAGGCCTACTGTAAATGACGAGCAGTAAGCAGATCTCATTTCTAATTTAAATATGTAATTCCGAATCGTATCAAAACACAAGTTAACGTTTAGATATCTAAGTTATGTTATATGTACATGAAAATATATCTCAAAAGGTATAAAAAATGTATGTATATACGTATATGACATATAACCTATATTCATCAGGTCCAAGCAACATTTGCAGGTTTTGATGAATAGGCTACTATACATTAATACTTTACAAGTACAGCAGTTTTCTTTTTATTATTTAAGAACAGTGCCATTTTTAAATCACTTTTAAAAGCACATTTTAATTTAAATGGTAAAGTTATTTTTTTACTCTGCAAGCACAGTTAATGTTCAAACTATTTATAATGTGTAAAGTGGCTGACAATAATACATATTCTTAATAAAAGGAATTGATTTGTCTTTTTTTTAACTGTGCAGTTCTGTCGCTGCTTAATTAGGCCTACTGCGCTACTGTATTTCAATACCGGTCATTATGGTGGTACTTGGAGAGACAATTTTTTTCTGAGGTGGTACTTGGTGAAAAAAGTTTGAGAACCACTGGGTTAGAGCGATTTATCTTCTAATTATGTATGATGACTGTACATAATATTTTACTTCATATTTTTCAAGATACAAGCATTCAGCTTAAAGTGCAATTTAAAAGCTTAATTAGGGTAATTAAGCAAGTCATTGAATAACAGTAGTTTCTTCTGCCGACAATCAAAAATATATATTGCTTAAGGGGGCTAATAATTTTGATCTTAAAATAGGTTTAAAAATATTTAAACCTGCTTTTATTCTAGCGGAAATAAAACAAAGAAGGCTCTCTCCAGGAGAAAAAATATTAAAGGAAATACTGTGAAAATATCCCGAATCTGTTAAACATCATTTGGGAAATATTTATGAAAAAATATTAAATATATATTTTTTAAATTATCGGTTTGAATAATCGTGATTACAATTATGACTAAAATAATCGTGATTATGATTTTTCCTGGGCGCCACGGTGGCCTAGTGGGTAGCACGTTCGCCTCACAGCAAGAAGGTCGCTGGTTCGATCCCCGGCTGGGCCAGTTGGCATTTCTGTGTGGAGTTTGCATGTTCTCCCCGTGGTTGCGTGGGTTTCCTCCGGGTGCTCCGGTTTCCCCCACAGTCCAAAGACATGCGGTACAGGTGAATTGGGTAGGCTAAATTGTCCGTAGTGTATGTGTGTGAATGAAAATGTATGGATGTGTTTCCCAGAGATGGGTTGTGGCTGGAAGGGCATCCGCTGCGTAAAACAAATGCTGGATAAGTTGGCGGTTCATTCCGCTGTGGCGACCCCGGATTAATAAAGGGACTAAGCCGAAAAGAAAATGAATGAATGAATGAATGATTTTTCCTATAATCGAGCAGCCCTACTATAGGTAATATTTTTGGGTGCAGTTGAACAAAACAGATTTATTAAGCAGATATATTTATTAAAATAACATTTTAATCACTGGACATCTTTAGTAATAGAAAGGTTATACATTGCAATTCATGTGAAATATTGGGGGGGAAAATTACAAACACAAAATTTCAACACAATTTTAAACATTTTTGGATTATTACGTTTTGCTCTTTTAAAATTTTTCCCTTGCATGAATATTTGGTGTACTATTTTTAGACCATTATCGTAAGTTTTTTTTGATGAGCTCCATATTTGGCTTTAGTACTGACTAATCTGAAGTAAATGCACAAATATAATATTTCAAAGCTTCCTATTGTAAATAAGATTTTAAATGAGAGATTTGTGAGCGAACTCATATATGTTGAGCACTGTATACTGCTGGTTACTATACTGTCTGTCCTACACACAACACCTTATCTTTATGATTTGATTATAATGTAATAACATTTACCTTTTCTAAAGCTACTTTGGAACAATTGATATTGCGAAAAGCGCTATATTATTAGGCTTAAGCTTCAAGACTTCAAAGAAAAAAAAAGCTTTGCCAAGATAGTCTGATTTTTTTTCAGGCCATGTTTACACCTGTTAATAAGATGCATTATTGTTGATTGGATGAGAATGATTGTATAATGGGGTCTGAAAAGTTTGTACAATTTTAACCGCTTGAAGAGGTAGTAAAAACGGATTGCTTTTTATAGAGTAAACGCTCGTGCTCAAATGTGTTATTCACCTCAAAAGACTATATCTAATTCTTAAACATTACACAATGCATTCTTTAAGCACATAAGCCAGAAATTACTTAAAATTAGCCTTTGTTTGTTTTGCTTGAGTTTTTTTTGGGAAATGACAAGTTTGGTTAGAAAGTGGTTTGGAAAAAATATATATATTTTAAACAAAGCACAATGTTCTTTTACTAATCCTGATTCTAGCACAAACCACAAACATTTAGTGTAGTTTTGTGGCTGCTGCTGCTCTTTATATAGTTATCATGTCTAAATGTAAATTAAATATGCTTAATCCACAAGTATCTTCAACTGAAAGATCATAAAAAGACCATACATTCCCCATGTACGTACAAAAAGAAATAATAATAATAATAAAAGTGGATAAAAGAGATCTACAGTATACAAGAGTTCACCCAATTGCCTAATTTCCCCCCCTCGAGTGGTTTTAAATGTGTGTTTCTTTAATCTGTTGGATAGAAAATCATTTATTTTAAAGAATGCTGGTTGCTGGCACCAAGCTACTTCAGTAGTATGAAAAAAAAATGCTATGGAAGTCAATGAGTGCTAGCGTCTTTTTGTGTTCAACCGTAGAGAGAAATTAAAATGAGGTTTAAACAAGTAAAGGGCGAGTAAATGCATTTTTGGGTGAACTATTCTTTTAAATAAGTAAATGCTAAGCTTGCTTGCTTGTGATCCAGTCAACTAAAATGCATCTTAATATCAAATATAAATATGCTCATTTGTAAGAGCACAATTTAGTAGTATTTACTTGCACCCTCAGCGACGTTTGTGGTGGTTGCTTCAATTGAGTCTCTATACTATACGTAAAAAATAGCTCACCCTCCTCAGTTTCCACATAAAGGCGGATGCCCAGGTTGCTCCGTGGATGGAGAAGCCAGCGATTGCTTGCAGAAGTCACATCAAATGCCAGCCAACCCTCCTGACCTGCAGGTACAGACTGCATGTCCAGCAGCACCAGCTCAGGCTCCCTGTCAAATCACAAGATCTAAATGGCATTTCCATAATAAACCATGACAACATGGGACAACATGAGGGAATTAAGTTAACGTATTAGTTTTTAGAAATTTAAGCGTATTGAGCATAAAACAATAAAGTTGTCCCCCCAAAAAATCAAATATTGTTGTATGGGCTTAATTTAAATACATAGTTTAAACCAGGGGTGCCCAAGCTTTTTCTTATAAAGGGCCAAAATGCAAGCTTGATTGAGAGCTGTGGGCTGAAATAGCAAACTGTATTAGATTAAAGTTCCCTTGGGTAATTTTCTAATTTATTTCATAATATTAATGAATAAATAGATAGAATTACTTATATTGTATATCAAATAAATAAAATAAAATGTATATTATTTTAATAAACTTATATATTTTAATAAACAATAAAACCATTAAAAACCATTTTAAAAGTCCAAACAATGGAGTTCAATGCCGAATACACTTGTCATGCTGAATGTACTTTTGCCTTGGTTAGCACGTCGATGTCTTCTGCTCTGTCCCCTATTTGTGAAGTGACAGACATTTAAAAAAAATTGATTCATGTACATTTAACTGAATTGAAATGTTTACTTCCAGTTTGCTTTTTTTTGTAGCTCAACAATAAAACAAACAAACAAAAGGTTACATCAAAATAGAAATGATAGAATGAGAAACTCTGCTAAAGGCATTTGCCAACCCTTTCCAATCATTTTCCTTCTGGTGGGCCAAATCAAACGATACAAAGAGCCAAATTTGGCCCACGGGCCCTAGTTTGGGCATCTCTGGTTTAAACAATCAGCAAACATCATTTTTAGGAGTGTAATGTGTTAAGTTATTTTATAATAAACGTCTTGACCACATTACAGATCCATATCGCTACACTGAATATGGGGTCAAAGATTAAATAAAATTCAATAAAAGCCTCCAATGAGATGGATAAGTAACTAGTGCTACACAGAAGTGGTTTAAGGACAAACCGCAAAATAAATAATAAATAAAATAAACATAATTTTATCAGTACTGGGTTGCAGCTGGAAGGGGCATCCGCTGTATAAAACATATGCTGGATAAGTAGGCGGCTCATTCCGCTGTAGCTACCCTTGATTAATAAAGGGACTAAGCCGAAGGAAAATTAATGAATAAATAAACATAATAATACAACATCTGAACAATGTCTTTAAATGTGGTAGAATAAGCAGAATAATTCCATTGAATTACTAGCAAATAATCCACACCTCAGGTGGCTTCACCATTTTAAAATAATTCAATGGCCTGTCATCAGTTACTGCTTATGTCCATTATCTTGTGAAGCAGTTGTGTAATTTCAATGTTTCTTTTTAGTACTAAGAAGCTCTTGAGTACATGTTGCACTTTATCTTGCAGAAAATGTTCTATTATCATCAAGATATGTTTACTATAGACCTCATTTTTTAAGGGGTGGTCCAGAGTGTATATTTAAGGCTTGGTTGTGTTTATAGGGTGCAAAGCAGTGTGTGCTCATGCTTCAGTTGTGAAAAATCACGTTATTTTTTCATATATCTTACTTTGATTATATACAGCTACTCAGCTAACATGAAAACGACTGTCATATTTCCTCGTTCCTCTGAAAGGCCCGCCCTCAAGAGGCTCTGATTGGTCAGCTAACATAATGTGCTGTGATTCGCTGATAGGCTCCATGTCACAAGGAAGCATCTCTGCTATAACATTACAGCGCATCTGGCCACGCCCCTTTGCTGCACGGGGTGTATGCTCATAGCCTGAAGGGTTTATGACGTCATTAACCTGGATATGTTTTTTTTGTAGTCCCTAAACTTTGTTCACTGTAGGCTTTGCTAAGCTAGCTCCAATGTCTCCCTTTACATTGAACTTTGCACTGAGCGTCTTACATTCAGAGATGTTGTTTGTTCACACAGCTACATTACACATCAACTAAAGTTTAAAATAAGATATCATGGTTGGCCCATGGCAATTGTTAATATGGCTCGTCATCACATCTGAGAAGAGAGGGGGAATGATGGGGAATTTGGTGGGAATGACATTAACAGAGATCATCATTTCTAATTTGACAACCTGAAATTAAATGTTTTAATTAAATGTTGTAAATAAATCCGTTTTTTAAAAAATGTAAAAACAATCACTCAATAGATAAAGGACATTGCAGCAAGCAAATTATATTTTTTAGTGTTATAAATATTTTTATTGTAAGAAGTTCAAGTATTTTTATATAACATTTTTAAAAAAATATAATAAATGATAGTTTTAATTAAATTATATAATAAATAATAATAATAAATTAGGAAATTTTCCCAGTGATGGGTTGCAGCTGGAAGGGCATCCGCAGTGTAAAACATATAGATAAGTTGGCGGTACATTCCGCTGTGGTGACCCCTGATTAATAAAGGGACTAAGCCGAAAAGAAAATGACTGAATTAGGAAAGTACCATGGCAACTTTACAATTTGGTTTATTTACTCCTGGCCCACAACCCTCAATCAAGTTTGGTTTTTGGCCCTTCATTAGACAAAGTATGGGCACCCATACGGGGTGTATGCTCGTAGCCTGAAGGGTTTATGACATTATTAACCTGGATGTATTTTTTTTGTAGTCCCCAAACTTTGTTCACTGTAGGCTTTGCTAAGCTAACTCTAACGTCTCCCTTTGCATTGAACTTTGAGCGTCTTACATTCAGAGATGTTGTTTATGTTCACACAGCTACATTACACATCAACTAAAGTTTAAAATATGAAATCGTAGTGGACCACCCCTTTAATCCTTAACTGAAAACCCCAGTTGTAAAACCCTTTAGGACAGAGATGCCTAAACTAGGATGCCTAGATGCCTAAGTTGGCCCATGGCAATTGTTAATATGGCTCGTCATCACATCTGAGAAGAGAGGGGAAATGATGGGGAATTTGGAGTAATGCCTTTAACAGAGATCATCATTTCTAATTTAACCTGAAATTAAAATGTTTTAATTAAATGTTGTAAATAAATCAGATTTTAAAAAATGTAAATACAATCACTCGATAGATAATTGACATCGCAGCAAGTGAATTATAATTTTTTTTTTAGTGTTATAAATGTTTTTATTGTAAGAAGTTCAAGTATTTTTATAGAACGTTTAAATTGTTTTTTTTTTATATGAATATAATAAATTATAGTTTTAATGAAATTATATAATAAATTAGGAAATTTTCCCAGTGATGGGTTGCAGCTTGAAGGGCATCCGCTGTGTAAAACAAATGCTGGATAAGTTGGCGGTTTATTCCGCTGTGGCGACCCCTGATTAATAAAGGGACCAAGCCAAAAAGAAAAAGAATGAATTAGAAAATTACCATGGCAACTTAACAGTTTGGTATATTTACTACTGGCCCAGAACCCTCAATCAAGTTTGGCTTTTGGCCCTTCATGAGACAAAGTATGGGCACCCCTGCTTTAGGAAAATCCTGAAGGACCCATGAACCATTCGTCCAAGTTTAAATGTCATCAAGGATAGCTCACATATCTAAGCACTGACCTGTGTCTTTTCTCCCTCTGGATTTCATAGACAGAGATATGGAGGGTGTGGTTTGAACGCCAAGCCATGGTAAGAGTTTTATAGATGCGAAACTCAGCAGCGGTGACCGTCTCTCCCTGAGGAAGCGGAGTGAGATCGAAGCGAAACTCCTTCCAGTATGGCCGAGGCTGGAGCAGATCCTTCTCCTGTTCAACTGTGGTCAGACAGAGAGGGAAAATAAAAACAACTATGAAACTGAGTCTGAAGACACTTGAGATGAAGAAGACATATACTAAGGGGCTGATTGGCAGGAGATCACGGGGAAACAAAATAGGGAACATTTGTTCTGGTGGAGCGGACTGACACCCACGGCCGGGGCTCTGCAGTGGGGTAATTAGAGGAGTTGTGGAGCAGCAGCAGCTCAGCGCACCACCACTAATTACAGTCCAGCGCTGTATTTTTAGAGGAGTGCCCAACAGTATTTTCATCCACTTCATCTCTTCTTTTTTTCTGGCTTTCAGTGGGGCCTGTAATTCACCACAGCTGTGTGCCCACTACAACATCACATGGCCAGCGTATTCTGGACTGGCCTTTGTAGATGCACAAGAATAAGAATACACATCAAAAAGCAGAGTAAACACTGTGTTAGAGTCCGGCAGTAGGTCGTGAGAACTTGATTTAAACATATGAAAAGTCCCCTCTTGAAAGTAATAGGCATTTTTGGAATAAAATGGTTGCTTTAACATTCATAATAGGTTTTTTTTTTTCCGTTGCACAAACATTTCTGTATAGTGCAATAAGGACATTTGTGGAGTTAAAATGTACTGAAAACCCAATTTTGGAACCTTATACACTATATTTTCATAGCCAGATTATTAAAATATCCTTCACACTAAAGAAAGTTTTTAATAGTTTTTCTGCACCCCTTATGTTTTATAAAAGAATTTAAAATTCTTTATATTTTATAATAGAAAAGCAAAAGTACACCTCAAAAAGCCATATTATTTGGCAATGCAGTTAGTGAGACAGAAAAACAATAAGATAACTCGACACATGACCAAAGGAAAAATTGCTTGCTGTTTGCATGACTGTTCTGTCATCATTTCTTATATGTAGCATATATTTTCTTTTGTAACTAGATGTAACTATCCTTTAGTCTTCTTGTGTTATATTGTCATATATTGCTTTGATTCAATTGACCTTTTAGATTGTTGAGTAAAAAAACAACAACAACTTTATTTTAAACCATGTTTGTTGCACAAACAGTTATGAAATGGTTCTGTTACAATTTTAAATCAGTAACCAAAGGGACCTTTGAAATGAGTTCATTTGTTCTCCCTAATTCTGTGTGTGCGTGTAAATTGATTATATACCATAGCTAGGCCTACATTATTAATTTAAAATGTATTCTAATGGTTTAAATCCCTTTTATTCATCAAAAAGCATGTCTAGTTAATTTAAATCATGACACATTAAATTTAACGATGACTAGCCTATTGTTTGGAATATATATATTTTTGATTATTTATTTTTCATGATATAATTAAAACAAAGAATGATAATCGTGTAATTACTATTACTTTTTGAGAAGTTCATTTTAATGCACAATAGAGATATATTTCGGTCACAAACTCTTCAAGCAAAACCAAACTTTTATTTTGACGGGATTTGAAGACATCCGTGTTTCTGTAACCGCAACGTACGATAAAATCATCATGGGTAAAATACTCATCGACTGTCAGAGCAGCCCTGGAGAAGTTTACGGCCACACTTAAAGAGAAAGAGGATGGAAAAAAAACACACCAAAAATATATTAATGTACATGTGAGTATCTTTGTAGGACAAGTGCTCTTCGTGTTTACTAAATAAGATTTTTTTTTTATGTTTAATAGTCACAGACAGCAGTAGTACTATAATATAATCCTATATAATATAGTATATAATGATAATATAACTATAAAATATTATATTGGTTAGTCCACGTCACGTTTAGGTTAACATTACAGCGTTACGTTTTGATATAAATTTCTACAATTTGCAATGCTCTGTGCTGTAACTTCTGTCGGACGCCGTGATTTTTCCCGCGTTTTTCCAGTCACGAGGAAATTTGAGCAATAATAGCAGCGATGCCTGACTTTGGAACAACATTTGGTCAAATAAATACGATAAAGAGGTGATAACCAGCGATACAGTTACAGGAAAGAGAAGCAGTAATTGTAAATAGGATGTTAAACTGTTGTTTGTTTCGTGACAGATAAGTATCGTCTGTGTTTGGGCTGAGACAGGAAGAGATGATGGACTGATTGTGGCTCTGTCTCAGTGAACTGACTGTTATTATCAATACACATTACAGTCCTGTCTCTAAAGCCAGTGGCACATGTGACTGTATGTGAACAACTACCTAGCTTACATGTTTGTGCTATAAAACAGTATAATTTACAGTTCTTCCACCACCAACAAAATATATTTAGAGACTGAAGCCAGGCATAAATATGTTATTGTATTAGTTAAAATGTCATACCAAGTGAAAACAAAAATTAAACAAGACTTTCCACACTATTTTTTTTACAAATCTTTTAGACTAATATGAATTTCTGTGAACAAATGAACTCTACAAACAGTTACAAGTTCACACACATTTCCTATCAGCACAGTGTATAGATCAAGCGAAGTGAATTTCCACTTTACAGTAATGTTATATTTTTTTCTTAGACAACACAATGTAAAACAATCCCCAATGACTAAAAGCGCTGTATGGCAAAGTCGCTCAGCATCTTGAGCATCACATTACTCATGCTATTGTCAATTACATATGCCTACAGAATAAATGCTTAATATGCATGCTTATAACATCAAAGTAATGCTTTTATAGTTTATAAGGAGATGCAAATATTATTCTTGATGCAAATGAAAACAGTTGTTATTTAAAAGCTTTTCTATAACACTATTTTAAAGGCGTTTTTGTAACAGTGTAACTTTTTGTATAACTACTGTGTAATACTTATTAAGTTCATGTATACTATATGGTTAGGGTGAGAATACTAGGTTAGTTGCTTGTAATTATGTATAATTAATCATAACTACTATAATAAGTACATGGAATTTGTAGTAAGAACACCTTAATAGTGTTTCCAACTTTTCCAAAAGTTGCTCATCCACATCAGAAAACATGGACATCCCTGTACTGTACATGAGTAAATCTGTCCATGCCTTCCGCCTCAGATCAAAATCTGTGAACAAATATTTATCAAAGAAATGCAATCTGAAGTTAGTACAAACTGACGTTTTCATTATTTTTGTCTTTTCTTTTTTTTTTAAACAAACGCTATCAAACTGGACAGCAGCCCAAACATTGGCAGTACAATGTTGTCCACCATGCTGCTTTAGGCTGACAAAAATGTGACACTGAGACAACTTCATCAATCTTCAAATTTTTACATTTTTATACTCTTCCTAAATGGTTCCGTGCACGCGAAGTCAAGTGACATGAAAGGATTTTAGTGTGGATTTAAGCCATTGACAATTTGAAACTCCCAAAGCAGAATTGATGTTTAAATTAATGACCAAAATATGAAACAAAATTTTCAGTTCAATCATATTTGGATTTAGTTCTTAAACCTATTTTATTTCATTTAAATTTTTTTAAGTTAGTTTAAAATAAGAAAACAACTTCACACTGTGAAATATAGTAACTATTATATGAAATAATTGATTTAATTTATATTCATTTTTGGTGTTGGGTGACACAGTGGCTCAGTGATTAGCACTTTCACCTCACATCAAGAAGGTCACTGGTTTAAGTCGCGGCTGGGTCAGTTGGCATTTCAGTATGGAGTTTGCATGTTCTCCCTGTGTTTTTGTGGGTTTCCTCCAGGTGCTCAAATAACCCAAATTGGCCGTTTATGTGTGTGAATGAGTGTGTATGGATGTTTCCCTGTACTGGGTTGCAGCTGGAAGGGCATCCACTGTGTAAAATATATGAATTTTTGGTGTTTATTCTACATTTTAAATAGTAAAGTATACAAATAATGCTAAAAAACGCAGACATTGAAATGTTTAGCTTTGTTTGACAAACATAAACTGTCCATAAATAATTGTCAAAATTGTCACTTGTTGGTGTACTTTAGTTCTTACAATTTTAAACCCAGCAAACTTTCCATTGTAAAATGATTTGTGTTGATTTTTTTTCAGATAAATGATACTTCATTTCAGGGCTGCAGATATTTTTATTCTGCGATATATATTGTGATAATAATACAAGGTAAATGAGTTGAATAACTATTTGAAAAGAATTTATAATTTTAGATTGATTGAGATATAATGCATAAAATATAATAAACAATCTATGAGCATAGATAAATTGACCACCATTAAAGAAAAAGATACAAATAAAATGTTTTATTGTTTTACGAGAAGTCGAACAGTATTTACGTATATGGTAATTAAATAATCAAATCTACAACAATACTGCATAGTCTTTGTTTTGACAATTCAATAAAATGAATCGTCATTAACTACTCAAAAATACAAACTGCGTCTCCCGTTTTTTGCCCGCTTTTTAGTGGAAAAAGTTACGTCAATCACATCTCATTCTCCAATCAAATGAAAGCAGAGGCAGGGTTTCCGTTGAGGTGACTGCAGTGTTTGTCGTTTTCAAGACAACCACGGAGACTTTTGAAGATGGCGGTTGCTGTTTTGAGTTATCTGGAGCTGTATGACACAAATCTTGAATTTCCCAATATTAGTAAATATTAAAATTATACCATAATCAACAGCAACACTCTCGCACACTACCCAGCTGATTCAGCCGTTGCCAAGTGACATAAAAAGCACACATCGCTTCTTTTTTTTCTTGTCAACCCAAAAGGCAATATGGTGCGCCTCACGGTTTTAGAATGGAAAAGCATGTTCGCTGTGATTGGCCACTTACAAATCAATTGGGTCACTGTATTTTAATCTGCGTCCCCTCTCAGATAAGCATGTTTAACCCTTTCCAGCTGTCACTTACCCAGGTTGACGAAGCTCATAACTGTGTCGGCCTCACTGACCACCGTACCAAGCGGCGGCATGTGTGTGCTTAAAGTGGGCAGTGCGGCATGACTGACCACTTCCGGAGTGAAACCCAAACCCGGCCTGTCATCAGCCTCAGACGACACCGCATGATAAAGGTCCAGCATGAAGAGTGGGGCGGAGGAAGGTGGCCGCAGCGGTGGGTGAGGCCTAGGTCGCCCGGGGAGACCCAAAATGGATAAAATCTCCTTCTGCATCTCCTTCTTTTCCCGACCGCTGAGCCGACGAAAGCTGGAATGAACCACTCCTTCCACCTGACCCCAAACACACAGCAATACACACAGAGGGAGGAAGATGGACAGAGGGAAAAGTCGGGCACGTTTCCTCCCTCTGCTGTGGTGTTTTGAGGACACAAACTCAACCTTGTGTCTGTCCATTGCTGTAGCCTAAGAGCCCAGCCGTATGTAAAGATATTTGTCCCTTTGGCTGTTCACCCGACGCCGATTTCTCTGGAATGGTCTGACTACCGTCTCGAAGTTCAACCCCGAACAACACTCAAAAGTCTAAGCCACTCAGATTCCACAGCAGTCATCGTTATTTAGAAGAGTGCAATGTTTACTTGCTACACGCCGCTCAGTTTATCGCCTCTTGACAGTCGTTCCTCATGCCGTCACATTATTTACCAAACCAACCTCATAATTTATAGCGTACTTACAAAGATGGATGACAATATATCCTGGAAACTGGATTTTGGAAGGACAAAGCACATGAAATGGAAAGCCTCTGGGTAGAGTTACTAAAACAGTGGTCAAACTGTAAATGAACGAGTACACCTGCTTCTTTTGAGATTTCCTCTGTTTAATTGAAAAACAAAACTCTTGAGGTAATCCAAGAAAAGTCGAGCTTTTTAAAAAATATATATAATCCAAAGAATGGAAATATCCAAGGCTCCTCCAGATTCTCTGAAAAGGAAGTGTATTGGTTGACCACTGAAGTTGTTGAGCTGTGGTATTCTTAGCTTGTGTGCTGCTTGCGCTGAAGGCTTACTCTGAACACAGACGAGCTCCTTCCCTCCAAGAAACGGGCTTACGCAGAGGGAGGGTTTCCATCATCTCAAACCTCCGCCCTTCTCTATCCCGAACCCTTCTCACCTCAGTCTCCATCTGCCCTATCAAACCGTCTCATCTTCTACACATACCTCACAAATTGCTGACAATTATCATGTGGTTTGGCTTGGAGATGTGATCCAGTCTTTGCACAGACTAGGACGGAGTTTGCATGGCTACAGTAATATGAAAACTAAATTTGTATTCTGTGGGTTCAGCGGTAGCTAAGGAGTGACAGATCACTGTGTATAAGACATATTCATATTCAACAACTCAGTTCATCGTGATCATGAACATCTACAATGTGATAATGTGTACACTTATTTATTTTTTTTTAAAGTGCCTTTTAAGAAAGCACCAAATGTGTAAATACTATTTTCTAAATACTAATATTTTCAAAAATGACCAACTTCACGTTAATCTGGCCTACGACATTGGAAATTTGGACTATTTGGACTAAGCATTTGTTCATTAACTCATTACTAGGGCCACACGGAATCTGCGCTCGCAGCCTTCCACATTTTTACCTCATTGATTCTGTTTATTTACTTGTGTAAATTTAATTAATTTGTAAAATGTATTTGTTAATTTCAGAAATAATATTGACTAATATGAAAATATATTTATATGATTTATTTACAATACAGTTTGTAAAGTAATATTTTCTGTCTTTTAGTAGAGATTTTATATGAGAGACTTGCTTTGTTTACCAACTAAAGTGGATCTAATTAGACCCTGTTGTAAACATTAAATAAAAGTTAAAAAGGTATTACTTTTTATTTCATATATTAAGGTTTTAGTTGATACTTCCAAAATCATTCTGCATAAATCCACAGATTTTTAACAAAATACTCAGCAGAAATAGCAAAAAATGTCCGCAGATTCCGTCTGGCCCTACTCAATACTCATTAAATTACAGTAAGGCATCATTTGTTAAGATCAGTAAAAAAACTGAAGTCAGTGTAAGAACAACTACAGTACAAAAGCAATTATTATTACGAGGCATTGTTGATTTCTTATTTATTGCTCAATAACACGTTAAAATCAGAAGTCGTAATTGTTTTAATTAAATGACATGTAATGAGTTTTTTTGTATAGGGCATTTATCACGTATGGCCATACACCCAAAGCCCCTCACAATCATGAGGGGGCGGCAGCGATCTCTCCACTGCAGCCATTGGTGATACAGCCAGTTCAAAGGATGGGGAGGATTGGTAGGCAATGATGGATAAGGGCCAATGTAGGGAATTTCGCCAGGACAGCGAAGTTATACCCCTACTCCTTTACGAGAAGTGCCATGGGATTTTTAATGACCACAGAGTCAGGACCTCGGTTTAACGTCTTATCTGAAAGACGGTGCTCACTGACAGTATAGTGTCCTCTTCGTTATACTGGGGCATTAGAACTCACACATACTGTAGGTTGAG
This sequence comes from Danio albolineatus, assembly GCA_903798035.1. Classification (NCBI taxonomy): domain Eukaryota; kingdom Metazoa; phylum Chordata; class Actinopteri; order Cypriniformes; family Danionidae; genus Danio; species Danio albolineatus. Next base: position 10,074,676 of record CAIGQQ010000001.1, on the reverse strand, counting down.
CGATCTCCTGGCATCACTAATACCACTTACAATACAACAGCAACCTAGTTTTCTCATGTGGTCTCCCATCCAGGTACTGACCAGGCTCAGCCCTGCTTAGCTTCATCGAGTAACCGGTCTTGGGCTGATCTTGCTGAGGCTGTGATCCTTTTTCTCCTCATGTCTAAACAGACTTGTCATTTCTCCAATGCCAAATGACCAGTTATAATGACTTGTATGTTTTACTAGGAAAAACAGTGGTTTGACAGAACCGCTCAAAAGTCCAAATCGAGTGATTCTGTTTAATCATCAAAACAAAAAGTCACTGCAGGATTGCGAGATGCCACGAGAGCTTGGCTCTGCGGTGCGGACGGTGTTTTGGTGGGAAAGGATGTGAGTGGGTTTAAATATTTGTATATAAACACGGACACACAGCTGCAGAATGGAGATGATGGAACACCACCCTTCCCAAACCCCATCCGCTGCATCTGACCACCAAACATACACACGGTCCAGTACAAACACACTCTACTTATGTGTGACCAACACACCCGGCACAAACAAAGGTGCTTCTATGCACTCGTGGGCCCATTTTTGACCTCTGCTGGTGTAAATCTTATATGAAAGCGCAGCGTGTTCAAAACTGCACACACCAAAGGCTCGTCCCCTTTTGAAGATTTAATGGGGTGTGTCATTATCTCTACTGCTTGTAATTACTGTGCCATTTCCTGTTAACTTCGGCATCCCTGCACGCTCACACACACACACAACACGAGAGCCAGACCATTTTACTGCAAGCATTGTTTTAATACAAAAGAGAACAAAAAGAATTTATAAGTTCTTTACTTTTACACAATTGCACCCCTGTTTCTCTCAGTCATGTCAAAAGAAAAACACAATCAAAAGGTGGATCCATTCACAGCCCTCACCCCCCTCCCAATGACACAATAAATAAATAAAAATCACCTTTCTTCAGGTATTCATATACTTCAGCTTGTCAAAGACAAGATTTTTCAAAGAGCTGTTTTCAACGGGGGCTACGCCAGTCGCCCCCATCATCCATTATTCAGGGTGCTTCCGTCACGAAAGAACAAGTAGGAAGCCACTTTTGACGTCATCTAAAGTTTGTAGTCACCGGCAAAAAGGCCACCATTGGAATCAGTAAGCTTCCTGGTCAGTTAACATCAGAAATGATCAGTCAAAGAAATTCATTACGTCAGGTGCGGATGTACAAAACAAACAAAAACACGTAACGAAGAGTGATTCCGCCTGTGTTAATACTAGTCATTCTCAAGAGTTGATATGATACTGCAATCACAAATAAATACAGCTCTTTACTCTAGAAAAGAAACGTCAGGATTATTATAAATTAACCAAACATTCACAAGTGTAATCATTTTTGCATACTGTGGAAAAGCTCTGTAACATGATGTCTGTAACAAAACGACACAAATAGACACACGGTGTGTGTGAACTCGTGTGCTGTGCGTAATAGGAGTTCCTGTAAAAGGATTGCGTGTGACCTGAAGGATCACAAGGCGGAGATATGTATCCTCGTCCACTTCCTCTCCTTATTACTGCGTTAATTTACCATGACATACATACACACACACACATACACGCACACAAACATACATGAGTCTGAAACGTCCCATGTGCCAAAGGAAAAGGTCTGTGTTTCTAATCGACTTCCTCTTGTTTGCAGTGGCACTGACACCTGGGCGAGATGCCAGCTTATGGAGAGGGTGACTTTGTCCAACCATGCATGAGGTTCGGTGAGTGACAGGCGGTTGCATAATCAGCCCCTTCGAGTGTCAGTATAGATATGTCTGCTCACACTGGATGTTCTCCATCACACATTCAAAGAAAACACGTAACGTCAGTCAGATTAAGGACATGATGTGTAACACAAATAAGGCAGCATTATGGTAGGTTTTAATCTGGGTGGTGTAGCAGTGTTGGACGCTGTAGAGGATGGAGTGCAGTGCGGTCCTGTCCCGTCTGAGCTGGCGTCAGTCTGTTGGCCATCAGTGAGAGAAGAAGGACGTGGTGTTGTTTTCCTCCTGCTGGTTAAACCATGACCACCTCAGTGGAGGATTCATTTCTTTCCCGTGGGTGTTTTGGGGCTGGGGGTCTTCTTGGAGATGGTGGGGATTTTGGAGGGTTTGGCCCCAGGACGGCGAGGGGTGTCTGAGGTATCGGAGCAGGCCGAGCGGGTCTCCATGAGCTCGGATGTGTCTGAAGCGTCGCTGCCTCTTCGACTGCTGGCTCGGCTTCCAGCGCGACTCCCTGCTCGACTGGCTGGGCCGCTCGTCGAGGACGGAGTGCGTTTGGTTTCTGTCCAATAAAGATGAAAGTGGGTTTTAGGCCAAGGGTTATTAGAATAGAGCAAATCACAAACACAAAGCAGAGACATGAAAATAGCACCACAGTTTAAAACTGTGTTGAGAGAAACTATTAAAAATAGCAACGTTTACGAATCACTACGACACCCTCTGTCAAATGGATCATCCCAAAATTGGGCTGATATTGTGTAGTCTGTACATGACATAAAACAATAAAATGTATATATAAAAACGCAGTTAACTGACATTCCTGTGGCAAATTCTGTGCAGTTCACTACAGATTTTTGACAATCTGTAGTTTCTAGATTCAAAATATTTTAGTTTGTAACAAAATTGCTTGATTATTTTTGTCCAAATATATCAAAACAATGTCAAAAGTGTAAATGATTTGAAGTGAAGTTTCATAAACTAATTTCGAGAGGAGCATGTGATATGATTAAGCACGTCTGGCTGATCATCTGTAATCAGCAATAATCCAATCAGAGCGATCCAAGCTTACTATAAACGGATCATTTTTTCCCCTACTGCTCTATCTTCGTTTTGGAAGAATCCCCCCTTCCACCCCATCTCCTCCTTTTTTGTGTCAAAATAAAATTTCAGCAAAAATCATTCCATTTGCTTTAACAGAGAAAGTTGTGGGCAAATTCAGACTCAAAATCACCTCAGAGTGGATGAAAACATCCCCAACAGCACACAAGGGTTAAACATTGAAAAAGTGATCAGATTCAGAAGTTTATTGGTGTGGATGTTGAAGTCATATGACTGTGGTGTAATTTGCTTATAGCCTTTTCTTTCTTCTTTAGCTTTCACTTCAGGCTGTTCTTATTTAGACATCAAACTTGATTTTTATTAATTAATTGAATTACATTTCTTTAAAGAATTAAAAATAAACACTGACATTTATTGCTCACTTGCATGGCTCTAATAGAGTTCTTCTTTTAAGTAACTTGTACCGCAGCTAATTACATTTTCCACAAGAAACTTTCAGTATCTTTTGATGCTATATAGTTTCAAAGTAGATTCCCCAACACGGCATACTGGATAAATTCATAAAGGCTTCTTTGATTTTAGTGTAGTTTCGTAGGGTTTCGTACCAGAGCGTCCGGGTTTAGCAGCAGTTGGTGTTCCACCGTTCTCCCCAGTTAAGGAGCCACGGCTGGAATGAAACGTTGGTCTCTTCAGCTTAGTCGTGGAGCCTCCCTGTGAAAGTGAAGACAGAAGCTTTAGTACAAAGAGCAGATCTGCCAGCGTAGATACAGACAATAAATCTAAAACACAAGCCTAGTAATGTAATTGGATTTTGTTTTCTAGAAACCAGATGACAAAACATTAATAATACAATAGTTTGTGTTACTTTTAAATAAACATTACATGAAAAAGTAATGCATAAAATAATCTAAACTTTTTTTTTAGACAGTTTAAATACAGCGGGGAAATAAGTATTGAACACAATGTTTTTTTTTCATGGGAATAATATTTTTAAAGGAGCTGTTGACATGAAATTGAAGCCGATTTTGGTAAAAACCCAAACAATACAAACATAAAAATAATATAAAACAAAACCAAAAAATCTGAAAAATGAGTTATGTGTAATAACAATGGAATAACACAAGAAGAAAGAACTGAACTGCTGCAACGTATTTGATACTTTTTATAAAAGGCTTGTTTGGCGATGAAAGCTTAAAGACGACTCTCATATGGAAAATGAAGTCACATGCATTGCTCAGGTGTGAGTTTTTCCACAAACTGGATGGTTCTGTGGGTCTCGTCAATTAAATTTGATCTTTATTTAGTATTTTCTATTGGATTTAAGTCAGGTAATTGGCTGTGCCATTCTACAGCTTGATTTTCTTTCTCTGAATCCAATTGAGTTGTTCATTGGCTGTGTTTTGGATCATTGTCTTGCTGAAATGTCCACTCTGGTTTCATCTTCATCATCCTGATAATGTAGCTGCTGGACTGAAGCAGTTAATATTAATTTACAATGACGAAGGGCAGAGGGTTGCTGAAGAACTACTGAGAGATTTCAGCTGCTGTCTGGGCTTTCACTGCCTTTCTACTCCTTTCTACTTTCATGTGTTCAATACTTTTTCCCTGTGTCATTTCATTTTATTACACATAACTTCATTTGTAAACTAATTTGATTTGTTTTCTTTGCATATTTGGGTTTCTTTGATTGTTGATAACATGCAGGGAAAATTTCAAGTCAGCAGCACCTTTAGATATATGTTTTCTGAGAAAAATAGTGGTGCTTTCAATACTTATTTTCCATGCTGTATATATTTTAATTTAACTTACAGTAACAAAATATAATAATAATAATAATAATAATAATAATAATAATAAAGACAAAAACAGAAAATATAAAAATAAAAACATGTAAAATAAAAACTATAATAGTTATCAGATGCTTAAACTCTGGTACAAACACAAATGCACAGAAACTGAACAATGTTTCTTCTGCTTTCTATGTCAATGCTGTTGAATGTCAGCAATGCTTCATATTCATATTACTGTTCAGCAACGGTTATAAGGTTACGATTTTACCCTAAGCTTATGCTGTATTGTTTATGGTTGAGCTGACGAAAGGTTTCAAAACATTTGCATTTTAATGTTATCATGCATGGATATAAACACTAAATAGTACAACAATCTTCATAGTTACAGTTCTTTAGTGTGAACGGGGCTTAACTCCGTGAAAAAAGTTTTCCTAAGCTGCATAAGTGAGCCTAAGCTGCATAATGTCACAGTCTATAATTACAGGAACATACAGGAGTGATTGATCTTCCTATAGATCTCAGTTTCTTCTCATTTGTTGTGATCAGGCCGTGCATTAAGCTTCTTTTTTTGTTAGTGTGTTATAGGGCGCTGGGAGCGGGCAGTGCGTTACCTCATGCCCAGGGGTCTGGCTGTGCTCTGGGCAGGACTGGCACTTGGTTGGAGTTGGAGTTTTACTGTGTGCCAGCCAGGGCTTGGCATAGCCACGAGATTGGGATTGGGAGGACTGGGAAATGTGGTAGCAAAAAAGGAGCGAAGTAGCAGTGGGAAAAGCAGTGGGAAGAAGCCAGGATAATCGGGAAAGGAGTAAAGTAGAGGGAGGCGATGCAGCACAGTGTTTTGGTAGGTGGAGATGAGCACAAACAGGCAGGAAGGCACATTTTCCAAGCAAGGGAGGGGAGAGGGACAAAAAGACAAAGAACAAATAAAAATCTCACAGATGACAATATGATTCTGACATGCAAAGACAACAGTGATCGTGTCCTGATCCCACACACAACAATGGAAACAAACACCACAACCAAAGACAGAGAAACCGTCCACCAGAAACCATCCATCACCGCTGATTTCAAGACACTTTAAGGACAAATGACAGACTGATGTGTCGGAATGGCCAAGAAATTAGAGAATGATTTTTTCTCCTCACAGTAACATTCAAAGGTTTGGGGTTTTTACAATATTGTCTTGTGTTGTGCTGGCATATTTTTGCCAATAGGAAAAAACTATTAAAATTATACATTTTTCTTTCAAAAAATCATTAGAATGTCAAGCAAAGCTCATGTTACATAAAGACATTTTAAATATGTCCTACCACAAATATATTAAAACTCAATTTTTGATTAGTTGCTGAGAACTTAATTTGGACAACTTTAATTGTACATTTCTCAGTATTTAGATTTTTCTGAACCCTCAGATTTCAGATATTCAAGTAGACAAATATTGTCCCATTCTAACAAAGTATACATCCATATAAAGCTGGCTTATTTAACTTTCAGATCTTAATTTCCAAAAATGGACACTTATGACTGGATTTGTGGTGCAGGGTCTTGTACTGTATGTCTTTTTTTAATTTAGTTTTATTAGACTGACTTTAATTGATCAACATGCAGCAAAAATAGTAAATTTACAAAATAGTTTTGCAATTTAAAATAACTGTTTAATGTGGTTTTAAAAACTTTTCAGATTCTTCAATTTGAATTTTTACATGACAACATAAAACAAGCAATCACATGATCAAATGCTCATGAAACAATAGACGTGGGGAAAGACTATGATTAACACTCAATATGAAGTATGATGTTACGTGTTTAGTGACAAATGGCATTTATTTCCAAAGCTTTTGTGACAGAAAAAAAACAGGTGTGCTCAAGTGGGTAGTCTAAGTCTGCAAGATCTTTTTGTCTCATGTTTTTTTACTACTGTATATATACAATGATCTGTTGTGCGTCAGCATCATCAGGGCAATGGTAAATTTAAGATGTTATCTCGTTTTTGTAAAATTCAAAACATCATTACAGATTGTAAACAAATGCTTGAAAACAAGCACAACTGTATATCTAAACAAATTGAGCCTAATGTACAGTACTCTGCAGATCCGAGTTGTTAAAGTTCTTATAGCTGCGTCCCAAATGGCACACAATACACTTTGCACTTGTATTTATGCAGCAGAGTATATGTATGTAGTTTCATCCCAAATGGAACACTAATGGTTTTTTTACTAAGTGGAAAATCAAACCGTTTCCCAGATGACGTTTGCCAAATTAGTGAAACAAATGACCAAACTACCAAACAATACCTGCCATGAGTATAACGCATTCACCATCGGGAGGCGGTATAATCACTCTCGTAGGAGAATACTGCTTTCATAATCCAAAATAAATAAAAGTTATTCAACATGAGCGCCCGAAAGCTCCGCCCCTTTCGCTACATGAGCAATGCCAGCCTGATCTCACGAGAAAACGTAAGCATTTTACGTTTTGTCAGTTTAGTGGATAATTCCTACGAATTCGTACGAGTTCAGTCGTACGAAAATGTACAATTTAAAAAAAAGAGGCGCGGCACCCAACCCCACCCCTAAACCCAACTGTCATTGGGTGATGAGCAAATCGTACTAAATTGTACGAATTAGATCGTACGAATTTATACGAATTAGCCACTAAATCAAAAGTAACGAATTGCCGTGAGATAGCGTTGGCAACGCCGTGGCTGTTGAGTGCGTGAAGTGTCCAACATTCCACACTTTTTTTTAATGGTTGAATAAGTGCATCATCCGGGTATTTAAAGTGCGCTTATTATTTTTTTGTGTAAGTTTTTAGTGTGAATGCACTTGCACTATTTATACTACAAAATGGCATAGAACAGTGCATAAGTGAGCAATTTGAGACGCACCTAATGTTTTTTTTTATGCTTACCAAGGTTAAAGTTTATTATTGTTACTGCATATACTGCATTTTAAAATATCTTTCTATTGTAAAATATACTTTAGAACAGTGGTTCTCAACTGGTTTGGCCATGGGACCCACATTTTTACATGGTCATCAAGCCGCGACCCAATTTTTTAGGAACTATAATTTCAGAAATTATAATTAATTTGTTTGTTAACATACACAAGTAGTGACAGATAAATCATAAGAAAATTACAAAGACTTACAAATAAACAATATTTTATTGCTGTCATTTAACAAAATGTATCAAATTATAGAAATACTACAAGGTAAAAACGATAAATACTGTAAACAGCGGTTAGGGTAGAGAAATGTTCAGTTACCGAACTAAACTGAACTGTTGTCGCGCGCGCATTTCAAAATAAAAGTCCGGTATGAGCAAAATAAATTCTTTTATTTTTTATTTTTTTTGACCACGCACTCCGCGACCCACTAAAAATGTTCCCGCGACCTGACCCACCAGTTGAGAAACACTGCTTTAGAATATATAATTAAATATATTCCTGTTAAAGCAGTCATTTTGACCAATTCAACAATGCATGCTGGAATAACAATACACATTTATGTCAAAAAAACAACAACAACAACACAGATCCATCACTTTACCATCTCGCTGGAAGTAGAAGGTACTTTTTGCCTGCTCTTTTATGAGTACTTTGAGTTTGGACATACTCCTTTTTCACATACTGTTCAGCAAGTCACATGCCTAGTTTCTAAATGAATCAGCTGTTTTGAACAAGTCATTCAAATCATTCAATTAATCCCTCACCACATCCTACTGACATGTTTAGCATCTTCTACCTTTTAATTTGTCCATTACTAGTCTAAGCAAACCTGCACAAAGACACACTCAGCAAAACCAAAGAAATCCCTAAATATAAGCAGTTATATTTTTACACCACACCCCTAGTGAATGATACAACAAGCAACATTTTTGAGTCTCATTAGTATGCAAAATGCTCCATTGACAGGCAGTATGTAGGGTTTATGTGGTGTAGTGTGGTGTCACTCACCCTAGAGGAGGCTGTGGGTGTTGCGGGTGCAGAGGGCACAGAGGTGCAGCTGTGGGCACTGTGTGACGCAGATGAAGACGAGCGGGTGGGTGAAGCTGTGCGTGACGAAGGCTTGGACCGTCGACCGCGGGACCGGAAGGCCGCCAGACCCTGCGTGGCTCCCTCTGGAAGAATGAACTTCTCTCGAAGCTCCAGGTTGGTGCGTCCGCGAGCTGCAGAAGACGAGATATGAGATCAGCTGATTGGTCTTTTTAATGGACGTCCAGGTTCAGTGCAGAGCGTGAGTGGAGAGAGTCAGCACTTCCTCCGGCTCACTGCAGTCGGTGAACCCACTTTAAAAGCGGTCAGTGCGCGTGGTGGACACGATGCAGGGAGTTAACAGTGAAGTCAGAGCAAGCATCCTCAAAACAAGAACTCACTAGAAAATTAAAAAAGCACAGCCTTCCTCAGCCCACCACGTAAACAAGTGCACACAGCAGACAAGACACCCGAGGGTCATGCCTGATAATGCTTTTAGCAAACACTGAAAACCAACACAAGCCTCCACACAGCATTCAGAATAACAGATACCCAACGCAGCAGCCCTTGCACAACATACAGACCACAGCAGCCAGCAGAGAGACAGAATTTCAAAGAAACAGAGAGAGTGTGTAAATTATTACTTTTTTATTCTTAAATGTTGAAAGATTATTGTGAAATGTAAAGTTTACTCAGATTTTTTACTACTATTTACTGTGTTTACTATGTTTTTATATATACTAAATATGTTCTTTTTAATGTTAACTTTACAAATACTTTGGCAATACATTTGTCATGCCAATAACAAATAATAATAATTTCTTTTTATTTATTTTTAAGTTTGAGAGAGAGAGAGAGAGAGAGAGAGAGAGAGAGGGCTGTGTGTAATGGCAGCAGTAGCTGTGGTAAAATGTATGCCCTCAAAACATCAGTGTTGGGGAGTAACCAACTATAACTACAGACAATCTTACATTTTTAAAGTGGTGTCACAGTAGGACACAGCATGTAGCCAGATAGAAGAGTTAAATGAAACATTAACAACTGTCCTCTCTCTGCTAAGTTGAACACTATCAAACCCTGTTTCTATTTCACTAGAAATTTAAGCTGACCTCTCTATATTTGTGTAAATATAAAATTCACCAAAAAAATACCAAGCACTATAACAATATATATACACATAACAATAAACATATTTGTGTCTGCACAGACAAGATAATAATCAGTTTATTTTTAGATTATGCCTTTAATTGGGTGTTATCCCTTGTACCCAGCAGATATCCTTGGTGTTTTACTACCGCATCTGAACATACTATTGAGCTCATGACGTCAATCTGATCTTTAATCAATCTAATCAAACAGTGAATTTAGAAATCACAGTCAGTTCCCCTGCATTTTCAAAAGAGGCAACACAAGGACACTGAAACTAGCACTAGATTCAGCGCTACAATTGTATACTTTAATTTGCCAGCATGACCTTCATAACAGAATGTTTTGTTTTTTTATCATAAATTCCATTGGTACAACCATTTCCAACATAGTCATTCTCTATAAATAATCTTTTAAAAACATGAAGCAGTGTGCTTCTCCACAGTGTTGTCTGTATCTTTAAATTGCATGAACCCTTTAATTTTCAATGAATACTGACTAACTGTCAATCTTTTAGCAGCTGGGAAAAAATGTTCTGAAAGTCAATCCCAAAGTTATTGTTGCTCTGTATCGTTATCTTTGTAGTTGTGATGTGAACTACGCTATTCTTTAACACGGTAAATGATTTTTAGAATTATGTCTGTCATTATCTTTATAGTCATCATGCTTGGTGTTAAACAGGCCTTTAGACTAACAAGTAATGGTAATTACTATTGTTCTCATTTGATAAATGCATCTGCAAAATGATTCAATTTAATGACATTGTCATAGATTTTAAAATTAATGCATTAAATACCTAATGCATTTAAATCTATTTACAGTTGCCATGAAATCAAAATACTAGTACTAGTAGTTCTTGCTAATCTAATACCATAACCTTCCCTGCCCCTCGAAAGACTTTTGTTCACTTGTGTAAATTCTTTAGGGCAGGCACATCAGTGGGTGTCTTGTCTTATGCTCTGAATTCATCCAACCTTCTTTCGTTTTGCTAGCAACACCATTGCCAAAGAAGGAAATCATGCACCGCCATACATTTTTGTAATTTCAGGACCATTTCAAGTGTGTATACGTCACGATAGTGGAGAAATTACAATCTTAACTTTTGAAACTTTTGACTTTAATAGGATTTCGTAACCTTAAATGGTTTGTGTAGCAACTTTTTGCTTGTATCCTGTAGTATGGCTGAATCATTTTTCAAATGTCTAACTTGACTGTAGCTTTTAAACTGCAGCTTGCCAAGGCTTCGCATAATTTAAAGTAGCTTCCCCAACACTGCATGACACTCACTTTTCCATCAAACCCAGTAAGAGCAGGGTAGTTGATAACTGCCACACCATGTAATTTCCTCCCCACAAAGCAGGTGGGGCCTGTAATTCATTTCTCCATGAGTAATTGCTCTTTAAGAGCTGCTTCAAACAATATTAGAAACCCCAAGCCTGGCCACACCCTGGTCCTGGATGCTTTTTCATTTGCAATATTCATCCAGGACACACATGAAAGGAATCAAGCCCAGGCCTGGCCAAGCCTGGTTTCAATGGTTAGCATGATGCTAGCTGACACATAGACCTCACATAGTCCTCACACTCACACACACACACACACACACCCAACAAATACTAAGACACAGCAATGATGGGATGAACTCCAAGCTGGACAAAAAGGATTAGAGGCTGAGAATGGAACAGACAGACAGATGCCGTCAAACAGGAGAAGAGTTAAGAAGTGGGAAAGGAGAGAAGGATGAGGTACCTCTGCAGCAGAAATAGCCAGGAGTGACTGTCACTGAGAGACACAAGAGACAACGTGAAAACACGCATTCACACAAGAGTCACATACGCACACTCGCGATCCCTTCAAAGGGACAGTTCACTCAAAAATGAAAATTCACACATGATCTACTCACCTTTAAAGTTGTTCCAAACATGTATGAGATAACTAACACACTTTAATCATCAAGCATTTACCACACTTCAAAATATCTTCTTTTACATTCTCCAAAACACCATACATGTTTAGAACAACATGTGAATTTACATTTGTGCCAAACTTTCCTTTAAGACCTCTTGCTTGGCAACAAAAGGGAATAAATTGACAACAAAAACAATCTTTGGAATATCAGTCTGCATTAAATGGGCTATATGTACAATTTAGAAATCTTTGTTATTAGTGACACTTGTGGCTGTTAATGTGAACTGCAACCAGAAACTTAGGATGCTTTCACACTAGCACTTTTGGTCTGCACCCAGGTTCATTTGACGTCAAAGTATGATACGTTTAGCTAGTGTGAATGCTGTCTTCTCAACTCTGGTGGTGTGCACCCACAAACTACCATAGTCCACCTGAAAGAGGTTGTCTGGAGTACAGTTCGCATGAACTCTGTTCAGGTTCACTTCTGATTCGCAATCGTACCAAATAACAAAAGTGAACTGCCAACTGTACAACTTTAGATTTCATAACGTTCATTCATGTATGTCATAACGTTACCATGGTGGCAAGCGTGACTGACCCAGTGCAAACGCAGTGATAGTGTCTGCTTGTCTTCTTCAAAAACGCCTTCTGCAGACATTGCGGTTTGTTCTGAACGTTTTGCAAATGACTCTCTCTATGTTACCAAAACCAAAAGATTCAGTAAAAGCAGAACGACCGCGATGTGCATATGTCTTTCCATTTTGGCTCCTTGGCTTTCATGGCTGTCACCTGTACGCACAACAGCAGCTTGACAACGCAAACGGACTGGGGTTCAAAAGGAAAAAGACAGTGTGAACACACAACAGCTGAGACAGTTGCAAGGGGGGACAATCGAACATGGGTTTGGACCAGGCAATCGAACCAAGTGTGAAAGCATCCTTAGTGCTTTTGCTTATATTAATGCACATGGAAAGATTCTACACGCTTTCACTTAATTACAGAATAAACCTAATAGGACAAATAAATATATATATTTTTTGGGCTTTGTATAATCAATACTGGAAGTCAAGGAATGTATGTTTTTTTAGGTTTTGTTACAAGCTGTGCACACAGTGACTAAAACACAATATTTGAAAATTCGTACATATAGCCCGTGCAGTTATCATAAGTCAAAATGCAGGAAGTGATGTCAACGGCTGAGCCAGAATTCTTAAAGCACGATAGGTGGGGCGCCGATTAGATAAGTGTCACGGTCAGCAAAGCACAGCAAAGCAACAGAGAATCAAACGAGGTGTGAGTGAAACAGAGGAATCGAGAGGGAAACCAAACGAGTGGAAAAAGAAGAAAATCTGAACGAGAAGGAGAGAGAAAAACCCAACCTATGCGAGATGATATGGAGCTGCTGGAGTCAGAACGCAGGATTTTAAGTCCTGGATGTTGCACTGGGGAGAGAGAAAGAGAGATAGGGGACGGGGCAGAGAAAGAGGGAGGGAGAGACCTAAGGAACATGCACCATGCACTACAATTGTAGAAAATAAAAAAACAGAGGATGACAGGGAGATAGAGAGAATGGGCCAAATGTGTAGGCCATGCATATAAAACAACCACCGTGGGAAAGAGGTCAGGATGTAATGGGGAAGTGATGGAAGATGAGATGAGAGTGAACTCAGAGAGGACTGAAAAGATGAGAACACTCAAAGAAAAGAAGATGATGAGCAAAAACCATGTTGATGGAAGTAAAAACAATTCTGTCCGACAGAGTGTTGAGCACTTCCAGAATTCCTGCTTTCTTGTGTGCCTAAAGAGCAGGTTTCTTTCAGCTGATGTGTCAGACTTACCTCGACAAGGGTCGTTCTTTACCAGGAACTCATCCAGCGCCATCCAGCCTCCTCCAACCCGAACCATGACAGTACTGCGCAGGATTCGGACAAGACGAAGCTGCTGTGAGTCTCCGAACTGAGGAAAGACAAATTACAGAAAAGAAAGAGGACAAACCAAAAAAAAAAAAAAAAAGCATGAGAATATAGTAACATCTTTAAAAGGTATAGTTCACCCATTAAATGTATGTACATGGGGGAAAAAAGGAGAAATTCTGAAGAAATTTACATAATGATTGCTCAAAATGTCAGTCATACTTTACAATATGGTTCATTAGTTAATGCTAACTTAATGTATTTACTGACATGAGCTAATAACCAATACGTGTATAGCATTTAATATATTCATTTATTTTAATATAATTCATACTTGTTAACATTTAAAGTTAAACACTGAACAACTTCAGTTCCATTAAAAATGTTAACAAAGATAATTAAATGCCGCAATTAATGTATATTTCATGCTAGTAAATACGTTAATTAACATGAACTAATACAGCCTTTTGTAAAGTGTTACCAAAATGCCTCCTTTTAAGTTCCACAGAAAAAAGTGAACTAAAATGGGTGAACTATTCCTTTAAGATCATATAACAATTAGCTTATTCTACTAATTATATTCTGAAGCACCAGGAAAATCAAAGCAAATCACACTGCGACATGCAGCAAACCACATTCTTTTATATTCTACTTGATTTATGCCCAGCTCAAATCCCATCTCTACAATAAACACCACACACCACAGCAATTCTCTGGAATTTTTCCCTGGACGTTTGTCCTTTTTCACTTCAAAGAATTGCTTTGGTGGAAGGTTTATTTTCTCTAAGGCAAGAAATCAGCCGTTGGATAGTTTTCCACCACCAAAAGCCAAAACAACCCTAAAATCATAATAGAGAGCGCTGTAAATCTGAACCATTTCCTGATCATGACAAATGATTTTCAATAAAATAAAACAAGCACATCCCAACCACAACACAAAATCTAAACCCTTTGAAATCTGCCTCTGGATTCGGAAGGCGTATATAAATGTATTTAATATTTTGGCGATAGTACAGCAATTTTTGTCTCCCAGACAGGAAATGCCCGCTGAGAAAGCAGGAAGGGACTAAAGAAATCCCCATTTCAGACAGCAGCCAAGAATGTGGCCTGTCCACAGGGAATTCTTAGCAAGCCCATGCAGAAACTGTTCTGTACCGATTTAGATCTGGCTGTCTGAAACAAAACCCCAGAATAAAAGCTTTTACAGTGGGCGCTCATGGGAACTGCGCAGAGGCAACAGATTTCAGAGGACAAGTCACAAAAACACTGCTCACACTTTACCTGATTCCCAAGGAAGAACTACAATAAGTCCGATGTGCGTGGAGGTGGAGGAGGAATAAAACAAGAAGAAAGAAAAGAGAAAAAAAGAGTGAAATAACAGACATGAACATACATTGACCTTTTCTCTTGGTATAATAATTAATTTCCTTTTAACGATTCCTAAAAACAGCACACAATGGAAGAAAATGCCCATGGGAAGGGTGGAGTGTTTGTAGATGGTTGCTTGACAACAAAAACAATGAGGAAAGCGCAGCAGGTGAAGTGAGAAAGAGACAGACAAAGATGCACGGACATCAGGATGTGGAGTTAGAATCGTGGATCTGTAGCCTGTGCAATGCAACAAGTTAATACAAAGATCATTAACCATTGGCTAATGATGCTTGGCAATGATAGACCATTCATTGGCAGTTGGGATTATGGGTTGATCATTAGTCGGATGGTGGGAGGCACACAACATACTCTGATGATGCTGTGAAGTGTTATGGTGGTTTTGCGAACACACATAAAATGGCTGGTGCAGGTTTATTCCAGTCAAACTTGCACAACTGAAAGAGCGATGCTGGTTAGAATTGTAATATTTTAATGGCAGGGTCAAAGATGATCTGAATGAGGAGGTGTGATGATGACATAGCATTGCTAAGTGTTAGTCTTACTTTATAAATGTCATAATAAATGTATTAACACATCTTGAGCTCCAAATTCTCACCCTGTACTTGTTCTCTCCGATCTGCTCCACTTGAAATCTCTTCGCACACTTGCATTGGGCTACTTGTCTGGTGACCTGCAAAACAAAGACTTGAATTTAGTTACATTTAAATGAATAAAAATTTCATTATCATTCCAAACGGTCCGCACCTCATCCTCGATCTTATCAGCGTCTGTTGTGGGTCTGTAAGCATCTTTGTTGGGGTGCAGTGCAGCCACAAATTCATAGTAGTCAATGTAGCCGTCACAGTCACGGTCAAAGATATCAGCAACAGCCGTCATCTCCAGCTTGCTGGTAGGGAACTCTGCGAATGTAATGCATAGTTTAGCTAACATTCAAGAATGCACATGAAAACGTAGTTCGTGTGTACATACTTGAGGCCAAGATGCCATCAATAAACTCCTGGCGGGTGATCTTTCCATCTTGGTCTTTGTCGATGCGTCTGAAGAAGTCCATCACACGAGACTTCTTGTGGTTCATCCAGCGCATGTATTTCTTCCTCCACACATCGAAGTCAAAGTTGGCAAATTCTTTAAGCTGTTGGTGGAGAAAGATTATTAGTTTTTACTTCTACTGTTAGATTTCATCACTTGATTTTAGGGGTGCTCTGAATTTTTGCCCACTGAAAATTATCAGCTGAAAATTGCATCTCCGGTTTTCAGACGAAAAAGAAAAACGGCAGCAAATATGAGCAGAATGAAACATTATTCTGTTGCACACTGGATGCGGAAAGCAATGCGATATGAAACCCATAAACTTCAATAGCCAAGCAAGTGAAGTTTGTTGCTGTGCCAAATAAAAAGGGTCGTGTCGACGATGGTTAAAGTTCAAAATAGCTCATGTTCCACTCATGTACATAAACTTATCTATGCATGAAACGTAGAGGTCCGCTCAAGGATATTTCTGTGTAGTATACTTGTCCTTGCTGCTTGCAAAAATGCTACTGTGCTGTCAGGGCAAAACTGGTAAAAAATGGCTCCTTTGTAAGCTTTGTAAGACTTTTAACATTTTACTAAATAGCTTATATTATACCTATTTAAACAAACACAAGCCAGTAAAATAACCAAATGAAATAAATAATTTTTACAAAGATTTTCACTTTTCGGCATTAAGAAATTTCGGTTTCAGTCCAGAATTCTTATTATGGTGCATACCTACTGCATTTACCACAAGCACACAGATATTGTTGTATGTGAACATGTACCTCCTCTAGTCTGTCGAGAGCATCGTTGAGCTTACGCTGGCGATCGAGGGCGAGCAGCCACACTTGCTGCCAGCGGGAGCAGAGCTGAGTGAGGCGAGGATTACCACCAGTCACCTGCACAGAGTGATGCTGTTGCTGCTGCTGCTGCTGGTGTTTGCCTGCAGGAAAGACACAGAAAAATATGCTCAGAACAGCACAGTCCTCTACAAGTTCTGCATGAATGCATAATGAATGCCTTAGTTGCTTTATAACTGTGCTCAATTGTTTTTTAAGTGGTGAATAAATCGGAAGTATCTTTTCAATTCAATTACATTATATTGCTTGCTTACTTTGTTGACCTTCAACAAGTCAAACATTTCACTGATGAACCAGAACTGTTCAGTTTTGAAAATATGAATCATTGACATTATATTATTAATCAGATCTAAACATTTTAAAATTCTATAAAATATTGTTTTTTTAGATAAATAGTGAGTAAAAATAATAGTTTTATTGTTCCTAATTTATGACCATTAAATCCATCACATAAAAACTGTGTAAAATATTATTATTTAAATATAAAACTGTAATTCTTAATCTTCAAATTGTAATCAACTGTAAATGTCTTTTGTAAAAGTTATATAGTGTTATGGACAAAAAAAAAAGTTGGAAACCACTTAACTACTTTGTGCTTACATCATAAAATAGTAATTGTTATTGGCTGTGCTCAAGGTAAAGTGCCCAAAAACTTTCTATTCATCAAATAATTACACTGAAATAACATTTCAGAATATATTTATTTCTTTTCAACCTCAATAATTCATAAAATGACTGTTGTGCATTAGTTTTGATCTAATAAATACAGTCTTGGTGAGCATAAAATGCTTCTATCAAGCATTCCAACATTACACCACCACCTCCAAGCATTTGAACAGTAGTGCATGTAAAGGTGTTGTTTTGATGATAAAGTTCCTTACGGGCTCCTTTCCTGTCTGACAGGCTGCTGGGATGTTCTGCTGGTTTCCTCTTGTATGTCTTAGTCACTTTGTCGACGTCGGGCTGTTTTCGGGTCATCTCCTCCATAAACACCTGATGGAAGAAAATCGGTAGTAAGAAACGGCACTAAAGAATGCATTTAATATTGAACCAGAGTGACAGAATGTTCACCTGATGCTCAGTGATGAGTGTCTTGAGCTGCAGGATGTCCTGTGTAAGGGGCTCAGTGTCGCGCTGCACCAGTGTGGTTTCTGCCCACTGCAGCCATGATAACAGTTCTTCCAGGAGTGCAGCGTTATTGAGCAGTTCAGTCAGAGCCGTTTCCAAGCGCTGCTCGTGCTGTTTGGCCCACGTCAGCACCTGTACAGCAAACATTAAAACACATATGGTGTTTGTATTCTACAACCCATTTGAACCACTTAATTGGTGCCTTTTGCATCCCCAAAAACAAATACATTTGCGATTTCTTAAAGTCTGCATGATCTAGAAGTTGATGAGACTTTTATTACAGTATGCTGATGTACTTTCAACTGAAATTGAATACTGAGCAGAAGGCGGGGCTTTCTTTTTGGACATCATTTCCTTTTAGCAAACTAACGGTCAATAGGGAAGCACCACCACTACAAATGCTTAAGCACGTGGTCGGATTTGAAGATTACCAAAACTAATGTTGTTTTATTATTGATTTATTTAACATAGTTAATTGTTTACTTTAACATGCGCAAAATAGCAAAATAAACATTGTAAATTTTGATTTCACATCGACCTTAAACGTAAAATTGACTTAAACTAAATTAAATCTGATTTAATTTAATTAAAATTGTATTTATGCTGGTAAGGACAAGGTTTTAGCCTGTCCATCGCTATCACTTTTCTTTTACAGCAGGACATTTAGTTTACATTATTACATGCTAAAGGATACAACAGTTACATTTGCATATTGCTCTTTTTGACTAGCAATGCTTTTGACTTAGGTATACAATATTATTAATAAAATATTAATAATTGAATCAGTGTCCCCAGATTTCATGTCAGCTCTGTTACCCTCAGCAAAAAACCCAATTGAAAATACGGAAAATGCTGCTTATTTATGTGAAAACTAATACATTTTCTAATTTAAACTATAATAGTTACGTTATTGTTGCAATACTTGTAACTATAAATCTATAATAACAACTATAATTACAATAACAAACAATAGCAATTGGTTCATATGTAACAATGATGCCAAAACCTGAGGTAGAAATCCAGTCCTAAAATAAGATAATATTTAGCCTGATATACACTATAATATGTTCAATATACAGTGAGGGAAAATAATTATTTTGTAAGTTTGACCACTAACAAAGAAATGATCAGTCTATAATTTCAATGGTAGGTTTATTTGAACAGTGAGAGACACAACAATAACAAAAAAGTCCAGAAAAATGCGTTTAAAAAAAATGTAGAAATGAATTTGCATTTCTATGAATGAAATAAGTATTTGATCCCTCTAAAAAACGTTTTTGTTATTGTTGTGTCTCTCACTGTTGAAATAAACCTACCATTAAAATTATAGACTGATCATTTCTTTGTTAGTGGGCAAACTTACAAAATCAGCTGGGCTTCAAATCATTTTTTCCCTCACTGTATATTGAACATATTATTTTGTGTATGACTCATGCTAGTCCTGATGGCACATTTCAGATAATCCTCGTGTTTTACCTCTTCAAAGCGAGCTCTGATGATGGTGATCCAGTGTTTGATAGTGGTGATGCAGTCTGGATGACAGACAGCGAGAATGGCTTCACCCATGCCAGCAGCTTTATTCACATCCACTCTCTTCTCCTCCACTGTCTGCATGAAATCTCGATGTGTGTGCAACAGAGTTTGCAGAGTCTCCGCTTCTTCTGGCAGGACGCCCCGAAAACGCAATGTTTGCTCTGCCTCTGACAGCCACTCCAGCAGCATCTGAACAGCTGTGCGGAACTCCTCGGCCTGCAGGGAAACAGTCAGAATACAAGTTTAACACTGCACTACTGCTCATATGTTTGGGATTCATATGATTTTTATTTGAAAGAAGTCTCCTGTGATCAACAGGGCTTTATTAATTTGACATATAATTATTAAGCATAAATATTATATACATTTCAAATAATTTTCCTTTTTTCTGTGATTAAAAACTTAAATTTTGAGCAGCAAGTCCAATCTTCATCACACGATCCCTCAAAAATTGTTCTTAAATGCTGATTTGATGCTTAAGAAACATTTCTTATTATTATCATTAGTGATGAAGCTGTGCTGCTTTATAGTTTTGTGAAGACACGATAATAAATATATAATGTTTATAATTATTACCATTTTTAAATGCTTTAATTTCTCAAGGACATTATATTGATGAAAAGTGAAAGTAAATTATTTAAGAAATATTTAATTTTTAATTGTTTTATCTATTTTTATAAACAAATTCAACAATGTAATAATAAGAGCCATCATTAGCAACTGAGCACAATAATAACTGATTATAACAGAGCAGAAAATCAGCATATTAGAATGACTTCTGAAGGATCATGTGACTGTAGACAAGTGTAATTGAAAACTAAGTGTTGAATCGCAGGAATCAGCTACATTTAATTTAAATTATTGTAATAAATATGGTTCTTTTAAATTGTATATATATATATATATATATATATATCTTATATATAGGGCTTTACATTAACACCTGCCAACCCGCCAAATGCGCGTAGATTTCCACTGTGGCAGGTTAGACATATTTATTCATGCAAATATGATCTTAGAATCGAGAAGCAGCATGACAGACAAAAATAACTGTGTTCGGCCAAGCAAGAAAAAAGCTGTGAAATACCAAATGAGAGATCACTCGCGTGCACAGGTGATGTGAAGCAACTGTGCCAAGAGGAAATACAACTGGTGCGATTTGATCTCTTTGAAATAGACTGGACAAAACCCACAGTTCTGCTGCTTTTAAGGAAAAATTTAAAATAAAAAAAAAATTAAATAAATATATATACACATGTATATATACATATATACATCCTTTAGTAAGCAGCAGCGGTCCCTGCTTTTGTTTTAATTATTCTTTGAACAGATTATGATGTTGAACAGATGTTAACAGGCCTAACATTTACCGTGTGCGCCTGATCATTATTTCATTATCACTCGCGGTATGTTTTTACATGCTTTCTTTTGCTCACAGTTATTTAAACTTACAAATTATTGTACTGTGATCTGGGACCTTTAGCCAGGACAGATTAGTGTGCATATTTTAGATACATGTCAATAAATATTTTTAAGTGTCAATTTTATTTTAAGAAAATTTTGTTGAAATAAAAAGAGCATATATACAGCTATATTTTACTTGTTTGACACATTTAAAGAAGAAATAAATTTTTTTTTTGGTGTGGTCAGAGATAAATTTGGTAAATTCTTAATTTTGAGCCCTGAAAAGTCATGAGAAATAAAAACTAATTGCAATGCAACACAACCCATTTGCTCATGCACATTGAGAAAGCTCATACACCTCACACAGCACAGTGAAATGAATAAGGAGGCATGTGGACATAACACAAGGTCCAAATCAAGTAATTTTTGCATGTTAAAGTCAAACTTATGCATATAAAATATCTTTTCCCAACAACAAAAGTGTGGCTAGTGAAAATGGCGAGTGGCTAGCAATGTTGGAAATTTACTAGCCACAGTGGCTGGTGATCAAAAAAGTTTATGTAAAGCCCTGATTATATATATATTAATTTTTATTAGTTTTTTCTTTGATCAACTTGCTGAGCAGTACAGACGTCTTTCAAAAGCATTAAATTAGATATAATTAAGGGTCAGCCGAACCTGTTTGAGAGCCTGCTGGAGGCGCGTCTGCTTTGAAACAGACAGGGCACAGACAGTGTCCCAGCGGTTGCTCAGCTCCTGCAGTTGAACTTTGACCCAGGCGGTGTCATCTCGGCCGGTCTCCATCAGCTCTCGAGCAGAGCGTTTTAAAGCCTGTACACTGCTGGTGCGTTTCCCCAGCTCCTTCTGGAAGACCTGCGGAGAAACAAAAACAGCAGTGTTGATGGAGATCTTTCCTATTATAGAAGCCTCACTGCGTTCATAACGCAGAAAACTCCAGGACTTTAAGCTGCATTTATAATTATTGGTGGAAGTGAGACAATGACAATAGAAAATGATTTTAACGTGTCATTTAATGTGCTTTATATGCGTCTTTTTTAAAGTGATTTGATGCAGACACCAAAATGGGACGTCTCATCTTAATTCCTTTGAAGGACTTTTTGGGTAACATGGCCGTTTCCTTAGGTTTATCAGCACGAACAATTTTAAAAAGTTCAATTCAAGCATTTAAAGCAACTTAAACAAGTCTTGATAATAATAAAACACTACAAAATACTAAAGCTGTTATAAAAGTGCTAAAACGTCAGCTGCAGATGGTGTTCTGGTTATAGGATAAATCAACTCAAAATGCTAAATGAAAAAACCCATATATTATTTGAAAATTTCATGTGCATAACTGTTAAAAAATTCCTTTCCGTTTTAAAATTAATTTCAGAAATTGTAGTTTTGAACCACATCAGTACCTTATGACAATCCATGAGGTTGGAAACGAGATCCAGATCTCCATGTACCGGCTGGTCCTCTGCGAGCTGAGGCTCCACGCGGTACAGCCAGTCAACAAGTGCCTGGAGAGCCTCCGCAAACTGACCTGAGAACAAGAGGGCTTCCTCCAGCTTGTGTTGCCTGAAAAGAAGACCACCCCAAATTATTTACAATTTCTTCATGGTTTAATCACTTCCCAAATGATGTAACTCCTAAATCACAATCCAGACTTTCTCACCTCTCCACGCTCTTTCCACACACTGTGTCCCATTTGTCCCGGACTTCACCCAACAAGTTGTCCAGTTTTTGGGTATCCGCTGGCAGTGTGGCCTTGTCTCTCATGGCCTTCCCAGAACGCACTGTGGTGTCATAAACCGGCTGCTTGGAGCCGAGAGACTTCTGGAACTCCTGCAGTACAGAGGTTAACAGACAGAGGGCGTTAGAGACTAGTCGAAAAGTTTTCAGCTTCACCAAATCACATTAATGGTACCTTATGTTTGGCCAGCTGGATTTTAATCTTGTCAGGCTCGTTGGAGATTTCCAGCTCAGAGTCCAGCCTGCTCTCTGCTTCCTCCAACCAGTCGGTCAGCTTCCTCCAGGCCTCGTGAAACTAGATAAGACGATGTCAGATGTCAGACACCGAGACATCACAGACATGATCATAACAACACAGAGTAGACTCATGACGGTATCAGATTTTGTTATTAGATTAATCTGTGAAGCCTTTAGCACAATATATGGAGTTATCACAGATGGTTTTATCAAAAAAAGGTTACTTTTATGGGTATAATAACAAAAATGACTAAGACTTAATCGCTTTATTGTATGTACACATTCAGAGCAAACTAAATTTCAACCAAATTAAATTCCAAAAGGATTATAAAGTACAATATGCAACACTTTTTAAACAAAATACAATTAAATTTAAAAAATACAACAATTTTATTATTTACTCCATTTAATAAAACAATTATGACGTGTATTCATATTACAACTACAATTTTAAAGCATTAATGGGCAATAGCTAACAAATTAACATCACCTTAGATTAATGAAAGCTTAGTAGTTATCATGGTGAGCTTAGTTAAATGAACTAATGTTAATTATTAAAGCCTTATTGCACAGTGTTAATGTACAATAGCAATATAAATAGTCACAGAATGTTCAACCAATACTTCTTCAGCATGCAGTGGGCCAGATTAACACGTGGAAATTAAGTGTCCAAGCATTTGGCAGTTATGAACACCACTACAAATACAACGTGAATATTCTTGATTAAAAAATAAATATTATTCTTAATAATAAATACATTTTCACAGTACTTTGAAGTAGAGCTGCACAATTAATCATAAAAATATCGCGATCTCGATTCGAACCCCTAGCAATCTTAATTTAACATTTATACGATTCTGTCAATCATATTTTCAAGTTCAGGAGAGAAGCAAAGGTGGCCGCACAAGTCTTCACGTTGTTTTACATACAATGTTCAGCAACGGGGACACATACAAATGGTGTTGAAAGAGTCACATACTGTATTTATAAGGTATAATTCACCCTAAAATGTCATTTCTGTCTTCATGTAAAGATGTATTCGCGGCCGCAAAAACACACGTGAAGTGAGCTGACCATAAACTATTACAGAGAGAGCGGGCGCACGTGCACCTGTGAATGATGCCTACTTTAGTGAACAGAACTTGCACAGGCTGTAAATAACAAATAACGAGTGATCGTTTGGGAGCCGCGCGGGAAGTATGAACCGCACTTAGCAGTGAAAATAAAACCGAAAGCGGGCACATCATTTAAATGATCATATCGCATTTTAGATTAATGATTATGACATGCATTGTATATGTTTTTCTTTGATAGCGAACACAGAGTGTTGTGCATGATAATAAATGTTTAACAGTGTCAGTATGAATATACTATATATAATATTCAATATAATGCAGGAGGGAATCTGATAATGACAAATGTCTGATTTTACCAGTAGAAAAACATGGTCTAATAATGTTGTCAATTACAGATTGCAAGCACATGTCTCAAAGATAATAATTCAACATCAGAATTTTGAACAGTTGTAAACTGAAATAGCAACAATAATAGGCTACTCAAATTAACCTTTACTTTAAAGGTTACAGAATCTGGAGAAAATTGCGATCTGAATTCTAAGCAAAAAAAATCAGGATTCTCTTTTTAGCCAGAATCGTGCAGCTCTATTTTGAAGTGCCCGCTGCATCAAAATTGTGCATGTTCATTATCGCAGTATATCGAATATGTCTAAAACAGAGTGAGGAAAAGCAAAACTGACTTGTTTGGCTCTCTTGCGGGCTTCATCCAGGTGGCGTCCTCTGTCCAGTGATCTCTGAACCAGTTTGTCCCAGCGGGCCTGAACGCTCAGCAGCAGGTTCTTGATGAGAACCACGTCCTGTTTGAGACTGGCGAAACGCAGCTGAGAGCCAGCTTTCTCCAGAGCCAGAACCTGCTCTCTGTGAGTGTTCACCTCATTCACAAACACCTGGAATATACAAGAACAGAGAAGTTCAATTAGTCCACCAGGTGCAAATAGTGATAGATGCCATTGAAAAAAAAGAACAGAAGTATACTCCTTAATATATGCAATTCACACTAAATATCAAATGACAAACAATTATATATAAGATATGGCTAAACTTTATTTTTATTTGCAATAAGTGTATTTTGATGTGATTTGCACTTCAATATTTAAGGGATAGTTCACCTCAAAATGAAATCTCTGTCATCATTTACTCACCCTTTCTATCACTCAGAACAGAGTAACACCCATTGAATGCTGGCACCCATTCACTTCTATAGTAATAATTTTTCCTTATTATGGATGTCAGTTGGTGCCATTTATCAGCATTCTCCAAAATTCAATCTTCCAACAGAACAATGAACCCCATAAAGGTTTAAAACCACATGAGGGAGAGTAAATGGTGAGGTCATTTCCATTTTTGGGTGAACCTTCCCTTTAAGGCTTCATTATCAAACAGCCTGCAATAATACCATATTGTAAATGTAACTGAGAATATTTATTAAACGTATACTGCCTTGTTGAGAGAATAAAGCCCTCCTTACATCTATCCCTAACCATAACAACAATCTTAAATACACATATATTTAAAGTTAATGGCTTCAAAATCTTTGTAATGCTAAAAAAACACATAGTGTTCTTGTATGAAAGAATTCAAACTCAGGTTCATTGCATCAAAGGGTTTCCACTACTAAACGTCTTACTTACTACATTATGTCATTTTGACTGGCACAAGGCATTGGTGTAAATAAATACTAATACTTGATCAAAATTTTGTGACCCTAAGTTTGTTTTAAACTTTTTTGAAAGAAACCTATGCGAAAGAAACCTATGCAAAATAATGTTAGTAAAACATTAGATAAAGTAGTGAATGATATAAAGTACAAATATTTTACAGACTAATTATGTGTGACCAACCTTATGCTCATCTATCTGAAAGAGGACGGTGTCCAGGATGAGACTGGGCGGCTGGGCCATGTTGAGAGTCTGCTCTGCTTGTGTCAGCCAGTTTATGGTGTCCTGCAGGGAGGACTGGAAACCTGTCGCCAGTGAGACGGCTTCCTCCAGTTTACCCTGTGCAAAGAGAAGGACACAGAGGCAGAGAGGTTAGCATTGGAAAGCAATAAATAAACCATTAACTATAACTTTAAGCTTAATAAACTCTTAATTTGCTGCTTAATGACAGCTATTAAGGTAGCATTTGGGTTTAGGTATTGGTTAGGATTATGGATGAAGAAAAATATCACGTAGAATAAGTACTACGGTATGTATAGTGCAATAACTTAATAATAAGCCACTGGTTAATAGTGAGAATTGTCACAAACTAAAGTGTTACCAAGATACTTTATAAACTATTAGGCAATTAATCAACAGGAAATTAAGGACATTCAGTTCCTTACCCTTCGATCCTCCATTTTGGTGTTGAGACTGGCCCACTTGTTCTGTAGCATGGCCAGATTCTGTTGGGTCTGGGTGGTACCGGGTCCAGCGTCCTCTCCTCCTCTGGCCAGCAGAATGGACTCTCCATGATCGAGTAGCCGATGGTAATGCTCACCTCGCTGGGCCAACTGAGCCTGGAGCTCCTACAAACAGATCACACGAGACCTTCATTTAACTACTGTGTTATTTTTAACAAAATTACCTCTATTAATAAACCATTATTTATGACTTTTGCCTCAATAAACTCCTAATTTGCTGCTCATTAGCGGTTATTAAATATAGTATTTGGGTTGAGGAACTGGGTATAATAAGATCTGTACTCCATAAGAACTAATAAACAGCCAAAATCTTAATAATATGCGAGTAATAAGGTGAAATATAATAGCGAGAATTAGTTCTAAAGCAAATCTACAATTAGTTTATGTTATTTGAAGGAAAAACTACATGAAAAAGCTCATTTAAAATATTAGCAAACACTATATTAGTAGATAACTAATGCTAAAATAACAGGCTTTAGCAAAAGCAGAATTAAGTAGATTTACAAATACTGCTAAATTAAACAAAATGTAAAATTGCTAGGGTGCTAGGTTGTGCATTTGAGGGTGGTTGGATATCTAAAATGTTGTCTAGAGGTGAACTCATTTTGTGTACCATGTGTTGCTGCAGCTGCTCTCTGGCGGTCTCAGGCAGGCCACCTGTGGGTTTGGCAGCGGACAGCTGACTCTCTGTGCGTCTGAGCCACTGCAGAAACTCCTCCAACTCTCCATGGAAACCCTCCGCCTGACAAAGAAACCATGCAGAGGAAAGACAATGAGCTAATTGATGCGACACCTGTACTACAATATTAAAGAGAGCCATTGTTGAGGAACAGAAAGCCTCCAAAACGCATCGATTTTACTGAATCAGCATGATTATAATGCAAAGCAAACTCTAAAGACGAATTCAAATGCACTTTATTCATTTATGCATCATGATGTAGTAATAGCCCGAGCACCTGTTGCAGAGCAGCTTCCAAAAGCTTCTGTCTCTCATCAGTCTTCAGCAGAAGGTTCTTCCAGCTGCGGTTCAGCTCATCCAGCTGGTCTCTCAGGTGGTTGATTTCATCTCCAGGACTGGACTCCAGCAGCTCAGAGCCTGCGCTGTTCACCGTCTCCACCGTGGCCCGATGGGACAGCACGTCGTTTCTTAAAACCTACAGAGACAGCTTGTTAAAGGACTGCACTTAACGGAAATAATAAGCAGTGTTGGTCAAAAACGAAGCGCCAGTGTGTCGTACGTGATGCTTAGCCAGCTCAATTTCGATGGCCTTGGGGTCAGAGCTGATGGGTCGCTGGGTGTCCAGTGTGGCGTGAGTATGACTGAGCCAAGACTGCAGCTCAGAGAGAGCGTGCTGGAACTGACCAAGAGCCAACAGCGCACCCTCCAGTTTGTGCTGAAAGAGGAAAAAGACAGACTTAAAATGCAATCAAGTATAACAACGTTTCCTTGTTTACCCCTAACAATGCAGTAATTATGTCAACAATGGTTTCAGAATTGTCAGATAGAATTTACCTGATATTTTATATTATAAGTTAAACATATAATAATAAATCATTAAAAATGGATATGTTTTTTATCCATCTGCTTTGCCCATTTTTGCCCATGTTCTTTATTTCTTTGAGGGCCTGATCTATGGGTGGTTCTATGTATGGTCATTTTCATACATTTTTAAACTACTATTATAAAATAATCTTGCATTTACAATTTACATATAAAATCAAAAGGAATAAAAATACAGAGCAGCATTTCATTTGTGCTCTACAAAACTACACAACTGTGGGTTTGTACATTGCAAAAAAGTGCATATTGTTTGTCCAATTACATACAAATTCTTAAATCAAGAAGCATTTTCTAGAAAAGAAAAAAAATATTTTTCAGTCAAAATTAAGTGGATTTTTCATTAAAGTGAGCTAAATCATCAGCCAGCAGGCAGGTAAAATAAACTTGTTTTCACTTTGAAATAAGACTGTTTTGCTTACCCCATTGACAGTTTATTTAGCTAGTTTCATGGAAAACTCACCTAATTTTGACATGTTTCTTCTGAAAACGAGAATATTTTACTTATCTAGAAAATGCTTCTTGATTTAAAAATGCTAAAATATTTTGACTACAAGCAAGACAAAAAATCTAAGTAGGAAATCATTTGTTTTGCTGTGTAGTTGAGAACTGGTCAGAGACAACTGTTCACCTTTCTTTGTTACTTCAAACCAAATTACAATTATTATCGAGCACCTCTGGAAGGACAATAACAAAACATTTCACACCCCATTTACCCCTGTATTTATCCTTGTCCATTTGTGATCAGACCAACCAAACACCAAAAAAAAAAGACAAACCCCTCGCTGCAAGTCAGCTGCACCTTTAGCAAACCTCCTAATACCTGCAGCACGAGGACTTTTCTGATAATTTATGATCGCCAAAAGTGATGGATATGTTAAGCATAATATCTGACTGCGTGTCACTGCATCTCAAAGACTAAAAATAATACAAAACAATATAATTAAAGTAATCTCCACTGTGCTGACAGAGAGCACTTCTCTTTCTGTTAAACTGAACAGTCGCATCATCGATGACTTAAGCGTACCCCAGTTCAGAAGGTAAGGGGGGGAGGGGGAGGGGGGGGGGGGGGAGAGGGGAGGCTGGAGAAGCAGAGTACAAGCCAACTGTACCCAGTGTGAGTACGCCCCTAGTCTCTGCTCCCTCACCTGTCTGACTGTGATTTTGTCCACCAGGTTGTCCCACAGGTGTCGAAGCTCAGTGAGAGGCTCCTGAATCATGTCTCGGTCTGTTTGATCGCTCACTTTCCGGAGCAGCAGCTCTCCTTGGTGGGAAAGCTTCTCCATGTCGATCTGCTGCTGGTACACCTCCACTTTATATTGCTGGTAATGTACAAAGACACAATGTCAGTTTTTTTTTCTTATCGTGTTCTGATGACAGAGAAATGGAGACAAGATCTGATTCCAACCTTGAGCTCTTCGATCTGTTGTTTGACAGTGCTGAGATCTGTCCCGACGGCTGACATGTCACACAGTTTGATGACAGCGTTGTCCAGGTAGTCAAACATGCCCTGAGGAGACACAAAGCGATTGATTGTGAACAGTTTGGTTGACCAATCAGAGTAGTTTTTGTGATCGCATCAGAGAGATAGACACCTGAAGAGCATCCTGGTACTGCACAGAGGCAGTCATGGCCTCTTCCAGTCTTTCCATTCTCTCTCTCCATGTGCGGTTTAAGCCTTCCCAGGCACCGTTCATCTGAATTTCAAAGGAAAGACACAGAGAGATTTTATTTAAATGTGATCAATTTGACCATTTCCCTTTGGCGTATCGCTCTTCAAAGCTCTTACCTCATCGATGGTCTTCTTGACCTCTGGTTTTTCAGTCTCTCCGCAGGCAAAGATGAGGTCAGCTCCGAGTGTTCGTACGATCTCCAGTTCTTCCCTCAGCCCATCTGTCTCTGCTTTAATGGCCTGAGTGTGAAAGGAAAACATCATGACTACACTCTGGTAATATTTGTCTTGACACAACTTTATAGAGTTCAGTCTGCTCTAATTATTCATCATAAAGCCTTTTATTAAACTGAACACACAGGCTGCACTAGTCATCCATTAATAGCGTTCCTTTGTCTAATGGAATATTAAGGCCACAATATTCTTTTTTTGTCTGTGTAATTATGCCACAGAAGTGCTTTGTTTTATTTGCTGTATGAGCATCAATACAATAATACAAAACATTTGTGATTTCAGTTTGAGGGAATAAATATTTATATTATTTCATTTTATTTTATGAACTTATTGACTTTTGTTGTATGATGATCCAGTAGCATAAAGACATTTCAGTATACATATGGAATTGACATTTTTCTCATTTAGATATTTCTAGAATTTATTCATTTTTCTTCAGCTTAGTCCCTTATTTATCAGGGGTCGCCACAGCGGAATGAACCACCAACAATTCTGACATGTGTTCTACGCAGTGGATGCCCTTCCAGCTGAAACCCGGTTCTGGGAAACACCCATACACTGTCACATTCACACACATACTTATACACTATAGCCAATTTAGTTTATACAATTCACCTATAGGCGCCACGGTGGCGTAGTGAGTA
The DNA here is from genome assembly GCA_903798035.1 of Danio albolineatus. Lineage (NCBI taxonomy): Eukaryota > Metazoa > Chordata > Actinopteri > Cypriniformes > Danionidae > Danio > Danio albolineatus. The sequence goes on along the minus strand of CAIGQQ010000001.1, from coordinate 10,044,224 downwards.
GCAAGTTCGCCTCACAGCAAGAAGGTCGCTGGTTCGAGCCCCGGCTGGGTCAGTTGGCATTTCTGTGTGGAGTTTGCATGTTCTCCCCGTGGTTGTGTGGGTTTCTTACGGGTGTTCTGGTTTTCCCCACATGTCCAAAGACGTGGTATAGGAGAATTGGGTAGGCTAAATTGTCCGTAGTGTATGAGTGTGAATTGCAGCTGGTAGGGCATCCGCTGCGTAAAACATATGCGGGATAAGTTGGCGATTCATTCCGCTGTGGCGACCCCAGATTAATAAAGGGACTAAGCCGACAAGAAAATAAAGGAATTCACCTATAGCGCAGGTCTTTGGACTGTGGGGGAAATCTGAACACCCAGAGGAAACCCACGGCAACACAAGGAGTATTTCTAGAATTTATATATATATACACACTGTCTATACATATATATATATATATATATATAT
>CAIGQQ010000001.1:9999724-10043377 GCA_903798035.1 Danio albolineatus | reverse complement strand
ATATATAAATATATAATAACATTAATAACAGTAATATTATCTCTCTTAATATTTCCTTTTTCAGACTGTCTACAGAACAAACCATTGTTATACAATGACTTATTACCGTGACTTATTACCTAATTACCGTGACTTGCCTAATTGACCTAGTTAAGCCTCTGAATGGCACTTTAAGCTGAATACTAATATCATGAAAAATATCTCGTCAAATATTATGTGCTGTCATCATGGCAAAGATTAAAGACATCAGCTATTAGGGGGGGGGGATATACAGGAGGACTAATAATTCAGGAGGGCTAATAATTGTGACTTCAACTGTTCATACTGTAAAAGAAAATGCCGTGTTAAATGACTCCACATTGTCATCTGAATGATTTGAAAACGTCACTGTCAATCTAATACAGATGTTAGATCACTAATGGGTGTGTTATGGTGCTCTTACCTCTACCAGCTGAGGGTGATGCAGAGAGCAGTGATGATGGAGGGATGGACACACACACAGCACATCCACAAACATGAGTGACGGGTGGACGGATGGACCAAACGGACATGGGATGGACAGGGAAAGGGTAAGGGGAGAGTTGCAACAGGCAGGAAATAAGGGAAGTTTAGGGATATGGGTGATGGGATATGGGAGCACAGTACAGTTTGAGGTGGAGAAACAGCACAATGTGTTAATTCAATAGCATGCAACAGACCAGCAGGAAGAATCAATAAACAGTCGGCTGATGATGTCAGTGATGTTATTTAAAAGACTACCTTAATCTGAAACATTAGTTACTTAAAGGTGATGTGTGAGATTTAATAAAGCTTATAGGGATAGTTCACTCAAAAAATTAAACTAAGCTTGTTTGAGACACGATGGCTCAGTGATTAGCACTGTCGCCTTCCAGCAAGAAGGTCGCTGGTTCGAGCCCTGGCTGGGCCAGTTGGTGTTTCTGTGTGGATTTTGCATGTTCTCCTCATGTTGGTGTGGGTTTCCTCAGGGGTCTCCGGTTTTCACCACAGTCCAAAGACATGCACTATAGGTGAATTGGATGATTGTTAGAGTGTTTTTTCAGTACTGGGTTGCAGCTGGAAGGGCATCTGCTACGTAAAACATATGCCAAAATAGTTGGCAGTTCATTTCGCTGCGGTCACCCCTGATCAATAAGAGAATAAGCCGAAAAAAAATGAATGAAGCTTGTTTGAATTGTTTTTTATGCTGAACACATAAGACGAATTTAAGAATCGGCTGCCATTGACTTCCATTGTATTTTTTTCCCCTAAACTGGATGTCAGTGGCTACCAGTTTCCAACATTTTTCAAAACATCTTATTTTGTGTTTAACAGAAAAAGGAAACGTATAAAGGTGACAGGTTAAAACACATGACAGGTCCACATTAAATCTGCCACAGTAGAAATCTGCAGATTTTCACAGATTTTTCACAGAGTCCATCATTCAGGCTATTTACTTATGAAAATGTGCAGAAATATAGAATTGATTAGTTTTAATATTAATGTGCAGTACAAGTCTTTTAAAAGATTTATTGTATGAGAGACCTGCTGTGTCCATCAAAGAAGAGCTTGGAACTGGATTTTAACTGTAAACTTTAAATAAACATTTATTATTATTATTTTGTATGAGGCTTTCAGCTCCTGTTCTTGTAAAATCATTCTGCATTTTTCAAACTGCACAGAAATAAAACAAAGGTTTGCAGATTCTGTCTGGCCCTACACATGCGGGTGAGTAATTGAGTCAATGTTGGTCTTTGGGTGAACAACCCCTTCGAATGAAGTTGTGTGTGTTAGAAATTGTAATGCTGATAAATTGAGTGCTGAACTGTGGGCTGCGATATTTACACAATCACAAACTAGGCAGCAGACCAAAGTAAGCATGCAAACATTTTCCAGAAAATACCTGAACGGACTGTGACACTGCTTCATCCAGTGTCGTGGCTCGACTTTTGACCTCTTCTTTGATGCGCATGTAACGTCTTTCTGCATCATTATAACGCTGTCTCACTGTTGCCCCTTCCTGGGCGCTCAGCTCAGCCAGCTGTGGGCCAATCTTTAGCAGTTTGTCGATGTGTGGCTTATGCTCAGCGATGGACTCTCTCAGGAGCTGACCAGGAAAAAAAAACAAGTCATGTTATTCACATACAGTCGAAGTCAAAATGATTCGCCCTCCTGTGTTTTTTTTTTCTTTCCTTTTTTCAAATATTTCCCAAATGATGTTTAACAGAACACAGAATTTTTCACAATAATATTCTTTCTTCTGGAGGAAGTCTTATTTGATTTATTTTGGCTAGAATAAATGCAGCTTTTAATATTTTAAAAACATTTTAAGGTCAGTATTATTCGCCCCCCGTAAGCAATATTTTTTGATAGTCTACAGAACAAACCATTGTTATACAATAGCTGCGTTTCCATCCACCTATTTTTATGCGCATTTTGGACATGCATTAAAAATGGTTGATGAAAATGCCAAGATTGGCATCAATATTAAAAATGCGCATTAAAAAATGTATGCGCATAACTGAGTAGGATAACATTTTTATTCAATAAGAAACGATGCGCATAAACTGAAATGGAAACACTTTTATCAAACAAATTCCAGTATGCGCATTAAAAAAAGGTCATGTGATTTTGTTATAAGAGATCATGTGGTGATAAAAATGTGTGTAAATGGACAAACCAGCAGGCTGAGCACACTGTAAAACATCTGAAATGTTGTTTTGGTCATTCTAAAACCCTTAACCATTTCAGTATTAGTGTTATTATATGATCAATGACCTCCTGAACTGTCGAGAGCATCTGTGCTCCGCATCTCAAGCCTTCAAATGCCACCACACATTCATTGCGCGTCGGCATTGTTTTTACAAGTCATTTATTAAATAAAGAAAAGATTCACGCAGCTTCTCCTACCACAGCAAATCAAATTTTTACTATTGAAATTTGGTGCCAGTTTATCAGGAAGTAATGATTTTGTTCTCTTTGACTCATTGGATGGAAATGCTGCATTATACACTCATCTTTTATGTGATATTCCTGTTTTGCACACAAATTAAATTTGCATCTTTGTATGGAAACATAGCTAATGACTTTTCTAATTAAGCTAATTAGCCTAGTTAAGCCTTTAAATGTCAGTTTAAGCTGAAAACTAGAATCTTGAAAAATATCTAGTAAAATATTATGTGCTGTCATCATGACAAAGAAATCAGTTATTAGAAATGAGTTATTAAAACTAGTATGCTTAGAAATGTGTTGAAAAAAACTGAAAATTGGGAAAACAGAAACAGAAATTGGGGAAAGAAATATACAGGAGGACTAATGATTCTGACTTCATCTGTACTCCGTATCTACAACAACAAATGAGCCAAAGGGACTCAACTTTGTCCTCTGCATGTTACCCACTCACCCTCATCTGGTCTTGCTGTTGTCTGAGAGCCTCTGTGTCAATGGCAGGAGGGGGTAGCTGAGTAATCAGAGTCTCAGTTTCGCCCAGCCAGGGTTCGAGTTCTTCATACGTCTCCCAGAAACGCGCCACCAGCACCTGCGCTTGCTCTAGAGCGGAGAAACGCTCAGCATGACTCTGATTTACCGCTTCGTAACGAGCACTTAAAGAGTCCGTCTTCACCTACAGGAGCAGGAGAAAAGAGGTTTTACTGGGTCAACCAAATTACTCTTTGAAGAGACTGAAAAAAAACAACTGTTGTTTTTCTCCAAACATGACTCAACAAATCAAATCTCCGGCGGAAAATGGATGAGTCACGTCAATTCAATTGACCTAATTGAACCTTTCCCAGAAGAAACACTGCAGAGCTTATTCCTCCCCCTCCCGCTCTCTCTTTCTTCTTTATTTTACTTCTAACCTTAAGAGCGTCTCTCTGCTGTTCGCTGCAGCTCTCCAGGATGTCCTCTCGTGTCTTGAGGAGCTGGTCGACGGTGTCTTTGTGACGGATGATGTCGATGTTAAAGGCTCTCTGAACCTGGAGTTGAGCCACAGTCACGTCGGGCTCCAGACTCAAAGGCCCCAAAGACGCCAACTTCCTCTCTGTCTCTCCAACCCACGTCAGCTCCGCGTCCACTGCCTCCTCATACTGAAACAATGGCACGCATATATAAACAGTCAAAACAAGCAGCATGGTCCTAAATCTATTATAATGAAAAAACTATTGATGTTAAATATGTACAATAACATTTTAGAGATAAAACTTTAATTTTAATAAAATTATCAAATAAAGTAATTGTTAAGCCCACATGGAATCTGAGAAAGCAGAAATAAGCAGATTTCCACAGATTTGTTTTACTTAATAACAGTTAAGCTTGACAGTTTGAGACAGTAATTCATGCTTTTGTGACCACTCAGTTGGATTACTTTAATGCACTGTATGTGGGGAGTAGCGGGTCAGCTATTGCCTGTTTGCAAATGGTGCAGAATGCTGCAGCACGTCGTTAACTGGTACTCCTAAACATAACTAGATTTCCCCCGTGTTAGCTTTGGTTGCCGGTGCATTTTAGAATACAGTTTAATATTCTTTTATTTGTTTTTAAATCTCTAAATGGTCTTGCCCACCTTATGGGAAGCTGAGCCAATACACCCCTCTCGGGTCAGCTGATTTTGCCAAAAACGAAGAGTAAGCTTAGAGGGGACCATTCTTTCGCTGTGGTAGGTCTTAGACTATGAAATGATTTTCCTTTGGCCATTAGACAGGCCTCTTCTTTGTTTTCATTTAAATCAGCCCTTGAAACTCATTTTTTTCGTAGACCTTTGACATCTGATTTTACTAACTGATTATTTTAATTTATATGTCTTTTTAGGTAGTTTATCTATACTTTATCTTATATTTTATATGCTATTATGCTTATTTTGTTGTATAGTTCTGTACAACACTTCTGTGTTTTTTAAAGTGCTCTATAAATAAACTTTGACTTGACTTATGTAAATATGTATTTTTTTTCAGTAATATTATTGAATAATATGCAAATGTTTATATAAATTATGTACAATATAGTTTGTAAAGTAATAGTTTCTGTCTTTTAGTAAACATAAGACTTTTTTACCAATACAAATAGTTCTAATTGGATTTGTATCGTAAACCTTAAAAATGTCTTTGTTTCTATATTCTCAATATCATTCCGCATAAATCCACCAAAATTCTGCACAGAAACAGCAAAAAACGTCCACCAATACTGGCCCTAGTAATTGTATAAAACAGTATGCAATATGTTTTTGAATGGTAGGGTTTGATTCTTTGTTACTTAAAATGCCTCTGTGCACTGAAGATCGAGATCCAGTGTCAGGCTCCGGTGTTATACTTAGGAATTTTTGAGCTGTATGAGGCCAGAGACACATATTTCTGGAGAATACTTCTGGTTACAGCTAAGAAGGCTATAACACATAAATGGCTTCCCTCAAGCCCTCTCACTTTAGAAGATTGGAAAGTAAATGTTATAGAAATACGGAAGATGGAAACCCTTACTTTCTCTTTTAAACTAAAAAATCAGAAAGGGGCTATTTTATGGAGCAAGTGGAAAGAATTGTTGGACTCTTAGATTAATCAATGTTAATGTGTATTTATGTATGTATGTATATATATATAAAATGTATATGTGCAGTATTTATTGCAGTACCTGCTGTGACCTTTGGATGGCAGCCTGCACTAACTGCACTCTCTGTGTGATGGTCTCATCTGCTTGGCGGTAGCGCTGATTGGCATCAGCAACCAGGCGGTCCAGACCTTCCCGTGCACGCCAGGGTACCAGATCCAGTAAAGCACTGCCCACCTCATTCACCGTGTCCAGAACTAACCTCTTCTCAGCAGACACACACTTCAGCTCCTGTGCCAGACACACACATTCAGTAATGAAATGAATTTGATTTAGCAAATACTAAAAAGTGATGTAAAGTAAAAAGTGACTGGAAAAAACATCCTGCACCTTCTGTCTGTCCTGATAGGCTGGTGTTGTGTCTGGCTCAGCGTTGTTAAGCTCCGCCTCCACTCTATCCAGCCATTGGTTGATGTCATCGTGTGAGCTGGCAAATCGCGTGGCCAACTGAAGGGCCTGTTCCAGGGTTCGAAGGGCCTTGCTGCTGCCTGCCGTCATCTCAGCGTAGCGACTTTTAATACCATCCAACTTCTCCTGGATTAACAGGACCTCCTCGCCTGTCACAGAGAGCAGACATGATCATAATCAGAGGAGGAATTCAGTTATACGCTAACGAGTGCAGAGACTAGATGGAAAAGTACCAGTGGTTTGTTTAAGCAGAGCCTGTCCGTTCTTAATGGCCTGGTCCACAGTCTTCTTCCTGCTGACAATCTCTTCATTAAGAGCCTGTGGGGGACCAGCAGTATAAGCATTAGCTCTGGAAATCATTTAAAGGCATTTAAACGTAAAGAAAAAATGAATAAAATGAAACAATAACTGGCAGCTAGGGTGACCACCCAATCCTGCATTTTACAAGACAGTCCCAGAATTGTGAGCTTCGTTCCCGCATTTATTTTTTGTCTGTGTCTTGTTCTTCTTTTCTCTGAAATTACAATACCACAATAACCTTTGGTGTTTAAATTTCTTTGAACGCAGTCATCACGTTTTAGTTATAGCAGAAAATCAGTTTTCATACCACTGATGATGACGGAGCGAAACAACCTGTGTGGATCAAGGCACAATATGTAAGAAGCAGCTCCAGCAGCTTTACTTTCTTTCTCTGAAACCATTTGATGGTTTGCTTGGCTGTGTCCACCCTGCTTTCATCTTCATCATCCTGATACTGTAGCAGCTGAGATTAATTTACACTGACGAAGGGCAGAGGGTTGCTGAAGAACTACTGAGAGATTTCACATGCTGTCTGGGCTTTCACTGCCTTTCTACTCCTCCCTTTATTCATGTGTTTCATAGTTTCTCAAAGTCATTTCATTTTATTACGCATAACTTCACTTGTAAACTAATTAGATTTGTTTTCTTTTTGCATATGTGGATTTCTTTGAACATCTGGTGAAAATTTCAGGTCAATGGCACCTTTATAAATATGTTTTCTGAGAAAAATTGTGACGTGTTCAATACTTATTTATATATATAAACCCCTAGACCCGTTATATATTTTGCTGACTTGTGTACTTACATTATCCCAAATGTTTCGAAGAATGTTCAAATCCAGAAAAAATAAGCCATTTTAACTAGTGACGTAAACAGTGTCCTCTATTGCCATGCTAATCATGTCACACAGCCTCGATTTCCAGCTTTATTTGATAGAAAATGGGAAAATGGAAGATGCTTTAATATGTTGTGTGTTTTATTAAACTGTACAGAGCAGCATTATAACAGAATCCTTAAGTAAATTAAGTTTGATTCTTCACCACATCATTATGACCAGAAGAAAAGGCAGCAGTCGACTGTGTCATCTTAAACATTCTGCTGCTTTTGTGCCGCATCATGCTCATCTCTCATCAATAATTGCTTCATCGCTCTTGTTTCACTTCCACGTCTTTCAGTCTTACTCTGCTTCATACTACCATGATGATCAGTTTTGAATACATCATCACATCCATGAGCATGATTTCAGCAGGAGTCTTTTAGGGTGTAATAAAGATGACAACTCCCATGATTCCACACTCAGTCACTGCATCATCAAGCTACAACTTTGTTGCAAATACACACCCTCTAGTGGGGAAAATGACATACTGTGCCTTTAGCAGTGAACAACAACGCCAACCAATAGAACATCCTGTTCGAGGATGCCAGATCTAACATAATCAACAAGTTCAATTAATCGTATCTCTCCCTCCATTGTCCTGCAAGATCACATCTGCTGTCCTGTAAAAGAACAGAAACCAGGTGGTCACCTCTCTGGTAGCCCTAGCATAACTCTCTCCTCTGCTTTTCCCCCCTCATTATTCATCTTCTCTAAAAAGGACTCATAAGGTATTATTAATCCTGTGCCGCTATAACCTGCAGAATCATACCAGTGTGTGTTTGTGCTGCTGCTCTAGGAGCTCCGGCTGAAAACTCTGCACTGAGACCTCAGCCAGTCTCTGGGCCACCTCAGCTAGCCAGTTCAGGACTTCCACCTCTTCCTCTCCAAACAGCTGTGCATTGGCCAGCGCCTGCTCCAGCATGGCCTCTCTCCGAACGCACCAATCACGCAGCTCTGTGTGCCCGCTGCGCACTGCGCCCACACGCTCGCCCAGCCAATCACGATCGGCTGCGCAGCTGAGCGGATGGAGCGATTGGCTGAGACTCTCAAGACGGTCTACATTATTCTCTCGAGAGGAGACTTCCTCTTGGAGAGCCTGGGATTTTAGCCCAGAGTAAAGAAAAGATGCGATTGGATGAGAAGAAGGAGAAGAAAAAAAAGACAAGGCAAACATAAACATAAATATGACAATGCAGAATAACGACAAATCATAATTAACAAAATAATGCATGGATCAAAACAAAATGAAATGGAAACACAGTCATAAAAACATGAAACCGTGATGAAATGGAAAAGGATGTGGGCAGGATCACGACCAGAGACCTGAATTCCGTGTCTTCTTAGATAACTGCACTCCTACTGGTTCATTTAAAACCACAGGAGATTCACAATCTGTTCTCTTCCTCTGCATTTCTAGTCAGCCTGATGATCCTCGACACTGAAAATAGCTTGCTAAAATGACAGATCTTGGTTCTGTCTATACTCTACCTTGTGCCTTACAATCTGCTGTGTGATTTTGGAGGTCTGGGTTCCCATTGGCTCAGCAGAGCTCAGGCGTCTCTCTGTTGCGCTCAGCCACTCGCTGAGCGGCTCCACGGCCTCATGGAACTGTAATGCCAACACCTGCAGTTCCTCGAGCTGCTGTTGCCTGAGGACGTGAGATGAGAAGCACATGCTTGCGTTATGCTCTTATGACCACTGGTTTTATGGCCCAGTGTGATTGAGTTCTGAGTCAGAGATTGGATTAAGAGGTTTTATGATTGTTTCTGGGTGTCCATATTGCTCTGATGATGGTGTTTACCTGGCGCTGGCCTTTTCCAGCAGGTTTGTCCATCTTTCTCCTAAACTCTGAAGCTGTTTCTGGATTTTGTCTCGGTCTTGTGTTTCGGCTGTAGCAGCAATGCGCTCTCCTTCTGCCTTGATCATCTCTACAGTCCCACGCCGGTCATCCAGCAACCGTTGCAGAAGCTTATAAAACATGGGATTTTTAGTTAGTGATGCCGAATGAATTCATGTTATCTAAAACTACACAGTAAAAAAAAAAATATATATATATATATATATTTAGTTGAATCAAATCAACATCAGTCAAAAGGACTAAAAATATATATATTTTTTAAATGGTTAAACTGGTAAAGAATAGTTAATCCTAATGCGCTGTTCAAATTGACTAACCTTTAGTTATGTTCGGGATGAAAACATCCACTGAATTAAACTGCTATAAAAATGCATCAGATCAATATTTATTCACATTTTATGCATAAATCTGTTAATCAACCTCAGTCCTGATCAAAACTACTAAATTGCTTAGAAAATGACAGGACTGTAACTCTTTAATAGCCAAACTCATAAATGATGTCACTGATTTGGAGAAAAAACATACAAAAAATGACGTATTTTAGTATAAAAGTAATTGTGGCCTTGATTTTTTAAACTTTTATCACAGTCTTGGACATGTGAATGATTAGTAACAACTCTGGCTTTAATGCATTGCCTAATTTACTGCTGGTGGCTGCTTTTACCCCATTGACTTCCATTATTACCACATTTGATGGTGCATAAATACACAGTCTTTGTTGTTGTTTACTCCATGTAGTTCTGAGAGCTGAGATGCATATTTAGATTTTCTCAGACAGATATGTGCAAGGTATGTGCGTAAAGGTCACTCTCACAGACACAGGCACACGCACACAGACACACACTTTAATTGGCTGTTATAATCCATATAAAATCCAGAAACTAAGCTTTTTTTTTGCACAGGTTAACGATGCCAGCAGATGATCAGCAGTAAAAATGACAAATGTTACAGCAACAATCCAGCAACAATCAAAAATGCATGATTATATGGCGTCAGGTTTTGTAATAAGAAAATGTGGTTATAATGGAAGTCAATGGGGCAAAAACAGTCACCAACAGTAAATTAGGAAGAACAAATGAAAATCATTCAAAAACAACGCATCAATGCCAATGTTGTTTCACATGTCCAAGACAGACTGTGTGTTTTTTCACACAGTGTTAAAATCCTGTAATTCTCAAGTAATTTAGTAGTTTTGATCAGGACTGAAGTTGACTAATTATTCCGGAACATAACAATAAGGTAGTCAATTTGAACAGAGTGAATTGTTGAGTTTAACTCAAAGCATTTTCTCAAAATATGTGTCAAAATAAGATTTGTCCCCAAAAATCATTCCACTAGCTGAAACACAGTGGATGAAAACACCCCCAAGAGTACATAGGTGTAAAAGCAACACGACTTTCTGTCACATCATTTTTACAGTGTAGTTTCATTACTTTATTAATCTTTCATCTGCAATAACTTTTAAAATATTATTTAAATAGTTTTCTCAAAATATTATAAAAATTATAATATAATATAATATAATATAATATAATGCAATGCAATACAATATATAATATAATATAATAAATATAATATAATATGATGCAATGCAATACAATACAGTATAATATAATATAATATAATATAATATAATATAATATAATATAATATAATATACACATTTTTAAATAAAATCAAACCTTTTGCTCCTGAATTTGTGCCTTGACAACACGGTACTCAGCAGATGGAGGTTTCTGATTGGCTATCAGCTCCTCTGTGTCACTCAGCCAGCTCAGGAGTGGCTCCAGGGCATCCTGGAACTTCCCACAATGCAACAGGGCCTCTTGCAGCTGTGCGATTCTTTCAGCAACCTGTGAATTGAATAAAATCAACATTTAATAAACGCATTCCTATCAGTCCACTAAGATAAGGTCTAAAAATAGATGCAAGCGTACCCTCTTGTTGAGGGAGTTCCAGTGCAGGTTTGTGGTCTCCAAGTCATGTTCCAGAGCCTGAGTGTCAGTGTGTTTGGCTGCGCTCTGAATAAGGCCTTGACCCACAGCGTTGACATGTTGCAGTTTAGGCTGAATGCTGTCTACCTGCTCCCTTTCCACAGCCTAAAGAGGGAGTGGGGAAAGACACACAAATGACTTGATTAGTGTATAGCTAATGCATTTGTTATGCTACTGGACATGGGATATTACAGAACATGTCTAAACAGGTCAAGGCTGTACAAACACTACAACATGATAATGGTGGCATGGCCATTTATAAACAGGGAGGCAGTTTTCAGCCCTCACACATTGACTGAAATTAAATACAGGGCCTTGGCAGCAATGCTGTACAGCTCTATTTCTTCAACAGCCCAACACTACAGTTCTGACAGAATATCCAACACAGTGACTGCCCGCATACAGATTGCCAAATACCTCCAACCGATGCCATAATTAACAACTACCAAAGTAAAGTTAACATGAGCTCCATTTCACTTCAGACGCAATGAAACAGAACTTTCAAAAGCAAAAATTCTGGAAATGCATCTGTAATAGACCACAAAGCGGCCACTAGATTCTGACTTAACAGAATAAGACATCAAATGCAACTTAGCAGAATGTCTTTTTAACAATAAAGATGCATCAAATTCCACTCTACAACCTCATAACCATTTGTAGGGCATCCAGTAAGCACAATCACACAATATATCAGATTAGACACCGCATTAGATGAGGGACAATCATCACAACTGATAAAAAATATGTGATATATATACAGGGTTCATATACATTTTTACTACAAAAATTCAATGACTTTTCCAAGTAAATTTTCAAGACCTAATGTTTCATGTAATGCCTACGTATACATGGTAAATAATAGGAAAAACGATGCATGTTCAAAGTTATTACAGCATAACATAAAGCCTTCAACATGTAGTTTAAATGAATTTTTATATCTTTGTAAAATGTATTTAGATAATGTTCACACAGCACTAATGATGTGAGAGCATGTGTTTGACCATGGACAGAAAAGAAGAAAAGACAACTAATCTATATTTAAGTATACAGATATTTGTTCAGCTCATTTCCATGACTTTTCAAAACTTTTCCAGGTCTGGAAAAATGGCATGTCAAAATTCCATGACTTCCAGGTTTTTCATGACGGTACGAACCCTGTATATAATGTTATTGACATTTCGTGTGCTACCATGACTATTTGGGCTTTTCTGACCTGTAGCATCAGCTGCTTCACTTCATAGAGAACTATCATAAATGCTTTTGTTTTTCCTTATTTTAATTTATTTGTAAAAAAATGTTTATAGGCTCCATTTCTGCAGAAACTTCTACATTACAAATGATGCCATACAAGAACTTCCTCTGGGCGCCACGGTGGCCTAGTGGTTAGCACATTCGCCTCACAGCAAGAAGGTCGCTGGTTCGATCCCCGGCTGGGCCAGTTGGCATTTCTGTGTGCAGTTTGCATGTTCTCCCCGTGGTTGCGTGGGTTTCCTCCGGGTGCTCCGGTTTCCCCCACAGTCCAAAGACATGCGGTACAGGTGAATTGGGTAGGCTAAATTGTCCATAGTGTATGTGTGTGAATGAGAATGTATGGATGTGTTTCCCAGAGATGGGTTGTGGCTGGAAGGGCATCCGCTGCGTAAAACAAATGCCGGATAAGTTGGCGGTTCATTCCGCTGTGGCGACCCCGGATTAATAGGCAAGTTTATTTAAGGGACTAAGCCGAAAAGAAAATGAATGAATGAATAAAGAACTTCCTCTGACCGGTTGCAATATAAACCTGAAACATATTATTTAAGTGAATATTCAACATTCATTCCTTCATTTTCTTTTCGACTCAGTCCCTTTATTAATCTGGGGTCACCACAGCGGAATGAACCGCCAACTTATCCAGCATTTGTTTTATGCAGCGAATGCCCTTCCAGCCGCAACCCATCTCTGGGAAACATCCACACACACTCATTCACACTCAAACTCTACGGACAATTTAGCTTACCCAATTCACCTATACCACATGTCTTTGGACTTGTGGGGGAAACCGGAGCACCCGGAGGAAACCCACGCAACCACGGGGAGAACATGCAAACTCCACACAGAAATGCCACCTGACCCAGCCGAGGCTCGATCCAGCAACCTTCTTGCTGTGAGGCGAACATGCTACTCACTACGCCACCGTGGCGCCCTATTCAACAATTAAAAATTTATACTACTTAGCTTGTAATTAAAGTTGGTAATGTGATTAATCAGTAACCTCACAGCAAGAAGGTCGCTGGTTCGAGCCTCGGCTGGGTTAGTTGGCATTTCTGTGTGGAGTTTGCATGTTCTCCCCGTGGTAGCGTGGGTTTCCTCAGGGTGCTCCGGTTTCCCCCACAGTCCAAAGACATGTGGTACAGGTGAATTGGGTAGGCTAAATTGTCTGTAGTTTATGAGTGTGTATGGATGTTTCCCAGAGATGGGTTGCAGCTGGAAGGGCATCCGCTGTGTAAAACATATGCTGGATAAGTTGGCGGTTCATTCCGCTGTGGTGACCCCAGATTAATAAAGGGACTAAGCTGAAAGGAAAATGAATGAATGAATGAATGAATGAATGTGATCAATCTCGCAGGTCGTTTTGGTTCATGGCTTATAATACTTTGACAAAGACATTTTTAAAATTCCTATCAGGGGAAAAAAAACTATCGGAAAAGAAATGCTTCCAGAAGCAGCGGTGCTGAAATATTGAGCGACATCAATGCACTTCATTAGATGCACACGCCAGAATCTTGCTGGAATTAGTTAGGAGGTACTTTTAGCCGAATGTCTTATAAATGCTACAAATGTGAATGTAAAATATCTTACTTTTTTTTACCTACTATATAGTAGTAGATATTTAAACTGATTTTTTACAATAATAAAAAAAGTGACTGCGTCAAGGCCTTATTTTGAGATTCAGATGATAGCAAGCATACTTAAACTGAGAAACAAAGGGGAAATGAGCATGGACATTTAAATAAAATCCAGCATCCTTTGCGTGTGAGTGTGTGTTGGTTTATGTTTGCAGCTGCCTTGTGGCGAGGGGCTTCATTCCTGCTTCAAACAGGATGTCTGTCGGCCTCAAAACAATGAACCACAGCTTCAACCTGCTCCACCCTCTGCTCCACAGTATATGTGACTGTGAGAGTGTACGCGACTGCGCGAGCGCCGCTGTTTGGTCCCCTTTTGTCTTTCTATATCCTGTCTAACATTATCCTGAATCCATCATCCAGGCCTCCTCCTCCTCGGTGTGTACACTTAGAGCCGTTTCCCGTTTTTAATCCTGATCGTTCATCACATGTGGCACTTTTCACCCACAAGCACTGAAATAACTCACTCATCTGCATCTGCAGCAGATCTTCCGCAACTCGTGTGGCCAAATCCAAAGCAAAGCTGTAAATTATATCAAAGACAATTATATGTCTAAACGTTTATGCTACGGCTAATTTAGATGCTCAGAACCAAAGTTACTACAGTTTTGTATTTCTAAATTAGTTTTTCTTTCGATATTATTTTTAAATTTGCTGTACATTTCAGTTTAGTTTTAGTTTGTTTCTTTAATGGTTTAGTTTTATTTTGTTTACATATTTTTTTTTTAGTTTTTATATATTTAGTTTCAGTTTGAGTAATGCTAGTTTAGCAGAGTTAAAGCTGCTGTATCTGAGTTTTTGACTCTTCTAAAGCATGAAAATGCCATAACATGTTTGCAGATATTTAAAAAAGAAAAACATGTCAAGTGAACATATTGTTTATATGAAAAACAATGTTTAAGTCAGATTTTCTGTTTTGAAAATGTGTATTATGTGCTGAAACGGCTGTCTTTGTTTTGGTTATTTTAAATCAACCTAATGCCAGTTTAGTCAATTACTGTATATTTCAGCATCCCGGGTTGCCTTGGTAGAAAACCTCATATTTCATTTATTCAATCATAAAAGCTCTTCAAGTATGCATCTGTGACCGAAATGCTACCTCTGGTGGACAGTAGCAGACTCCGAAATGAGACGCAGATTCAGTTCCACATGAGGTGGTTATTAATTATTAAATTAACGTCAATATTACGAACGTAAACATTAGGTGAGCAGGTTACACTGTAACCCTGTGTACTAACAACACGTTATCCGACCAGATTTGCAGTGATTTCACAGATTTGACAGGTTTTCACCAAATGAAACGTGACAGAATTTTAAATACAGCCATTCAGAAGCACAGAATAGTGCACTTACTGCACTCCAACCAAATGGTAAGGTTTACAATCTAACTGATACATATTAATCCTCTTTAACATTATTAAATGTAGATGCTGAATCACTAATATGTGTTGGTTTGGTCACAGTTTTAAATTTCAATTTCAAACAATTTATTCTATTTTCAAGATCTGACGTGAACTATCGTGTATTATGTCGTGTATCATAACGTGAATTATGACTATAAATCACATTATTATCATTTAACACTGAATAAAGCGCATGAGGTGTGATTATTGTCAGTTCATCCTGTTGAAATAGAAGCTGTTTCAAATATATTAACTCGAGGTGTTGGTAAGGACAAAAACTCCTTTAATATGGAAAATAATCCTTCGCATGCCGTTGCTTTTATTTAGAACACAGTTTAAATCAGCCTTTAGGCTCAATGGTCAGGCACACTTTTGTTGATGTAGCCAATCTGGCAACCTGTGCTTGTGGGTATTTTGAACTAGGCGCGCAATACCTAGTTCAACCACTAAGTGTAAAAAAGCTGCACCTTTAACAGAACACATCCAGTGTCAACCGAAGCAAAGTTTAGTGTTTGCACAGCTTACATTACCTCTTGTGCGAACTCTTTAGGTTAATAAAAAGAAAAGAACAACTTGAACAAACACTGAATGCAAAGCCATACAAATTCAACGAATAAAAGTGAAATTCAGACAATCTTTTAAAGATCATACTCTATATTTATTTAAAGATGCATAGCACAAGTAGACAATATAGAGCATGTATGTTTACATCTAAAAGATGTTTTTTATTGTCAATAATACTCATAATTTTGACTTAAGTGTGTCTATAACAGTGCATCTACAGTTGTTTCTCTGAACAGACGCAGGTCAGATTTCCCACCATAGCATTTTTTTTGCTAATTATAATTTGAGTTCAGTTAGTTTTTCAGTGACCGTTCTTAAGTTTTGCTTAGTTTTTAATTTATTGGGAATTTTGAATTTTATTTCAGTCAACACAAATGTTTTTCGAGCAAAAGTTGTAATATTTTAGCTTTCGTTTACTAAAATAACCTTACTCGGAACTTTGAAATCTGAACAAAGATGCTTGTGTCCACACGCAGGTAGGATGTAGCTAAACTTATCCATGCAACAACAGAAAGAGGTCAGTGCAAACAACAATCTCTCTTCTCTATACTCGTCTCTCAGGGTGTTGGACTCTTGTAATGCAGGCCTCTGGAAAATATCTAGGATGCCTGTCATTCCAGTCAAACGCTCTCAACCAATCTGGCCAGCAGACCAATCACTCTCTCACACACTAACACACACGACCGCTTCATACTTCTCTCTTCAGCGCTCTTTAAACTCTTTTGTTTCTCAGTTGAACCCCCACAGATCAATTTTAGCTACTGGCAGCGCTACATCTTACGGCCAACCCACAACATCACTGCCATTGAAGTCTTTTGTTTCTCTCTCTCTCTTCAGTTTGAAACTTCATGTTGCATGTGAGTATGCCCACATTTCCTTTCAGAAAATGCTAGGAGTTAACTAACATCTACCCCAAACTGATCTAAGCTTTCTAAACTTTGTTCTGTACCAAGAAGGTTCACAGTTAATTTATTACTCTGCAATTTCTTTTGCGGAAAGATAAAATCCATCAGACTTAATTACAGAAGCAGTCAAAAGTCTGGACACACCCAGGTGTTTCTCAAGATCTCAAACTGAAGTTGTTTACTGTCTCTGTAAGTCAAAGATGAAAGTGCTTTCATGAAAGGGAGTCAATATTTTTTTTCTGTGTCCTGTCCAATACTCTTTCAAGAGGAAATCCATTATAAACATAAACATGACATGCTTAGATACCAAGAAAACGTTTTCTTGCATATTAACAAGAATAATTTGATGACATGAACAAGCCTATTTTGATATCACAGTATCACATGTCAAGATTTTTTCAAGTACGATGCGATCCTGGATTAACATCTATGTTGATCCTGGACCATTCTTTTTAGTTGGAAAATAAAATCCATACCTATTCCCTATTCCTAAACCCAACCAAACTGTAAATTATTTCCAAATATAGAAGGGGAATAATAGTTGGATAACAGTCATGTAGAAGTGCATAAACCTAACCTTAAGCCTAAACTTAACATAAACGGTAAAAGTATGCCTTAATTCTGATTGGCTAATTGGAATGTTGTTCCAGGATCAACATAGATGTTAATCCAGGAACATGTCCTACTTGGTGAAATCAGGCTGGCGATCACAGTTCACAAAAGTTGTAGAAGGTAGAAACTACTTGCCCTTAACACTTGCTTTCTACTGTATGTTCACAAAATAACTTGTGAAAATGGGACATGTTGTCTTTGACCCATTCCTTAATATATTTTAATGGATGAATTGAAATATAATAGTTTTGATAACTGAGTGGAGTTTGATGACTTTACTATTTTGAAGTGTGTCCAAACTCCTGCCTGATATGTTTGTATTTTAAAGCTCTGTGGTGTTTTAATCACAATGATCTATGTCACACATACACGATGAAGGCTAAATGTGTCTTGAATACTTTCATTGACACTTTTTGAAATGTTCTACAAATGTTGCATGCTGAATCAAGGCATTAAACTCAATCTTCAGTGCATAACCATAAATAATCCAGAGCTATAAAACAACAACAACAACAAAACAAAAACAAAAAAATGTCAATCTGTTTTTGAGGGACGAGAAGCACCAATTTCTAAAGAGTTTATCCAAAAAAAGAAAGCAAAGGAATAATATTTTATTCAAATCAATGAAAACTAGGGGTGTAACAGATCATAACCCACAGTTCGGAACACACGTGGCCCACGAATTAATATATTTTTTTACTGGTAGGTTAATCCAAAATTTGTAACGATCACAGAGAGATCGTTCTCACGCCATTCAAATCACATGTATGAAAGCATTTAGGCTTTCCTGTAAAATATTCTGATGACAGAAGAAGTTGCGGTGGGTTATTCGAGATGCGACGGTCACGGCGAGGGGTATGCGGCCACGCGAAGGCTGTGCCGGAGCATACGCGTGCACTTGACGCAAAAGTATAAATCAGCCTTAAGCTGCAGGATTCATCATTAAAATTCGAGAACACCCACGCAACAAATTATAAATGATGGTGATTTGCATTTGTTTATTAATCCTTCGAATCGCTGCATTCAAATCTGTGTTTGTAAAACGCTAAAATTAAGAAAGAAATTCAATAATTAGTCTTTTGAACTAGTTATGAAGTTACAAACAGTCAAATAACACAGAAGTACTGAGATAACAGTTTATAGTTTAGATAAAACAACGAATGTTTATGGTAAAGATTAAAATCACCGTCACATGCATTTAACAACGCTTAAAGTGAAACTTGTAGGCAACAGTTACATTATTTAACCAGCCATCAAAAATATGCAACTGAATAATTCTTAAAAAATAATCCATCTAGCAATGAAACAAAGTTTTATGGGTGAATAACTGAATCATTTGTTGAAGAGACAAAAAGCTAGTATGGGTTGTACAAATTATAATGTTGGATTTCTACATTTAGCGTTATCAGCAACAGTAGGAGCAACAGTGAATTTTTCACAGTACTGAATACTTTACTATTTATTTTTATTCAGCTGATTATTTTTTCATTTTATTTTATTTTTTAAATAAAATTACAGCTTCTAAGTTTTGCTTGTTAACACCAAAAGTGTCTCGCAGTGCTGTTTTTGTAATAAACAGAAAGCAAATTACATTTATCTCCTCCCCTTTTTGGCTGATCCGAAAAATTGTCAGATCTAAAAAAACCATAATGTGATCTGAACCGTGATATTTGTGATCCGTTACACCACTAATAAAAACATAGCCTTTAGCAACCTTTCTAAGGCCTAAAATATAATCTTTCCATTCCTTCTCTTCCTGTCTTCGCTTTCACCTCCTTTGTATTTCCGGTTTCTTACTGCAGCCCCTCACCACCGCTTCCTTTTCAAAAAAACATTGGATAACTCAATTTCTAAAACCAAAAGTTCTAAGTAGACGGTTCACATGGTTCCATTGATAAATACTGGGCAATTGAGGTCAAAAGCACAGACAATGAGTTCATAACATATGACTGCTTTGTTATGACACGGCCACAGGGCTCGTTCAAATTCTTTTGTTTGCAAAAGTCTTTTATCACAGGTGTTTCCCGCACAGTCTTTCTCTGCCATTATTATCCAAACAATCAAATATAACCGCTGTTACCATATGCCATAACATCAGCGCTCCCTCCCTCCCTGATTGCTCTTCCCTTTCCACTGTGCTTATCAGTTGGTGTGTCTGTTTACCTGACTGTCTCTAAAACTCGACCCTGGACAGACTCAAAATTGAGTGTGGGTTTCAGAAGTTACGTCAGACGTTTCTTCTGACGCCTCTTATTGCCCATGCAGCCCTTACTTTGAGTACTACCAGGTGTTCTGCCATAGAGACTCTTTGTTTCATGATCAGGCTGTTGCAAAATCTTCTAACTTTATCCTCCAAATCAGCCAACAGTGCAGTGTAGAATTTCACTGGAGATGGGCCGTAACGGAGGGCTGCTCCAAAGGATTGCACAGATTTTTCCTGAGGTCTGGGGTTTACTCCCTTTGTCTTTTTAGGTATTGCGGAGGCAATAGTCTGGCCCTGCGCTGATAGGACTGACATGTCCTTATCATTCGTTTATATTTCCAACAACTTAACACAGTGTTAGTGTGTTGCTAGAAAATGTAGCTCCTCTTACAGAGCCTGATGTTTATTTCTCACTTCCTTATCTCAATTGCAGCATCATCATCATCAGGATTTTGAGTCGGTTCTGCGCTGGATTACAGCCAACCCTTCAAATCAGACGTTTGTTTCTGCTCTTTTAATTTTTATATCCCAACCGAGTTTAATATCATTTGCTAACTGATCCTGTCCTGTCTCTCAGTTGCTATAATCCACCAAAATCCAGCATGACAGGGTTCCTGCATCTGATTATATTTGAAGAGACGGGGGTTTGAGAGAAACCACGCAGATTTGGCACAAGCAGAGAGTCAAATCAGATGTGGATGGACAGTCAGGCTGATAGAGACAGTAATGCAACGACCATCCAGAGAGTTTAAAAACTAAGAGGCAGTCTCTTGGCCACCCGCCACTGTCACTGTGAAACAGAGCAGACGCCAGCCTTGTCACGCCAGCCGAGAGGGAACATAAAGCGCACACTCATATTATGTCAAGAAATCTAATATGCATTTACAAAAAACATTCATGTCTGCTCTAAATCTCTTTCAAACACACACATTTTGCTTACTTAGACAAAGCTGTGCTTAAACAGCCAGCAAAAGCAAACATGCAAATGAGCGCACAAACCCATTTGCCTGTAACCAAACACACAAACGTTCACTAAAGTTTAACTGCAACGGAGTAAGCATGCTTTGACCTCGACAAACATGTTTGTTCTCATGTGTTTACACCTGCAATTAAAAAAAATATATCTGAGAAGACATATACTTTAAACTAAACACAAACACTATTTAATAATCAAAAAGCATCAATGGAAATGCTTGCTTGAACATTAACCCATTTACTGCCTAAATGTGCCTAAATGTGTGACATACTATTAAACATTTGCAGGGTACAAAGAACTGGTGTCTCTTTAGGGTAGACTTCACTGGGATAATGGTGTATCTCAGACTATTTCAGGTGAGGCTTGGAGTTCTTCAACAAAAATTGTAGATCACCTAAAATCCCCAATCTTGGGGAGAAACCACCTTTACCAGCAGTTCTAACTGTCAATCATGAAACTGGCTAGAATTTTTAATTCAACATTGATTTGTACCCTGATCATTCATTCATTCATTTTCTTTTCAGCTTAGTCCCTTTATTAATCTGGGGTTGCCACTGCGGAATGAACCGCCAACTTATCCAGCATATGTTTTATGCAGCGGATGCCCTTCCAGCTGCAATCCATCTCTGGGAAACATCCATACACACTCATTCACACACACACACACACACACCACAGACAATTTAGCCTACCCAATTCACCTGTACCACATGTCTTTGGACTTGTGGGGGAAACCGGAGCACCCGGAGGAAACCCACGCAACCACGGGGAGAACATGCAAACTCCACACAGAAATACCAACTGACCCAGTCGAGGCTCGAACCAGCGACCTTCTTGCTGTGAGACGAACGTGCTACTCACTCCGCCACCGTGGCGCCCTGTACCCTGATCATAATTATTTAAAACAATGTTTATATAAAATAAAATGTGGTCCTTTTTGTTAGTTACTTTTTAGAAACATATTTCAGATATATCTAAATTAGTGAATTAACACAGGTCACAGGTTGAGAACCACTACGCTAAATCTATATATACATTTAATTATTTACTCCTGGTTAAAAAAGCACTAGATGGTTTAGAAGGGTCAACTTAGAAGACAGAGTTACATTTGGATGGACTGATTGAAACAAACTTAAATATGGTTCTTTACCTGTGTGTCAAATTCAAGGTCATGTTTTAGTGGTATGATGTCTTCCACAGAACTTGCTTTACAGGTGGCCTCACAGTCACTGTCACATGATGTCACACCCTCCTGAAAGCTTGTCTCGTTTTCGTCTTGATTAAAAAGACCATGCAAAATGCCTGGCTCTAGTTGCTCCCACTGGTCTCTTTGTTGGTGAACAAGCTCTAAGCCTGATCCATCCGAGTCCCATTCGCTATCTCCAGTCATTGATCCAAGTACAAAATCAACACCTGATCGCGTCTCCTCTGACTCATAGTCCAAATCCTGACAGTCTTCACAAGCAGAACCTCCATCGGACACAAACCGTTCAGGCGCTGCTAGGTAAACAAAACTATCGGAAGAGAGAAATGCCCCTTCCTCTGGCTCAGGGTGGTATTTTGGGAGAGGGCTTGGAGGGGCTGATTCCACTGATGGAGATGGGGGACAATCCTGAGGATATTGTGGTGGCACAGATACAGCTAAATAAACAAAACTGTCTGTTGCAACAAAAGCATCATTATCTTTGCTGTCATGTCCTGCAATTCCTGACTCATGTTTAGTGGTCAACAGTGGCAGTGGGGACGGTGGAGCAGACTCAATAGCCATATTGGGCGAGTTTAACTGTGGGTATGAGGCATCTGATTTTGGCGTACTTGTGGTTCCTTTATCTGTTTCTGTTAATTCCTCATGTAAAGACACCTCCTCTTCAACAAAAACATCCATGGAGACTGAAATCTCTTCTTTCTTTGACTTTGAAGAAGCCCTCTCTTGGTCAGAGGTTATTTCCATAGTTACTTGAGCAGGCTCAGAGGAAACTGCATCCTCACGAGAGACAGTCTCACAGTGATCGTTCCTAACTTCCTTTTCTTTTTCATTTTCCAAGATAGAGCACTCTGGGGACTGGTGAACACTGTCTTCAATTTCCAATCCTTCCAAATCAGTTGTAAAGATGCCAGGATTCATATTACATTCAGCATCTGCATTCAAATTCTCAGGGGGGTAAAGTCCATGTTGTATATGCCGAACCTCAGATGCCACATCTTGTTTCATTACATCCTCATCCTCTTGCGGTTCATGATCCGATGAAGCTCCGCTGCCTAAATCTGAATCGCTCTCTGGTTGCTCAAAACTCATAGTTTGGATTGCTTCGGATGGAACGGTCCCATCTTGGTGTGAGGTTTGAATACCGCTGGATTCAGAATCTAAAGCATCTGCATCAGCTATGAATGACAAAAAATCATCTTGATCATTGTCATTTTGTCCACTAGTACAGGGAAGACATATTTGAAATTGACCTGGGCTTTGGCCAATATCCTCAACAGACGAGCAGCTATTCATTCTTTTTGGTGAATGTTGCTTTATTTGTGTTACATAAGGCTCAGCCAGATCTGTGTTTTGTACATGTGTGGGTTCAGGTTCTGACATCACAGCACAATCTTTATCATCAAACTCTTTGATGTCACAGTCATATCTGGCATCGGCTTGATCAGTTTTAATACTAAAAAAGTTGTCACAGGTATCAGAGAATTCAGAAGTGTGAGAAAAATCCTTGTGCTCAGAAACAGCCGAATTATCTGTGTCTTCCAAACACTGTCTCTCAAGCTCAAGAAAAAGTTCATCTGAACCCGCTTCAGAGCTGGGGCAAGGGGAAGTACTGGGGGCCTCTGAGCCTCCAAATCCTACAGGGGGTGTCAACAGAGGCCAGTGGCCTGATGATGCAAGTTGTTGCGTCTCCCAATCCAATAACTGTGATTGCTCTTCTTCTACCTCCCAAGATATACCACTTGTTTCACTGCTCTCCAGTTTCAACACTGCTTGCCAATTTCTCTCCTCCATCTCAAATCTCTCCTCCTCTTCTTTCTTTTGTTGTTCACTATCCACCTCATCCTCCTCTTCTAACTCTGCCAAGATTCTGCGTTCATCTTCTTCGAAGCAAAGTTCTGATGCAGTCTTCTCTCGTAATCCACCAGTAGGAGGGGGCCAGCCCAATAAACCATCCTCACCACCTTCCTGACTAACACAGGGAGACAGGGGCAAACCCTCATAATTAAGTCCCTCTCCTTCTTGTAGGAAAGGTGATGGAGGATCCAACAGGTACAAAGATTCCTCATCGCTCTCTTCACCAAGAACAGGGGGTAGTGGAGGCAGAATGGGAAGAACCCTTCCACGCCCCAGAGACCTTTTACTTCCTCTCATACTGCGGGGCCAGGTACGGGCTTTTGTGGGGGGACAAAATATTGGTTTTGGAGGTATTAGAGGTGCTGTGTCTTGGTCGTGTTCTAGTAGCGGGGAGTCTCGCTCATTATCAGAGGTTCTAGCTGCATTATTATCCCAGTTTTGCGGTGGTTCTTCTGAGATGCTTCTAACACACATTGGGGCTGGTGTTGGTTTAATCTGCTCTCCTTTCTTTCTCTCATTTTGTTGAGAGACACTAGGAGTAGGCTGTGGAGAGTCCGACTGAGAAAAAGTAGTTTTTGAGGGTGGTTGTTCTTTCGAGGGAGAGGACAGAACAGTAGCAGGTTTGTGAGACTGCATGTGAATGAGCTGTTTTTGTCTGAAAGCATGAGGAAGATGTGAAGGAACTGGGCTAACAGTGGGGGTAAAAGAAGGAGAACTGGAGACTGGTGGGGTTTGAGGACCTCCAGATGTGACAGGAGAAGGTGATACCAAAGGAGGCGATGAAGCAGAAGGAAATGATGATGCTATTAATAATGGTACAGGGGTATACTGTGGGATTCCAGCCCCAGACAGACGCTTCTCTCCACTCTCTCCAGGTAACATCTCCAACCGCTCTGCAAATTCCGGGTAGGTAGGGGGCATGAAAGCTTTCCATGACCGCCGATTTGGATTGTCCTTCTTGTCACCACCTTGGTGCCGCCTTTTGGTCACAACAGCTGCTCCAACAGCAGCTGAATTTGATGCAGGAATGACCACTCCAGTGCTGACTCCTCCGACAGGTGACATACTCTGAGGGTCACCAGTGAGTTTAAGAGCATCAAAAATAACTCTTTCATCCAGCTTTCTTACACCTGCATCTGCAGGCCCTCCTCGTGCAACAAATACTCCACCTATGTCAGCTCCCAATGTCCCATTGCTGGATATTGTACTTCCCTCACCACCCCCTGAGCCCAGAGTGCTGCGAGAAGGCTGGCTAAGCTTTGAACCTTGATCAATCTGCTCGTTGATACGCATTGTGTCATAAATTGAGCGCTGGGGTACATAGCAGTCTTCAATATATGCCTCTTCATCATCACCCTTCCCAAGGCACCTAGGGTTCTGCCGCAAGCAGTCCGGACGGCTCAGAGGTTTTCCCATCCCAAACTACAGCGCCCTCAAGGGGCTGAGATGGGATGGTTACTATTCCACAAACAAAGCCAGCAGTGGATATTAGAGAGGTTCAGTCCGATTGCTCAGTCCTTTTTTAGAGTCATACATGGTCAGGCACTGAATTCCCAGTTTGCAATGTGTTTACAATGCTTAACATTAAGCATAAATATTCCAAGTTAGAAAAGGTTCAGCTCTCAGTCCAGGGCTACATGTTGGCATCTGCATGTGCGATGCTGAAACACATTGAAAATGTCTCCTTTGCACTGGTCTGGATGAAGTTTAAAACAGACATCATATTAAGTATTAAGATGATATACAGAAAGGCTGATAAGCGTCTTGAGTCAAATGTCCAAAATCCTAAACAAAATAATAGCATCCATTTTGGACAATAATCTTTTGTTTCCTTTTTGATCAGCTGAGTCCAAAACTCACAAAACAAGAGTAAAAGCCAAAATCCTTTCCTTCCTTAGTGCTGCTTCCTCTTGAATCTCCTTCCCGCTGCCACAACAGGAAAAAAATCAAAGCAGAGCTTCAGCTACTTTCACCATCTCCAAGAGCAGCAGCCAAAGCTATATGAGATTCCTTTTAAGGTGAGAACTGCACACTCTTACATAAAACTGAGTTCGGCAAAGAAAAACAAAAAGTGCCAGTCAGGAGATTTTGTCTCTCATGTCCCTTTTCTTCTAAGCACACAATTTAATAGTCATGATTCCTTGAAAGTATTTCCAAAAACACACCATCCCGAAAAAGACAAACAATGCAAACTAAAAAACATTCATTAAGAGAAACAATGATAAAGAGACCCACTCTTCAACAGTCCCACCAGTGTTCCTATCGTGTATTCTTTATCAATATCTGCTTCCTCTTTTTAATCCTATAATGAAGCATTAATAGAGCATGTCAGGAAGAGAAGCCATCTGTGCCTGAAATACCTCATCCTCCTCTTTTATCTAGTCCTCTTCAGCAGACAGAGCACGAGGGATTGAAATCAATGAAATCCAACATTCTGCGACATGATCATTTTGTACTAAAAGTGAAAAGGATGTTCTTAACGCGTGACGTTAAATAAATAAAAATAGTATTGTGCGATCCTTTAATCCAGAACTTGGGGAAAATGCAAAGGCTCCAAAAGGTGTCTGTATCCAGGAGGGTTGAAGGTATGGAGATCCAGTGTGTCCAGCGAGGCTTAGAGAGTCAAGGGACTGCATCCAGAAGGCAGAAACCCAGACAGAGCTTTATTCCAAGTGCTGCCTTGCACTTCAGGCACTGTGATTTCCAGACAATCCCCGGACACACTCCCTCTTCTCTTCTTGTTTTCTTTCAGTACTCCAAACACAAGTGCTCAGCTAGGCTCCACGCAAGCTACTTGCTCTTCTTTTCTCTGATTTCTTCTTGTGCAGACTTTCTTTCTCATACACGCTTTTCTCTGCGTCTGTTGTAAAGCCACTACACAGCTGAAATGGTTTGCAGCTGCTAAAAAAATCTCCCAGTTTTCCTCTCTCTCGTTCACTCCCCCTTTCCCTCTCTCTCTCTCTCTCTCTCTCACACACACATACACACACGCTCTCGACTCTTTTTTTTCCTCTTGCTCTTGTTCCCTCCTTTCTCTCTCTGTTTTTGTTTGAATCCAGCTCTGTTTGTTCTGTTTCCTGCTACGGTATTAAAACACAGGAAGTGGTCCAATCATGCCGGTTTCCCTTTCCAAAAAAACACACGAGACAAGGGTAGAGGAGCGAACTCAAGATAAAGTGAGAGGGAGGAGGAACCATGGAGTGAGGAGGAGTGGCTAATCCGGGCATCTGATGCGTTTCTGCAGAATGACTGGATATCAAGAGCAGCTAATCGCATAATAAATGCTGCGTAAACTATCTTTGTAAAAGGAAACAGGACAACATGCTTTCCCAAGGGTTTGGTTCTATCATCTGTACAACAAGATTCAATGATTCAATTGATGCTTTTCAATGAGTCAATTGAGGAGTCAAAAAACACAGCTCATTTTCAGGTTACAATTTCTGTTTTCACTAAATCAGCTGCTATAAACACACTTCCGAACAAAAAGAGCAAATGCTTGAGGCAAAACCAAGCTCAACAGACACACCGATAGGCAAAGTGAGAGGGAAATGATAACTAAAGTACAGTAGGAGTGGTCATGCTGAAAGGGGAGGGAGCTTGTGAGAAGGAATTAAAGAAATAACGGCTGCCTTTCTTCCTCCCTTAAATAAACTGCCATACGTGGAAGCAAAAAAAAATCCCCTGCACACATTCCCTCTCGCTGCTCACCCGCACTCCCTCCCTCCTTTTTCTGATGGGCCCTCTGTAACGGCAAAACAATACAGAAGGACATACAAAAGTCTGCCATATTCACACACCCCACTTGTGCATTCCCGTCTGCTACCCTTCTGTAACACAATCCTGTCAGGAGAGAACGTAGGGGAGGGCTGGGGCCTCTGATGAGGGGCTTTAGGATAACATAACATGAAAATGAATGAAAATTCCACTGAGAAGTGTCTACCGACCCAGACCAGCATGAGATAGAAACAACTGGTGTGCGGATGAGTATTTTTATTGGCATGTTGTGTTTTGCAGCTCTTTTTAAAATTGTTTTATTGCAAAGATCACATCTCGGTCTATCCTTTCTTTATATTTTTTTCATGCAGTAACAATGAATGTCATCTGAAGCTTTCAAGCTTCAAAAGGAAGCTTTAAAGGAATATTTTTAAGGAGCTTCCATAAAAATATATTAAAAAGGGAATAAAACTTGTATGCTGATTCTTCCTAAGTTATTAGATATATTTGTGTGACAAACAGATGATAATATTCACTACATTACTACTACTACCACTACTATAAACATACCAGAATAGGGCTGCACAATATATCACTTCAGCATTGATATCGCAATGTGATCATTTGCAAGTCACATCGAAGTGAATTTAAACCTTTTGAACACAGGAAATTACAAAGTTTACCACTCTAACAAAGATTGTGCTTAATTAGAAAATGTAGCCTATATAGTGTTATTTTACATTTGATTATTGAATTTCACTGTTTATTTAATGTTTTATCTCTTTCCTATTGTTGCCATCTCTCATTTACTTTATTTTGTGTGTGTGTAGTCTTTATTTAATGCAGATTGCAGATTCGCTCCTCAAAAAATAAATAATCCCCAATCAGTGTAAAATTGTGAAGTTTTTCCAAATGCTTGTCAAATTACATTCACAATATTATCGCAATATATATCGAGGAAAAAATATTGCAATGGCAGTTTTTTCAATATTGTGCAGCTCTAACCAGAATAAAAAAAAATGATTTTATATGTACTTCTCAGACTAGGCATGGGCCGGTATAAGATTCTGACGGTATGATAACCTTGGATAAAAATATCACGGTTTCACGGTATGACGGTATTGTGTTTACTGCTCTAAAATATATTCTTTTTAAATGTCTGGGTGAAAAACAAAACCTTTTCCCCCTTTAAACACAATATATTTTATTTTGAGAAACATTTAAAGTTTTTTTGGGGCAGTAAACATGTCAGGCTAAATAATTCAAATGAATCATTGACTTCTGCTGTCTTCATTTGTTTCAAAAACACAGATTTCTTTACAATTTACACTTAAAAAACAAAAACAAAAAATGTAAATAAAAAAATCTTACTCATACCTTAGAAACGGTATAGCAGAAAATGTTGCCGGTATGAAAACCTTGACTTTTACAAACCGCGGTATACCTTGAAAACGGTTATCGTCCCATGCCTATCTCAGACTAAGAAATCATAGCACTTCAGAAAACTTAAAAGTATTTCAAGTCCCAGCTGAAAGGCTTCAGTGCCTTTTCATTGTGAACATTCTTCATAAATATTGTGCTAAGTGGAATCTAAGAAAGAAAGTCATAAGCATTTGGGATCGGTCTTAAATAAGGTCTGTGAGTAATGAGTAAACTTTGACTAAACAAACACAGAAAGCATGTCTGCTTAGTCTTTGTGGCCCAAGAAGCACAAGTGCTTGCAGAAAAATTGAAAAATGCACACGCTCACACATGAACAGGGGGAGGGGCGTGTTCGTCCTCAGTGATCTAACTGTTGCACTGAAACACCACGCTCCTCGTGGCCTGCATGTCAAGCAAGCTAAATACTCTGTCTTTCTTGTAAACCCTTTCCCCCCTGTGTCAGTTGGGTTGCAGCTGTCATGGCTGCTTCCAACACAAACCTCCGACAGAAACAAAAGAGGTTTGTTGTCCATTTTGCTGGTGCTTGTGCTCTCTCCCTTGACCCTCATCAAACTAGATTTCATTGAGCTGTTTTGCTTGGCTAATTTGAAACGAAACCCTCGTGCATCCCAGACACAACATGTAGTAATACTCAAACTGATTTGTATAGAAGACAAAACAATGAATCTAAACCCGTCCTGTCTATGTAACTCGTTTAAAACTATCTTGTGTGGATTATATTCATGACTGGTGCACCCCCACAGTACTTTTCCTCATTCTTTCAGTGACTGGTCATTTGGCCGGTCACGCCTGGTTAAAGAGTCACAGTCTTGACTCAGACAGGAAGAGGGAGGGGTTTAAACCCCGAAATCCCCTAAACAGACTCTCTGGTTAGACCTGGACTGACTGGAATAGGTAAAACTCTACTAGCGCTGTGTGTTTTATTAAATGGCCCCCATTTAACGACTGGTGTTCATTCAGCAAAACTGGCACAAGGCTTGAGAACATTACTTATTTTAGTGGGCTATTTGCCTCAACAGAACACCGGCTGATATTGTTTTCCTTCTTTTCTTTGACTCTTGCCCACTCCTGCTCTCTCTCTCTCTCTCTCTCTCCCTGTCTGTCTGATTGCACTAAAAAGGTACTGAAAGTCTCATCTGTTTGTTTCAGTTGTTCATCAACCCCCCTCTTTTCTTGTTCCCTTTGCCACACTGGTTACTAGGTAGCACGTCTCTCATTTTCTCTATCTCAGCAGTAGATTTATAATTAACCACCAGGCTTTACCTGAATGACTCAATGTGTGCATTGTTCTCTCTCGTACCACCACAGACACAAAGCCATATGGAGCAGAGGCAGGAATACAAACACCTCTGTTAAGAATGACAGAGGAATCTAGTCCTCTGCTACAAAATGTAACCAATAAAGCAAGTCTCCAATGTTGGCGTGAACACTTACAGCATTAACCTTTAGTTTAACATTCACTTCATATTTGTATATCGTTAAAACTCTTTGTTATTTTGTAAAAATCAGACGACTCTAGTTCTCACATTTGCTCGTCCGGTCATTACGCTGATTATTATCTTTGCAATTATTTTCAAATGCCAATGGGGTAACCCTGTTGACATAAAGTTCCTATTTATTTCTGTTGGTGAGCTAATTGAGGTAACTGGAAGGGAAAGTGGACTATTCTACGGAATGCCGAAGTAATGCACAACAGCTGAAACAATATCAGGCAATGGGAACGGCCGGAGAGAGCATGACATAACACACATACACCCAGATGCCAGCGTGTGATGTATAGAATGAGGTCAGTTTAGAAAATCAAAAAATCTATTAGTCTAACCGTGTTAACCTAATTTAATTTAACTCCTTGGCTCAATTTCGATCTGTCTTACCAAAATAGTACATTTTACAAAACCTTTTCTTGGAGGTAGAAAATGTTCCAGAAGAAATGCAAACTACACCAGACTGGAATTAGGGGTCACTGAAAGATAATATCACCAAAAGCTGTCAGAGGTAACAAAACATTATAATGTCCAATTTCAAGTCTGATAGGTCACAAAATGTTCTGTCATTGTCAGCAAATGTCAAACTATGTTTTTTTTTTCTGAGTTGTCAATGTTAGCATCTGTTCAATTTAATTGTAAGAGATTCCTAGTGTGCATTTCTTATTGTGCTTCATGCAAGTGAGTGGGCTAGACAAACACACTCTTTTACTCTCCATATGGACCAGACACCTTCCACCGCTTGCATGGTTCAGGACTTGTAGGGCTGCGCATCGATGGTTTAATCTCCAGTGTTTGGACTCTCAGCAGTGAATATTAAACTACGCTGAACTGAACTAAACTGAACTTCAACACTGAAAACTGGACTGACACTGTTTCAATTTTTAATAATGCATGTGAAGCTGCTTTGACACAATCTACATTGTAAAAGCGCTATACAAATAAAGATGAATTGAATTGCAAGCACCCCAAACTTCTTGGAAAACATTATGCAATTCTGAGTATGCTCCACATAGGTGAGTGGGCTTGACAAACCACCTGTAAGACACACTTTCTCCTTGTTGTATGTTTGGAAACCAAAAAAACGAATAAAACTAACTTAAACCTCTCATAGCATATCTCTGATGATCTCAAGTTCTTTTTTTTCCTTCTTTGCAAGTCGCTTTCAACAAAAAGGAAACATGAAGATAGGCATAGAGACATAGTGTAGCTCTTCCCCTTTAAAAAACAGCCAATAGCATTTCGTTTTTATCCCAGCTCAACCACTGAGAGTGGTTGAGATCAATCGAATCAAATGAAGACCAAATGAGAAAGGGGACAGGACATGTCAGATACTATGGGCTCTAGTTAAATGATCCAGGCGCAAAGTCTAAAGCGCATGACGCAAAAGCATTAAGGTCGTGTCTAACTCCACTTTTGCTATTTTAAGGACGGAAAAATGCAGTTTGCGCCCTGGCGCATGGTCTAACAGGATTGTGCTTATTCTCTTAATGAGTTATTTGTGTGTTTTGAGCATAACATGCATTAAACCATTTAGTCTCATCTCACATTTCCTTTAAGAGTCAGTTTTTTGCTATTGTCATGGCGAACTTTGTAAGAGAAAAAATGGAATGCTTCACTAGTGAGTAAACAGTTAAACAGATCTGCAGCGTGAGGATAAAGAACGAGGCTCCTCCATTCAGCCTCTTTACTTTACTTTTACTCTTTACTTTACTCCGCAAAGATTTATTTTCAAAACTATTTATAAATTCAGTTTCAATTTCCAGCAAACGAATAAATGAACAATAACAACAAAGTTATATCCAAACACACATCTTGTTCTTATACCCCATATGGTGATGTATACATCTCCAAAATCCAACAGGTGCACAAATCTAAACTTGTTTTTATTAAAACAAATATAAATATGCATGTATTAAATAACACTGCTAATATTAATAATATTAAACAAATGCAAATTGTCAGGAATAAATTGATGTGACGTCAAAAAAATAAAACATTGATACATTTAAGCGAAAGTGAGAAACTGCCAGCTGTGGAGGTTTGTATCTTCTAAATGCAACTTTTGTCAAGGTTTTGGAATTAACTCACAGCTTTCCTAACATCTAAAAAAAAACTTCATTATGACTTACAGGTACTTTAATTGTTAGTCCCAACAGACTTAATCGCAAATTATAATTTCCTTCAAACCTCATACAGCAGCCCAGAGTTCTTTCCTCAAAGGTTCACCATGTTAATATACTATACTGCAAGAACTCTGCATCACTTTATAGCAACAATAATAAATTCATTCTTCCATCAGTGCTAATCTACTTCATGTGACTTGGAAACAACAAGATTGATGAGTTGGAGGGAAACCCCTGAGGTTTGGGTGGGGGGCAGGGTAGGTCACGACACAGTCTGCGCAGTTGTTATTGAGGAGAAAAGCGGCGACCACAAACTACGTAAAAACAGGCTGATAAAAATAGATAAACCGGCAGGAGTGATGGACGGATGGAAAGAGTATAAGGAGTGAAGATATAAGCAGCCGGGGTGAGGACAGCACAGACAACCTGATGTGATTTAGAAGCCATTCCCTTATCCCAACAGCCCTGCGTAGGAATTCCCAGTTGGACGGGAGGCCCTCGTTTTACTCCAGTCTAGCACTTCATCCCGCCCGGCGGCTCAAGCTTCAGCTGCTTTGGGACAGGGCGACATGGGACCGCACAGGGGTGCATAAGGGACAGGAATTTTAGGGAGAGAGGGCAACCACACCCTGCTTATGTGAGTGTGTTCGCAGGGTCGAGGGTGGGGAGACAGCTGGGATGCCGGACGCTCCACATGGACTGGAATTAGAAACATTCTCACACATGGACCTGCGGACACACTCCCGCAACATACAAACACACCTTCTGTGTCTACATGTCACCCTAAAGCACACGCCGACGTGCTGCTAAATATGAGGATGTACTCTTACAGGAAGCGGCGGGCGACATTGGCGAGCCGTAACGCTGAAGTCACTGGAGTGTGAAAAGTGGCCCTCTCCAAAACACTTCCACGACATCTCAATACGCTCATTGTTGAGCAGCTAAACAATGACACTGACTAATCTGACACCTTCTCTTAATACCCCATGCCCCCCGCAGCTGCCCCGACGGAGCTTACACAACAAAAAACCCTCTCAGACACACACTCAGGATCACCCTCCCTTCTCGCCCCCTTTGAGCAATGACATCATTTTGGATTTGGTGTCTTTGAAATGGAGTCTGGCTTGCGTGGAGAGAGACGAAAATGAGAGCAGACGATCTCATGGCAGACGTGAGGGCTGTGCTTAAATTTATCTCGAAAATGTATCATTGCAAAAGTGGTAGACGAAAGGAGAGAAATGGGGCAGTAAAGACATGGAAAAAAAAACGACAGGCGCTCGCAGCCAACTTGGACAGATCCCAAGCATGTCTTTTTGAACATTTTATTCATCGTTGTCCTGTCTTCCCCTTTGTAATGAATGAGATCTCATTCCCCGGTTTTCTAAAAATAAACAAGACTGCAAATACATACGGCGGGGTTCAAAAGTCCACTTGTAAAACTGCTTTTATTGTGCACTATTTTATTTGGGATGTTCTTCTGTTGCAAACTGTGTTCGCGCAGCATAACTAAAGAACAGTTCACCCAAGATTGAAAATCTGCTAATAATTTACTCCCCCTCAGGCCATCCGAGAGTCTATATAAATTTGTCTTGAGATGCAAGGTTGTCTACATCTCAAGGTCACAAGACAATGGGGAGAATCAGTCATTTTCCATTGCCTTAATTATTATACCACTCACTTTGCTCAGTCAGACACATGAATGACAACTAGGATAATTTATTCATTTTTTAATTTTTCTTCAGCTTAGTCCATTATTAGTCAGGGTGGAGTGAACCACCATCTATTCCAGCATATGTTTTATGCAGCAAATTCCCTTTCACTTGCAACCCAGTACTGGGAAACACCCATACACTCTCACATTCACACATGCACTCATACACTAAGGACAATCCTATTTACCAAATTCACCTATAGCGCATGTCTGTGGACTGTAGGGGAAACCGGAGCACCCGGAGGAAACCCACACAAACATAGGGAGAACATGCAAACTCCACACAGAAATGCCAACTGACCCAGCCGGGACTCAAACCAGTGACCTTCTTGCTGTGAGGTGACATTGCTAACCAATAATTGCAGATTTATACTTCTGCGTCAAGTGATCAGTGGCGCCTGCCTCGCACATAGTCATACATTTATAATTCTGCGTGCTGTTTGTGTTGATCTGCAATGACACTTCCGAAACACTAGCTGGCAGTAGGACTTTATGTTCCTTTGTGTCGAGTTTCTTTGAGGGTGTTTTGATTTTTCTGAATGCTACCTTAACGTACAAGTCGCTCATTCAGAGGCGGGAAGTGTCGGACGTGCAACAACTTTAACCATAAGGTAAACACAAAACAACAGCTTCCATCTTCCATCCACAACAGCTTCCATTCCTTCACGGGGCTTGACACTTGTAAACAATTGCTCCAACGGGTTTGCACGGCTCTGACTCCCATCCACACTCGTCACAGCTTGCGACGTGTAGGTAATTTTTTTGAGAGGTGCGCGTCAGCATCGGCGTCAGCCACAGCGAGGGCTATGCGACCAGACCATGTGCGTGTGCTTGAAGCAGAAGTATATATCAGCTTTGAGTCACCGTGTCGCCGCTAGGATAATTCAGTAAACTTAAATTCAATGTTTTTTTAACAAATACCTCTAACTGATAAAATTTGAGTAACTTACAGTTGTGTATCCCAAGCATATCCCAGGTTTTCAATGTCAACAAGGCTTTTGAAGCTCTTTGTGCTTTATACACTGTTCTGGCATTGACTTAATTCCAGACCCCCACTTCACCCCTGTATCGATTCACATGAGCTTCTCTTTTGACCAAATCGACAACGCCCACTTCTTATTCAGCTACGTCCTCTTCCGTCCTCTATTCATTCTCTTTTTTTTTCTGCCCCTCTCGCTGTCTGGCTCTAAAACACATCTATACAACACAACTCTATTTACCAGCCATGAGGGAATAAAAGAGAGAACGAATGGAAAGCAGAACAGGGGATGATGAGTGATGGCGTGCGTTGGCCCATATTGTTAAAAGATTTGATGGAGAGCTTTATTAGACTGCTACGCTCATGATCAGATGAGATGTGGAAGGAGTGAAGCAATGAGACAGGCATGTGGGTAGACAGGGAGTAGAAACACAATACTCAAAATTGGAAAAACTGAAGAATTTGTCAAGAATTCTGCATTGATGTCTGGGTCAAAAACAAGAAGTCCCATTCAGGTATGGATGCAAAAAAAAAAAAAAAAACTAAATGGATGTTGTATACACTAGATACTAGATGCAATAATTGTTAAATCAAAATCATGAAAGGGCACCTATTATGATTTGCATGATGTAAAATAAGTCTTTGATGTCCGTAGAGTTGGTGTGTGAAGTTTCAGCTCAAAATACCCTAAAAATATTTTTATAACTCTTTAATACTGCCCCTTTTAGGGTTTAATCCAAATTAGGGTTGTCACGATACTGGAATTCGATACCAATCTGTACTAAAAAAACAAACAAACATCCATTTACTGTAAAGATTTGAGGGCTGTTGAGCGCGTTCTTAAACAGCGCTGATTTGCCATTGTGTTCACGTGCTCAACAGAAATGACTGTGATTGGTCGTGAAGGCCATCAACTCACCGCTGTTTACTAAGTGTAACCACAGATACAGGGACACTGGAGTGTTTTAAAGCCGCGATTCATCAGCGGATCGCTCGTATGTCAGCTTATAGATAAACCAGCTGATCGTTGTGACTTTGAAACGCTCCCGTGTCACTGTATCTGTGGTTACAAGGCAGTAAACAGCAGTGAGTTCGATGAACCGATGACCTTCTCGGCCAACGACAGTCATTTCCGTTGAGCACGTGAACACAATGGCAAATCAGCGTTGTTTAAGAACACGCTCAACAGCACTCAAATGTTCACGGGAAATGGATGTTTTTAAACTTTCAGTAACGATTGGTATCGAATTCTAGTATCGTGACAACACTAATTCAAATAGTGCATTTTTGGTGACTATCGCTTTAAATTCAAATAAGATTGTGCCCCCAGCCCACTTTTTCGAAAGAGGGTGGAGCTACAAACATCTGTGTGTCACCATAGCAGCAGATTCAAAACAGGTCTAACGTTATTTTTTCAATTTAAATTTAAAAAAACTGAAAATATCAAATAAAGTGGCTCAGGACACATCTATAATGCTCCACAGTTATATTTTATATATATTTTTTATATTTTAATTGATTAAAAACTGTAGATCCAAGTGATTTAAAGAATATTTGAACAATAAAATGTAAATACTGTAAATTAAACAGGCATAAAAAGTGACAAGTTTGATTTATGGATGATTTTAAAAGATCACACTTGCTGTTTTGTGCAAGCATAGGCATCTACTAAAACACACACTATTAGTGTAATTTGACTTTACTTTTAGGTTACATGTACATACAAACTTAATTTAAACCTAACTGTTTCTTTTGAACACTTACAGTAGCTATTGGTAGGCTAGATCTTATAAATTATAAGTAAGATACAGATATAACACACATCTTGCTTTGACCCAAAACAGTGGAGATGATAGTAGACTTCAGGAGAAACCCCCCTGCTCTCCCCCCACTGACCATCATGGACAGCACTGTGGCAGCAGTGGAGTCTTTCAGGTTCCTGGGCACCACTACTCTCAGGACCTGAAGTGGGACACTCACATTGACTCCACTGTCACAAAAACCTCAACAAAGGCTGTGCTTTCTTCGTCAGCTGAGGAAGTTTAACCTCCCAAAGGAGCTTCTGAAACAGTTCTACACCTCCATCATTGAATCAGTGATCAATGATGTCTGTCTGAATCAGCTCATCTACCAAATCTGACCTTTGAAGACTATGTTGAATAGTTCGGACTGCTGAGCGAATCATTGGTACAACCCTCCTTACTCTCCAAGAACTGTACTTATCCAGAGCGAGCAGAAGGGCTGCCAAAATCACTCTGGACCCCTCACACCCAGCACACTGCCTCTTTGAACTGTTACCTTCTGGCCGACGCTACAGAGCACTACGTACCAGAACAGCCCGACACAGAAACAGTTTCCTCCCACAGGCAATCCATCTCATGAACACTTGATGATAATAATTGTGGAACCAACATCACTACTTGCAATACACTTTTTACACACACATACACAACACACTTTACATGCCAATTTGCATATAACAGCTGCACATATAATGTATATAGTAATACACCTGTACATACACTTGTCAATTTGTATATCTGCATTTAACACTTACTTCTACTTTTTGAATATATTTATTATCTGTTTTTTGTCCTGTCTCTGTAATTCTGTTGCACTGTAGAAGCTCTGTCACGAAAACAAATTCCTCGTATGCGTGAACATACCTGACAATAAAACTCTTTCTGATTCTGATTTGATGTCCTTCAAGAGGGATCAATCATTATTTAGGGGGTCAAACCTCCCCATAATTCTGGTTTTATGCATATGACCTTCTTGCTTCCTCTCCCATATTGATTAATTGTGCGGTCAGATTAAGCTCAATGTCCATCAAAGTAGCACCACTGTTAATGAGCTCTCACCGCCAGCACTCAGCAGAGGAGTGCGATGGGGAAAAAAAGCAAACACCCGCAATGAAAGATTTACCTC
The DNA here is from genome assembly GCA_903798035.1 of Danio albolineatus. Classification (NCBI taxonomy): domain Eukaryota; kingdom Metazoa; phylum Chordata; class Actinopteri; order Cypriniformes; family Danionidae; genus Danio; species Danio albolineatus. The sequence continues at coordinate 10,005,357 of CAIGQQ010000001.1, read as the reverse complement.
TAATTTAAATTCATTAAATGTTCAGTTAAAGGTCACCAGCACTCCAAATCTCCGAAACCAGTCATACTGTTGTTGCTGAGCAATCCAACATGGTGGAGGAAGGAATGATTCAGTCTCAGCAAGACACATTTTCAACAGCACTGATTCACCGTCCTGCTCCTGGAGGTCTTTGACGCCCACTGTGTCCGTCATTTCCTCCGCTCCATTCCTTCCCACTTCCACCTACACCTCTCCACTCTCACACTCGGCTTTCTTTCACCACCCTCGAGAGGCATGAGTAAGAGATACAGACGTTTCATCAGACAGTCAGAGGAGTAAAGGTGAACTCCAACAGCCCACTCTGAGTGCGGACACGGCTCTCTTTATTCTCTCGTCACCATCACAGCCAGAAAGATAAGAAGAAAATTGCAAGAGCATGTTGGGGAAAGAGGATTTACCCAGGGGGGGGGAGCTTTAAACTGCAGTTATACAAATACTAGAAGCAGCGCACAGATCAGGAGCCATTTTTCCTTATTTTTCTAGTTTTAAAAGCACACACTTACGAGGCTAGAGATAAGGAAGAATGGAACTGAATGTTAATTGAATGGTAGGCGTAGGTAGACAGTGTGTCTAGTTCTGCCATTCAAATGATGAAGTAAATGACTGTAATATTATGATAAATGATTATTTTATATTTTAATTTGACAGATTTACAGTCGTAGAGTAAAATGTGCTATTAATCACACACATTTATTTTACAGCGAATCTCAAAATCCCAACCACTGTAAGATATTATAATCGTAGTAGATGTTATCATTTAGTATTTTTTTAGTGGGGCCTCACGGTGGCGCAGTGGGTAGCACAATCGAATCACAGCAAGAAGGTTGCTGGTTCGAGCCTCGGCTGGGTAAATTGGCATTTCTGTGTGGAGTTTGCATGTTCTCCCCATGTTCGTGTGGGTTTCCTCCGAGTGCTTCAGTTTCCCCCACAAGTCCAAAGACATGTGGTATAGGTGTATTGGGTAGGCTAAATTGTCCGTAGTGTGTGAGTGCGAATGAGTGTGTATGGATGTTTCCCAGAGATGGGTTGCAGCTGGAAGGGCATCCGCTGCGTAAAACAAATGCTGGATAAATTGGCAGTTCATTCAGCTGTGGCGACCCGAGATTAATAAGGGAATTAAGCCAAAAAGAAAATGAAAATGAGTTATAATAATAAACTATGACAACAGTAACACAATAGCCAAGAACCCTGCTGCTATTACTAATTGATGATAATGACTAATGATAATAATCATTTTTTTTATCTAAAAATATTAATAACAATATAAACATTATAAGTACACCACATTCATTCATTCATTTTCCTTTGGCTTAGTCTCTATTTCAGAGGTCACCACAGCGGAATGAACCGCCAACTATTCCAGCATATGTTTTATACAGCAGATGCCTTTCCAGCTGCAACCCAGTACTGGGAAACACTCATACACACACTCATACACTACGGCCAATTTTGTTTACCCAATTCAACTATGGCAAATTTCCTTAGACTGGTGGGAAACCGGAGCACCCGGAGGAATCCCCCACCAACACCAGGAGACTCCACACAGAAATGCCAACTGACCCAGTCGGGACTCGAACTAGCAACCTTCTTGTTGTGTGGCAACAGTTCTAACCACAGAGCCACCGTGCCGCCCTAAGTACAACTACTAAACATAAAAATGACTAAAGTTAATAATAAATAGTTAATAAAAAATAAAAAAAACATACTGGATCAAATTGTGCAACCCTACAAAGAAGCACAGCAAATCTGAAGTCTTTGGTTTAATCAAAAGTTTCATCAGAAGAAGTCAGTGTGACAGAGAAAATAAAGCTGCGTTTATTTATTTAATACTCCCAAGTATTTTAATAGCATGGGAAGTGTCAGTACTGGTGTGTAGAAGCTCACTTTGAGCACTGGTTTGGGATCATCATCTGCAAATCATTGCTCACTGAATTTCGGAGTAGTATGGTTGACACAGAAACATAATTATTGGGTATGACATAGCCATAGGCCGAGATAAACTTCTGACGGTATGATAATCTTGGATAAAAATATCACTGTTTCACAGTATTATGATCATTAAATGTATTAAGATCATTATTATGATCTCCTCTCCCATTAAACACAATACATTTCAATTTAGGAAACATAATATTTTGCAACAGTAAACATGTCAGGCTAAATGATTAAAATAAATGATTGACTTCTGCTACTTGTGTTAGTTTCAAAAACACAGATTTCTTTACAACACATTTTAAAAACACATTAAAAAAACATACATATATCTTAGGAACGGTATAACAGAACATTTTTGCGGTTTGAAAACCTTGACTTCTCCAAACCGCGGTAAATTTTGAAACCTGTTATCGTCCCATGCCTAGTATGACATAAGCTTTCCTAGACACTGTTTGGATATTGAAAGAATGACATGAAATAATCATCTGCACCACATGAGCTCATGTTTATTTCAGAGCTCCACTAAGACTGAGACCTCAGAACGCTGTTTGTAAACACTGGTGCAATCAGACAGTGCAAGTGTAAATACAACACACACCAAAAGTACAGTTTGCAAAATCTCTTCCTACCTTGAACTCCTGAAGCTGCTGTTTGATGACCTCCACTTCTGTCCCGACCACAGCCTGTGTGTTCAGCACCTCCTCCGCCCGGCCCAGCAGCGCCTGTAGATCAGTCAGACGGGCGTAGAACTCCTTCACGCGCTCTTCTGCAGCTTCTATGAGTGCCAGTCGGTTCTGGCCTCGCTCTGCCAGCTTGCCCGCCTGTCTGCTCAGGGCTTCGGTCTCTCTCCTGAGGGCCAGAAGATCAGGAGAGCTGCCCTCTCGACGCAGCATAGTTGTGCATTCTCCACCATGATTGTCCAGCTCCGAGCGCAGGGCATTGAGTCGGCTCAGGAAGCCTCTGACAGCGTCAGCCTGTGAAGCCAAAGAGTCAGCATCCCGTCCCACCGGGCTCAGGCTGTCTAGCTCATCGTCTAAATCAGCCAAGCGAGAGAAAACATCTCGGACCCGTGACTGGACCTCTCCAACGCCCTGCAACCGGGACTCCAATGATGAACAGCACTGCTCCGTCTGTGAAGGGACAGAGAGGGAACATTAAGATTTACTCATTAAGCAGACGATTTCATCCAAAGCAACTTACAAGTGAGGATTACAAAAGCACTTAAAATCATCAAGAGCTGCAGTATATAAATGCTAAGACCATTCTGTTCTTTTTCTTGGTCATACTTTATTTTGATGGTCCGTTTGTCAATTTAAGTCACATTGCAACTAATTCTCATTAGATTATACTGTAAGTAGACTGTTAGGTTGGGGTTGGGGTTAGGGTGTGTAAGTTGATCAGTGGTGTAAAGTGACTAATTACAAATACTCAAACTACTGTAGTTTTCTCAGGAATTGTACTTTACTGAGTAGTTTTATGAATATGTACTTTTACTTTGCCTTGAGTACATTTTTAGTGCAGTATCAGTACTTTAACCCCACTACTTTCCTTCAACCTGCAGTCACTACTTTATTTCTTTCTTGTCTATGGTCAATGTCTAAAGTAGAAAGATCTAAATCACATAGAAAGTAAATCGCATCATACTGAACAACCTCAAGACATGGGCGCTTTATAAATGCAGCAAACCTTTGGGAAACTTTAAAAATGTCCAAGAAGACATTCAATGATCCAGAGACTTTTAAAGACTGCATGTCACTGAAAATGATGGATGTCGACTGAAATCACCAAACAGCCTTAAACAATCACTAAATGGAACGAATGAAGAATGGAAGGAAGAGCCAAATAAAAGGAAGGACCGAACAAGGAATGGAAGGAAGGATCGAAGAACCAAATAAATGAAGGAAGGATTCAAGGAAGGACTGAACAAACTAAGGAAGGAAAGAAGGAACGAACCAACGAATGAACAAAAGACCTAATGAAGGAACAAAAACATGAAAGAAAGAATGAGCGAACAAATGAAGGAAGGAAAGAAGGAAGGACCAAACAAATGAAGGAAGAATTCAAGGAAGGACTGAACAAACTAAGGAAGGAAGAAACGAACGAACAAACGAGTGATTGAACAAAAGGACCTAATGTAGGAAAGAACAAAAATATGAGTGAATGAATGAGTGAACGAAGGAAGGAGGGAACAAACACATGAATGAAGGAAGGAGAGAACAAACAATTAATTGAAGGAAGGTTGGAAGAAACGATCGAAAACAGGAAGATTCCTAAATAGACTACATGTTGTTTGTGCAGGGATGTGTAAACATAACATTCTGTAAACGCATCTATTTTTCTACAGTGTAATACTCCCTACTCTTGAGTACTTTTAAAAAGTCTACTTTTTACTCATCCTTTGAGTAATATTTACTACAGATACTTTTACTCTACTTGCACTAAATTTTTGGGCAAATAATGGTACTTTTACTTGAGTATGATTTTTCAGTACTCTTTCCACCACTGAAGTTGATATGTACTTGCAAAGTTTCTTATAGTCAGTTAAATGTCTGTTGAATGTCAGTATCTACAGATAATAAGCAAACAGTCTACTGATACTCAAATGGACCATCAAAATAAAGTGTTACCTTTTTCTTTCTTTTGTTCTTTCTTTCTTAAATTTTTTTATAAACATATGGGTTAAAATTATTATAACCTATTCATTTTCTTTATGATTTTATTATTTTGGTAAATGAAGCTGAGATCATTCCTTTAATGCACTGAATTTTCATGGCCCAATCAGGTTTCCCAATGTCACCAAATATATTAGAATTTACAGTACATTTTAAATATATATCGGCACATATTTATATTAATAAAATATATAAATCACAACATGATAAACTTTTAGTAATTTCAAGTTTTTTTATGTTTTTGTTGCCATTTCTGGCTACGTTTTTATATAAATGAATATTTTTAATTAATGCAGACTGTTCCTGTTTTTCAGTTTCCCTCATGACAGACTGCAAGGACAAAGTTTATTTCCTCAATGACAACATTCTCCAGGGAATGACATCATTTTGGTGGGAAAACAACTTCTAAGAAATGATTGATGAATTCTGACTTGTTTTTAACACATGAATAATAATAAAAAATAATGAAAATTAACTTCAAATTTGCTAACTTGCTATCCCTCACTGAGTCATTTAAAAATCTAGTTTTATAAATTATATGTAAAGTTATGATTTTATACAAAATCTGAGTACAAAATCTGAGTTATAAATTATTACTACTACTACTACTACTACTACTACTACTACTACTACTATTATCATTATTATTACTATTACTATTATTATTACTGCTATTATTATTATTACTATTATTATTATTATTATTATTATTATTATTATTATTATTAGTAGTATTAGTATTACTATTATTATTAATATTAATAATATTACTACTACTACTACTATTATTATTATTATTATTATTATTATTATTATTATTATTATTAACAGTAGTTGTATAAACTAAAATATTTTACCAAAAATACTTATAATTACAAGATATAAAAATGACAAGGCAAGACAAATCTGGAGCAAGCCAGAAAAAGACTGTCTTTTTCAGCAGACACGACATGAGCGCAGACACAACTACAGTTACAACAACATATA
>CAIGQQ010000001.1:9980495-9994724 GCA_903798035.1 Danio albolineatus | reverse complement strand
GTTGGAGCAAAACTATGTAGGACATCGGCCCTCCAGGATCGAGTTTGCCCATCGATGATCCAGATGATGCCGATTCCATCTTCCCTAAAATCAACTTGATCAATATGGAAGTGTGATTGTTCTTCAAAATATACTTTTATTACCTTTATTGAGCTATTTTTGCATAACAGAAAACGAGTGTTCAGAAATGATGAATGTTTGTAAAAAAATTAAATATAGGACAACACATGATTATTCAGGACACCAAAAAGAGCTAAAAGACAGGACTGTCCTATTGTCTGGAAAATACTGGACTGTTCTAATGACCAGATATCAATCTCATTGTCCTACTATGAAAAAATGATTATGATAAAAAATAAGATCACTTTATAACCATTAACAAACTAAGATACCCTTTATTTGCATAATTAATTGATGTACATCTAAATTTGTCGTTCACAGGTTTGATTCCATCCAGAACTGTGTTCAGCAGTTGTCGGACTTCCGCTCGCGCTCCGGCTCCCTCCTCAGGTGGCTGCAGACAGTACAAGAGCAACTCCCTGCCAAAGAGCCCAACCTAAGCACAGAAGGCCTGCAGAGGAGAGCACAGCAGCTTAAAGTAGGACTCTAGTTGGCTCTATTTACAGTGGACTGACATCAGTTTCTGTTTTTAGCGGGTCTGGCTTTAATTAACATGTCTTATGAATATACTCGCAGGATCTGCTCACGGAATGGGAGACCCAAGGAAACCAAGTTCAGGAGTTGAACAAGAGCAGTTCTCAACTGGAGAACTTGATTATTAACACCACAGCACCCAAGAACAAGACTGGTAAGAGAATGACAGTGTGGAGGTTCAGGGTCAGTTCTCCTTATTTGGCTATAGATAGTTGTATTTCCCTGTAACACAAATATATACTTAGTCCCCTGATAAATACATTTAGGGGTACTTCACCCAGAAAGGAAATCTGGATCCACTTTATTTTAGGTGGCCTAAACTGATATGTACTTACACTAAAATCAAACATTTGTTGCAATGTACTTATTGTGTAAATACATGTATTTACATTGTACTTATGATTGATTTAATACCTGCGTGTAACTACATATGTAATTAATTTCTGTAATAACATTTGTAATTATACTGTTGGCAATCCCTTACACCCTAATCCACCCTTAAACCTACCCATACCATCAAACCTGTCCATAATCCTTCCGCTATCCATCAAGAGCACCACAAGTGTTCTGCAATACCTTATGAACACAGTATATTGTATTTATTTTGTGATGCAAGTACATAGTAGTTAAAGCCACCTAATATAAAGTGGGACCAAAACTGATTGATTTAATAGTCTCTATGCATCTTCATGTCGTTCAAAATCTTCAATCTTCCACGGAGCACAAAATGCACATTTAGAAAAAACAAAACATAATGCTATATTAAACTATGCTATAGCTGCACACCTGTTTGTGGGACTGATTTAAAATTTGGTGTGCAGTGCAGGCATTGGCATATCTCAATATCGGTCACCAAATATTAGCATTTAGATTAACACCTCTTATTTCATGCAAGTTTCATGCAAATACAAAATAATAATATCATGTTTTAGACCTTCTCATTTTAAACATCTTTGCCTCAAGAACTACTGCAGTCAATCAAACCTTTCGATACAATTCATATTATTAAAAAATAAACAGAATAACTTCAGAATAATTCAAGGTTGTTCTTCAACCTTAACAAAAGCAGTGTTGTACTAATATCTGGACTGAAGTTAATCATTTAAAAAAACACTTTTGGATTTGGACAATAGAAGCAATTTCTGATCATTCTTAACCAAATCTGCATCTACACTAAATTAGTTAAGCACATGTTCTAAACACACATGATTTTTTTTAATGAGATCAGACAATGGGTGGCAACAGTGATATGTGAAATATCTGTATATATAATCTTATAAAAGTGGTTTTAGCATTAATAAGTGATAAATATCTTGTTGCACATATGTTTAAAAGCTTGAAGTACCATGTTTATTATTCTTATTTTTCTAATATTCTACGCTAAAAAGGTGCATTAAAAGGTACATCCAGTACATTAAAGGTGAAGTATGTAAGTTTGACACCCAGTGGTTGAACTAGGTATTGCATTCCTGGATCAAAACAAATGGAAGCGCAGGTTGCCAGATTGAGGACATCAACAGGAGCCCCTGACTATTGAGGCTAAAGGCTGATTTAAATTGTGTTCTAAATAAAAGCAATTGCACCCGATAGAAGGAATATTATCGTTTTAAAAACAGTTATTGTCCTAACCAATACATGGGATTGATATTTTAGAATGTTTTTTGCAGTTGATGACATGATCACCTCGGGTACCTCATGTGATTTTGTTCTATGTTAAATGCTAAAAATGAGAGTTTGAATGTCATTTCACATGACATTTATTGCCATGTAGTGAAAGCAGCAATAGATCTTAAAATATATAATAAACCGTTTGAAATTGAACTTTAGAACTGTGATTCCAACACATATCAGTGATTCAGCATCTACATTTAATAATGTTAAAGTGGTTTGATATATATTAATTAGATTATAAACCTTACCATCTCATGTGTGACTGCATATTCTTTGTTTCTGAATGGCTGTATGTTCTGAAGTTTCTGCCGAGTTTCGTCTGATGCAAATAGGCAAATTGCTAGCAAATCACTTAAATCTCATCACGTAGTGTGTTGATAGGACACGCGGTTACAATTTAACCTGCTCATCTAATGTTTACATTTGTAATATTTTTTATTATTTTTCTAATTAATAAACACCTCATGTGGAACTCACATTTCGGAGTCTCATTTCGGAGTCTGCTACTGTCCACCGGAGGTCACATTTCGGTCATGGACGCATGTTTTAAGAGCCTTCATGACTGAGTGAGTGAAATACGCTGTTTTCATCAAGGCAACTTGGAGTTTTGAAATATAATTGGCTAAACTGGCATTGGGCAGGTTAAAGGGATAAAACAAAGACAGACGTTCTGGCACGGAAAAAACATTTTCAAAGCAGAATATCTGACTTTAGCATTGTTTTTTAGATAAACAAGTATGTTCACTTAGCGTGTTTCTTAAATATCTGCAAACACCTTATGGCATTTTTATGCTTTAGAAGAGTCAAAAACTTACATACAGCACCTTTAATTTGTTTTCCATGCTCTATGGAAGACAAAATCATTCTGTTTTGGAATGATATAAGAGTTTGTTTTGGGTGAACTGTCCCTGAAAGCGTCTACCACCCTCTAAACACGTGTTTGTAAATGTGTCTCCTCGTCTAAATCCTTTGTGTTGAGTTTGTCTAGCTGCTTGTGTATGTGTGCGCTGCTCCAGCATGTATGTGAATTATTGTGCCATTGTCTGAGTGTGTGTCTGTGTGTCTTTCTCCCAGGTGTTCCCCAGCTCAATGGTGCCTCCAGCCCCAACAGTGTTAATGGCATTCACACCTGTAAAGGTGAGCTTCCTCCACACCTTTAGCATCCACATCACTGGAGGCTTTTCTATATTAGTCATTTCCATTTTCCCCCCCCCCCCCCGCCCCACTCCATGTGATAACTTCATATTTCTCCCTCCAGCTTTTACTCACTTACTTCTTGTTTAACTTTGCATCGCTTCTTGTCCTGTTCTGTTAGTTTGCTTCCAGAGTATGAGCAGATTGGTGTCATCTGTCTGTGTACATATGACTATTTTGTCCAATCATTTAGGCTTTCTTTAAGGATGACAGTCCACATAAGTTGGTCACACTTTATTTTGATGGTCCGTTTGTTGAATTTAAGTTACATTGCAACTAATTCTCGTTAGATTATAAGTAGACTGTTAGGTTGGGGTTAGGGGTAGGGTTAGTGTAAGTTGACATGTACTTGCAAAGTTTCTTATAGTCAGTTAAATGTCTGTTGAATGTCAGTATCAACAGATATTGTGTAGACAGCCTACTAATACTCAAATGGACCATCAAAATAGTGTTAGCCATAAGTTAGATACAAAGAACTGATTACATAACAATTTTTAAGTAATTAATTTGATTAGCATGTCAATACAAGTATTCATCTTCTATAGTGAACTTGACTCTGTATTGTGAATGTAATGCTTCATGACATTTTATATATGTCTTTTCACTACTAAAACACCGAGTGAGAGATTACATGAGATATAAGATGTTTATTTTTGTCTATTTCATTTTCGAACTAGTAGTAAAAGTGAAAAATATACTCTGAGGCAGCTATACGGCGGTCTGTCCAGCCAGATCTCATAAGGAAACATAGCTATTTTATAAATTGGCCGAAAAGTGTTCAGTGTTCACAAAAACGTGTACGAATTCATACAATTTCATTCTTATGTAAACGTACAAACCCCACACCAAACCGTACCTCTCATTAGGTGATCGAGATCGAACAAATTAATACGAATTAGCCACTTAATCAAAACTGAATTGGCATGAGATTGTGTTGATCTATCACACCACAGATGTGTTTACAAATCATTTATTGTTTGACTAGTAACAATTGTTGAAAAGTAGCACGTGTCCAAAATTTAATCTGTAGTAAAGTTTTACTCACACATCGACTGGAGAAAAAAGCGAAGACTAAATTCTGAAGTCATGTATCATAAGGCTGATTTATACTTCTGCGTTGAGTGATTGGCGTGACCCACGGTGAGTGTAGTCGTGCATGTATACTTCTGCGTGCTGTTTGTGTTGCTTTGCAATGACACATCCGAAACGCTAGCTGTCAGTAGGTTCTTGTTCCCTTTATGTCGAGTTTCTTTGCGGGTGTTTTGTTTTTTCTGAATGCTATCTTATTGTACAAGTAGCTCAAACTCGCTTATTCAGAGGTGGGAACCGGTGGACATGCAACAACTTTCAACAAGCAACAGTTTTCATCTGGAGCTCCTTCATTAGACTCAACGCTTATAAACACTCGCTCCATCAGGCTCTCGGCTTTCAGCACAGCCCACACTTATCACAGCTACCAAGCCGATCAATCACAGAGCTTGCGCTACACGTCGTTGCAAAGTATAGTTACATTTTTTTGAGTGTTGCTCGTCAGCGGCAAGGAGTATGCAACTACTAGAAGGCTGCGCCAGACCATACGCGTGCACTTTTGATGCAGAAGTATAAATCAGCCTTTACACTGCCCTATTTAAAACTTGGCTCCAAATGAACAAAATTAAGGACACTAATTCATTTGATTCCAAATTTGCCCTGATTTAACAAAAACTAAAATTATAATTAATAAGCATCACCACACCACATAATTAATAAGTAAAGTTTCTCTCACACATCGACTAGAGAAAAAAAGCGAAGACTAAATTCCGAAGTCATGTATCATAAGGCTGATTTATACTTCTGCATTGAGTGATTGGCGTGACCCACAGTGAGTGTAGTCGTGCATGTAGACTTCTGCGTGCTGTTTGTGTTGCTTTGCAATGACACTTCCGAAACGCTAGCTGGCAGTAGGTACTTGTTCCTCTGTGTCGAGTTTCTTTGCGGGTGTTTTGTTTTTTCTGAATGCTACCTTAATGTACATGTAGCTCAAACTCGCTCGTTCAGAGGTGGGGACATGCAACAACTTTAATCGTAAGGTAAACACAAAGCAACAGTTTTCATCTGGAGCTCCTTCATTAGACTCAACGCTTATAAACACTCGCTCCATCAGGCTTTCGGCTTTCAGCACAGCCCACACTCATCACAGCTACCAAGCCGATCAGTCAGAGCTTGCGCTACGTGTCGTTGCAACGTATAGTTAGGTTTGTGGTGTTCGAAAATGTCTGCTCGTGGTGTTCGTCAGCGGCAAGGGGTATGCAACCACTCAAAGGCTGCGCCAGACCATACACGTGCACTTTTGATGCAGAAGTATAAATCAGCCTTTACACTGCCCTATTTAAAACTTGGCTCCAAATGAACAAAATTAAGGAAAATAATTCGTTTGATTCAAAATTTGCCCTGATTAAACAAAAACTAAAATTAATAATTAATAATACATCACCACTAATGAAGTCATAGACCAATTATTTTTATTTGTTGCACAATACATTTGATATCATGTGCATTTTGCTGTTATAAATAATTAAGAGCTTATATATCGTTACTGTAAGTCATTAATTGAAAAATGTCTAAAACATGAAGTCATTTAATAACGCTTTGGCCTTGTCATTGGCCTGCTTTGACTGTACTTACGTCAACATTTTTCCGCTGTAACCCTCAGACTTGACGGAGATCCAGGTGGCAGTGGCAGATGTGAACTGCAAGTATGAGCAGCTGGGCAGTGACCTGAAGGAGAGGAAGAGCAAACAAGACGCGTCTCTAGAGCTGCAGCAGAAGGCCAGGCAGAGCACTGAAGCCCTCATCCAGTGGCTCGGCCCCCGTGAACAGAGCCTGGCACAAGGGCAGACCGCCTCACCATCTCGCCCAGAGGTGGTGCGTGCTCAAGCACAACAGACCAAGGTAACATTTTAAGAGAACTGGATGCTATTTTAACAGGGTATCAGACTACAGGTCTCTACACGACATGCACAATAGATTACAATATATATTTCTGTGCAGGGCTGTGCAATATGGACAAAAATAATCATATTGCGATTTTTGGAACGAATATTGCGATTTTGATTTTATTTGCAATTTTGGCAACTGATTTTGCTTTTTCAAACAAGCTACATAAACACATTCTAAATGTATTCAGTGCACAAGAAGTGCATAACCAAACATTTCACAATGAAATAACATAATATTAAGTTTAATAAATAAAACTGTAGTAAAACTGTCTTTAAAACAGACAACATAAAATAAATGAAGATTTACTAACCTCAACTCTAGTTAAAAACTTGCTGTACACAGTAGTTGTCTTAAATTGTCTTAAAAGCAGACAACATGAAAAAATAAAGATGAACTAATCTCAATTCCAGCCATAACAATAAATAAAAATGTGCGTCATGCGCGGAGTGAGCTCTGATTGGTTAACATCTTTCTCCTGCTCAGCTTAGCTGTAATTGCCCGTTGTGCTGCGTCAGCTCTGATTGGTTAACATATTAAAATCATGCGCAAAAGAATGTGAACAGAAATCTAAATAAATTAATAGATCAAATTGCAGCCTTACGCGATTTAGAAATTGCATGTGCTTAAATCACGATTTTTTTGCGATTGCGATTAATTGCACAGCCCTATTTCTGTGTGAAGTCTAAATTGAAAGTGTTTATTTTGCTAATGTTCATTGTTATTGTTTAGGTGAACAGTCAATCTGTGCGAGTTAATCCACTGAAAAGTTAAAGTTTGACCATTTGCTTGCGCGTTCTGAGTGACAGTTCTTCTCTGATGATGTCAGTTTGACTGATTCAGCTATCGACCTTATTCCGCCCCGCCCACTTTTAATACTTCGCTCTTCCGCATTTTGTCATCCAACTTCCGGTACGCTGACACAGTACATCAGAAGACGTGTTCGGAAAGTCATTACACAGTGTATAGTTAGCTTTCATTTTAGAAAAATAGCATAGAACACTAGTTCAGTAAATGTTTTGAGCTGGGAGTACGGTGAAACCTCCCTGCAACGATCAGATGGTCTCATATTTCCCCATCCATCATTACTGTTAATGTGGGTAGACGATATGAGCCAGAGGTAACTTACGTGGATATCTTTAATTACTTTGTCCTGTCACAAGGAGTAGATGGAGCGTTTATGAAGACTTATAAAAGTACCGAGGCCTACCAATATTTACATAGTGGGAAAGTTGGTCGTGATGTAATACACAGTGAGGGGGGTTTCGTCTTTTTTAAAAGCAAATGTGCACGCCAGCCAGTCGAGCAGTCTATGCCGCTGAGCGTAGGTGCTACTTAGGAAGCAGGGGTCAGCGGAGACTACAGGATGTAGTCAGCATTGCTGATTTAGGAAGGTTCTGTAGCCACGCAGTCTTTATATTATAAAGTAAATATAAGGCAAGTAAATATATAAATAAATAATAATATCTTGTAAGGTCTGTGTTAACATGAGTAAGCCATAAATGTAAACAGTATGCTAACGTATTTGTGTAATAATACGCAGCTGCTGACTCTGTTAACATCAGCAGACTAAGTATCTTGTCAGATCTCTTAATTTGTGAGGTATTGACCTTGTTCTTCAATGCAGAAGTGCGCTCGTTTTCATGATTGTTTTAGAACTTCCGATTCAGTCGCCTATGGGAGAAATGACTAGGAATAATAAACAGCAGAAAACGGTCAAACTACTCGCTCTACAAACAAGTGCTTGCTAGACTACACAGACAAAATAGAATAATATAATAAGAAAACATCAGTTTGCAACATCAAGCAGCAGAAAGAGCTGTTTTTAATGTCTAAAATTTAATGGAAGTGAATGAGACCGGAAGTCTCGAGACAAAAACACTCAAATGACTGCGCCCGCTCATACGCGGAGAATAAGGTCAATAATATTCTTAACCACACCCCTCTTACCGGGTAGTTGCTAGAACGGATACATTTGCGGCCGGAAATAACGGGAATTATTTATATTATTTATTACATTTCCCATTCATTGTATTTTATTATCGTCTACCCCCACCCCAACCCTAAACCCAACCGTCACAGTACTGTAAAAATATGAATTATTGTTATACAGTGTCATAAAAAAATACTGCTATATTAATGTGCATATCGCACTTCCGGCCGGCCTCATATCCGTTCTACCCTTTACCCTCTTACCGTTAGTTTGCTATGAGGAAATGATGCGCAAAAAGAGAGCCCCGTCCACTACTCAGTATTCTGCTTCAATGGGAAGTACATCAACATACTGAAATAAGTCAACTTTACTTTAGTTTTGCCTGCAATGCTGTGTTATCGTTCTCTAAAGAATTTTTAAACTCTTTCTTAGGTTATTCCATGTGATTACATTGTGAGTTTGTTGTCTAGGTTTTACTTTCTGAGCTTGCTGAGCATTCTGGGAAGGTAGAGGACCTCAAGAACCTTTTGAAGCAGCTAATAAGAGATAATCCAGACTCTCCTGAAGTTGACACATGGAAACGTCAGCTTGAAGACATTGGTCAGTAAAGTGTTTCAAAATGTGGTATTCCTGTAGTTTTATCATCCTTCTAGCAATTAATAACTATAATGACAGAATCACAAATATTCTGGACATTTTAAGGCATTTCATTTGCTGTCAAAAGTGCAGTCTAGACAATTCTATATACATACTTTAATATGTATTTTACTGTCATGGATATTTTTCTAAATATTGATTTCCCTCCTAGACTCCCGATGGACAAACGCCAATCAGACTGCATCACAGAGACAGACTGAGTTGGAGGCGTGTGCTGATAGGCTGGGTAATTTTACAACAGCAGCCAGTCAGCTTGGGCCATGGCTGCGAGAGAAAGAGCTGATGATGAGTGTCTTAGGCCCACTGAGTATCGACCCCAACATGCTCAACACACAGAAGCAGCAAGTGCAGGTAAACTGGTTTATGACGTCTTGTTTTTTTTTGTTTTTTGTTTTTTATTTCTGCCAAATGACCCTTCTGGAAAATAAAGCTAATGTGTGTTTTCTCTTAATATTTATCTCTTTAGCAGTCAATAACTATAATAACAAATATAGAATAACAGATATTCCAGACATGTTAAGGCATTTCATTTTTTGTCAGAAGTGCAATCTGGGCAATTGCAGATTTGTTTTTATATTGTGCTTCATTGGAAGAGTTGATTAGAAATAATGGTTTTATATTTTTCTGAAAAAACTAACCAAAACAAAAGACATGAAACCCCTGTATGGTTTATGTTTATTATATATAATGTAATGTATTTTACTGTTATAATTTCTGCCAAATTACCCTCCTCGAAAATAAAGCTAGTCCGTTTCACTCTTAATGTTTGTTCCTTTAGCAGTTAATAACTATAATAACACAAAAACATATATTTCAGA
Organism: Danio albolineatus; assembly: GCA_903798035.1. Classification (NCBI taxonomy): domain Eukaryota; kingdom Metazoa; phylum Chordata; class Actinopteri; order Cypriniformes; family Danionidae; genus Danio; species Danio albolineatus. The sequence goes on along the minus strand of CAIGQQ010000001.1, from coordinate 9,984,821 downwards.
CATTGTAAGGCATTGCATTTTTTTGGCAGAAGTACAATATGGGCAATGCTAGATGTGTTTTTTTATATTGTGCTTCATTGGAAGAGTTGACTAGGAATATTTTTAAAAATATTTCTCTCAAAAAAAAAAAAACTAACAAAAACCCTGGCATGAAACCAGTATGCTTTGTTATTTTAAATATAATATAATATTTAAACTATATAAAGCATATTTAATATTGTAATTTTTTTATATTGCAGTATTAATATTATATACAAATCATTTGGAAAATGAATCTAAAGCTAATTAATTTCACACTTAATATTTGTCCCTTTAGAAATCAATAACTGTAATGACAGAATAACAAATATTCCAGACATTTTAAGGCATGGGTCTCAAACTTGATTCCTGGAGGGCCGCGGCTCTGCACAGTTTCGCTTCAACCCTAACCAAACACAGCTGATCCACATAATCAAGGTGTTCAAAAGAGTCTCAAGCCGCCTTTCCACTGCACACGACAAACGACAAGCGACAGACCGGAAATCATTCATTTCCAATGGAGAGTAGTCCGGGAGCTGCGTGGAGTTCCGATCATCTCCGTATGCGGGAAATTCGGATCCGATTTGAGCCGCGGATCCGTTGAAATATTTGAACTCCTGCGCCTAGACCGTATGCGACCAGCCGACCGGAAGTAATGTACTTCAGTGTTGTCCAAGCAGGTCCGTGCGCGTGAGATGAGAAATAGGGTTATTTTCGTTATTTTTTTAAATCAGAAAAAGTCTGTATTAAAAAAAAACATTTCTATTCATAAATGAGTAATACAAATATTATTATAGACATTTTTAGCGGCCTATGAGTTTCAGTATTAATTTATTCATTCATTCATTCAACCAGGGTGAACAAATGGAGAATAAAGCCTCTTGCTCTTGCACTCCTATTTCGGACACTTCAAAAATCCTTTATTTCTGACGCTGCGAGAATCAGCGTCTCCCCCATGGTGCCCGGCTACACTGAAAATACTGTGCGACTGCCACAAGGGGGCGTATTCCGACAGTCGTGTCCAAATGTCGTGTGCAGTGGAAAGGCGGCTTCAGTGGCATCGTGCCGTGATGCATTGCGTGACGCAAAACGTGAAAAATTTGGGTTGTGCTAATCTGAAAATAGCAACAAATTGTCAAACACATCTTGCACCTTATTGCGCTGGGTGTATGATATGTTAAACCACATATTTCATTCATTCAGTCAGGAAGGCTCCCATATTGTGCGTCTGTGACCTAAATTTGACCTCTGGTGGACAGTAGCAGACTTCGAAATGCGACACAGATTCAGAGTTCAACATGAGGTGGTGTTCAATTAGCAGAAAATGTAAATGTTGTGAAAGTAAACATTAAGTGAACAGGTTACATTGTAACCCCATATCCTAACAACAGGCTAAGTGATGAGATACACAGTGATAAGCAATTAGGTTGTTTGCACCAGACAAAACATGACAAATCTAGCCATTCAGAAGCACAGAATAGTGCACTTACTGCACTCTAACGAAATGGTAAGGTTTACAATCTAATTAATACACATTAAACCTCTTTAACATTATTAATGTACATGCTGAATCACTGATGTTTGTCAACTTGCATTATTTCACAGTTCTTATTATTATATATAAGTTATTTTCTAGATCTAAGGGGAACAATCTGATGCTGCTTTCATTGTATGGCAATAAATGTCATTTAAAATGTCATTCAAACTCACATTATTACTATTTAACACTGAATAAAGCACTGAGATGATCATTGTCAGTTGTTTAGCTACACGAAATAGAAGCTGTTACTAAAATATAAATATTAGGTGTTGGATAGGACAAAAAATTATTTTAATATGTAAAATATTCCTTGCGTGCGTGCTGTTGCTTTTATTTAGAACACTACTTAAGCTTTTAGGCATGATAGTCAGGCTCACTCCTGTTGGTGTTGTCAATCTGGCAGCCTGCCCATGTGTGCATTACCTAGTTCAGCCACTGGGTATGGAGTTAGTTTAATATCTAAAGTAATTCACACAAAAGACACGATGTACACATGCGTAGCCAAATTCACGTGCGTAAAATATTTATATACATTCACAAAATCTATAGAATTTATTTCATTTATTGAAACTGATGCGATTCTCCTCAGCTCTTCTCTGAGGATGCGGCTATAGGATGGAGGGCAGACTTTCAGAGCAGTGTTCAGCCTGATTTGAAATCCAGAACAGCATCAAACATGTTTGAAATGATCCGAGAGGCTGGATTTGTGTTAAAAAAGATCCCGAAAAGTATTAATACTTTATATTATACTCATTACTAAAACACAACAACCTGTTTACGTTCGTTAGATATATTGGAAATTAAGTTTTTAGTCAGCGAAATTTAATACTATTTCTCCGTTCCCCATGCTGGAGAGGAGCAGACTGCGCAAACTGAGCGCAGAGTACTGTAGGTGATATCGAGTACAGCTCTCATCTGATTGGCTGAAAGGTCACGAGTTGCCTGCTTCTGCCAGGACAGTCTCAAAAATACACACACACGTATCGGGAGTCGTACGTGAAAGAGGATTTGCACATTCTCATTCAGGATGAGGGTGACATGGTGGCGCAGTAGGTAGTGTTGTCGCCTCACAGCAAGAAGGTCGCTGGTTCGGGCCTCGGCTGGGTCAGTTGGCATTTCTGTGTGGAGTTTGCATGTTCTCCCCGTGTTCGTGTGGGTTTCCTCCGGGTGCTCCAGTTTCCCCCACAGTCCAAAGATATGCGGTACAGGTGAATTGGGTAATCTATTGTCTGTGGTGTATGTGTGTGAATGAGAATGTATGGATGTTTCCGAGAGATGGGTTGCGGCTGGAAGGGCATCCGCTGCGTAAAACAAATGCTGGATAAGTTGGCGGTTCATTCCGCTGTGGCCAACCCAGATTAATAAAGGGACTAAGCCAAAAAGAAAATGAATGAATTCAGGATTAACTCGCAAGTTTTAAACATTCAAAACTTTTTGTACACTCTTATACATCTGCAGATGGTGTTTTGCATTTGTGAAACGCATTTTATGAATGTGTATTTTTATTTTACGCACATGATTGGTTTTATGCATGTGAATTTGGCTACGCATGTGTACATGGTGTCTTTTGCATAATTACTTTTGAGTCTATTCTGACTCCATAACTGGGTGTCAAACTTACATACAGCACCTTTAAAGCAATTATTTTTTGTTGTCGCCCAATGACTATGTATGGTTTAGCACCCAAATAAAGTGTAGAAACCTTAATATCTGTAATGTCAGTTTCAAAGTTTGAAGAAAAAAAAATATAACCTTGTTATCAGCATATTTTTGTTATGTGCAATTTATTAAAAATGCCTTAAAAATACATTGTGTAGAGTACTATTAGCTAGTATTAGTAGTGTTATTAAAGACTAGTATTTAGCTACTTCAAATTTAGATTAATTTTGTTCGAACTTATTAACAATTTTAGAACATTTCCCTGTTATATTTTGTCACACTGTACGGCTACACCTTAGCAAACAAAAAGAGTTTATTTTTACAAACTTAAAAATGTCAGTAGTTCTTAAAGGGCCACGAAACCCCCCAGTCTCAGCGTGGTGTTTTCACACCTCTAGTTTGGAAAAGCTCAGTAAAGTGGGCGTGTCCAGCTCGGTTTAGGTAGGAGTGTCGGGGAAGGGGAAAGAGGGAAGGTTTTGCATAAAAATGGGAGTTTCCATTTGTGCACGCGCTCATTTTCACACAGACTGTGTATACATGGACATCAGTAATCGAATTATTTGCCAAATTATTAATTTGTTGACTTTAACGACACTTTCTCTTTATTTTCGGATTCGCGTGATGGGCAGGGCTTCTGTCTATGGCTTGGTGACTGTAGCTTTATTGCTAAATGGCTAACAGGTGTTTTATAGAGAGAATAACTGTTTTATGTGCTTTATGAAGGCTGATATTCCACTGATAGTCTACTGATGAAGGCTGATAGTCCATTAGATTATTTCAGAGGTGCACCCGCTCTGTGAGCTCATAAACTCCTCCAGAAACTGTACCTGGATGATGGGATGGAAGCTTTCAGCGGCGCTTCTGACCGAGCCGAGTTTTCCCTCAGGACACCAACAACAACAGGCGCTACGTCATAATCACACCCCCACAAGAGCAAGCTCCTGATTGGTTAACGCAGCGCGAACGTCCGCTGAAGCTCATTTTCATTTCATTTTCAAACTGAAGCGATTCGCGCGAATTGCGGCGTTAAGCGCGTCAAACGCGTGGCGCCATTCGCGCGTATCGCGTTGCAGGATGCCTATTCGCGCCTTTTGCATTGACTTAGCATG
>CAIGQQ010000001.1:9924244-9965495 GCA_903798035.1 Danio albolineatus | reverse complement strand
AATGTTTATTCATTCATTCATTTTCTTTTTGGCTTAGTCCCTTTATTAATCTGGGGTCGCCACAGCGAAATGAACCGCCAACTTATCCAGCATATGTTTTACACAGTGGATGCCCTTCCAGCTGCAACCCATCACTGGGAAACATCCATACACACTCATTCACACACATACACTACGGACAATTTAGCTTACCCAATTCACCTATACCACGTCTTTGGACTTGTGGGGGGAACCGGAGCACCCGGAGGAAACCCACACGAACACGGGGAGAACATGCAAACTCCACACAGAAATGCCAACTGACCCAGCCAAGGCTCAAACCAGCGACCTTCTTGCTGTGAGGCAACAGCACTACCCACTGCGCCACCAGTAAAAATTATTAATTTTGAATAAAAAAAATCTTATAAAAAGAATATATACTAAAATTATTATTTTTACAGAAAAATAATAATACTGAGAAGAGCTTGTTGCTGAGTATAAGCAATTCATACATGCAATTCAAAGATATTTCTGCCACTCTCCCCCTATTAATAAGGCAACAGTGGATGCTACTATTTTAGGTGAAATTTAGGTGATAGATTTGGACATTGTGTGGGATATTACTCTGAGCCAGACTCCACTTCAGACTCTTAATGTGGGCACCATGCCTGTACCACTGTTAGTAGCAGTCAAGGGAAGGTCGTGTCCTAACACCCTACCATTTACATTCAGCTATTTGACTAAATAAACCAAAAGTAATGCAGTTTATATTACAGTCTGCATCACATTCCCACCTCCCACTTATTCCTAGAGATATGTGGAGTGGATTTAGATTTGAACACATGACTGACTGTTTTATGAGCCCTCCCAGAGGACATCTGAAATGCTTGGAGCCCCAGTCTGGCATCTTAAGGATGGATGAGGCCAAATGGTTTCCATAACGGCTGATACAGTGGTGTCAAATTGGGTTAGCATGAGGCTATTTGTTTTATAGTGGAGAGTATTCCGGTCCAGTCAATACAGTCTTTATGAGATTCTTATGAGGGTCTTATTTTTGTCAGATGTCAAATGTCAAAGCAATTATAGTTGGCAGGGCATCACATTTCAAGATGAAACTACAGTGTGTTACAGAGAAGAGCTCGGAACAGATCTACTATTCTACTCTGAATGGGGATAATATTACAATATCATATTTTTTTATGGAAAAATACAGGGTTACTGGGGTTGACTAAAATCAACCATTTTTGGTAATTGAAATAAAACTAAGAAATAAATTAAAATGTAAAAAAATAAATTAAAAATAATTTAAAAATAAAAATAAATAATTTTTTTAAATAAAAATAAATTAAATAAATCGGAATAAAAAAAATTCATTCATTCATTCATTCATTTTCTTTTGGCTTAGTCCCTTTAATCATCAGGGGTTGCCACATTGGAATGAACCGCCAACTTATCCAGCGTATGCTTTACACAGAGGATTCCCTTCCAGCTGCAACCCTGCACTGGAAAACATCCATACACACTCATTCACACACATACACTATGGCCAATTCCCACGCGAACAAGGGGAGAACATGCAAACTTTACACAGAAATGCCAATTGGCCCTGCCGGGACTTGAACCAGCAACGTTCTTGCTGTGAGGTGACAGTACCAACCACTGAGCCACCGTGTCGCCCATTAAAAAATATTACACTACTATAACATATACATTAAAAATAATAATAAAATGAAAGTTATTAATATTCATTCATTCATTTTCATTCAGCTTAGTGCCTTAATTCATCAGAGGTCGCCACAGCGGAATGAACCACCAACTTATCCAGCATATGTTTTACACAGCATTGCAGTGCTAACCATTGAGCCACCGTGTCGCCAGTTATTAATATATAAAATAAAAAAGGGAGAAAAATAAATAGAACATTTTTAAAAAGCTCATATGAATTAATAAAAAGGTCACTTAAATAATGAAATCTAAAATATAAAAAACAAAACCCACATAATATAATATAGCGTTGTTGAAGCACAATGTTTTCGCAACTCTTTCCACTCACCTCTCGTTGACATTAGATTCCAAGCGTGCGAAGTCCTCAGAAACCTCTTTGGTTGTGTCCAGAAGGCTTTGTGTATTGGCAAGTATCCCGGATTGACTCAGATCTGAACCCAGCTCGACAAATGATTTTAACTGACTCGACTCTTGGGTAATTTCTGATCTCACCTCCTTTAATGAAAAAGCAATATATGATGACACATCTGGACATCTACCAACAAACATGTAATCTTGTAGAAATGTGTAGCCTAATTCTCTAACCTCTATGGTCTGTCTGTAGTCCTCCACACTGCAGTCCGGCTGGCCTACTGGGCTGAGTGCCCTTTCTCGACTCTGTGTGAAGCTGCGGAGATCTGCACTTTGGCGCTCAAAGCTTTCCAACTTGGGCAAAAGTCCTCGCAGTTCAGTCTCTCGTTCAGTCTGCTTGGCCTGCGCTGCTGTGTATCGCTGACTCAAGTCCTGCAGCGCCGTCTGTAGGCCAGAAGCTGTTGATGCGTCTGCAGACTTTAGAAGCTTGGACACTGAGTCCAAAGTGGCATCAACACTGCCCTGCCTCGAAAGAAGCTCCTGGCGAATTTTCTGTAGGAAGAATCATTTTATTTGTATTTAAATAATCCTGACCATTTGTAAATACACACTTTTATTTTATTTCTTATTTGTACAGATAAAAACAGAGCATATGTTGCACAAGCTATTTAGGATGCACGTTGCACATAAAGTATCTAAAACAGAGCTCAACAATAAGTACTGCAAGATGATAGATGCCTGGGACAGTAGACAGGATCGTTACTGGCCCGGCCTTGTTACAAATGTTTAATTTCCCTGCAGCTACTTGTCAATCGGGTGCACATACAGTCTTAGAATCGAACAAAAGCAGTTTGGCACTTTTCTGTAATGCCATAAACACCAAACTGCTTTTCAGTTCCTCTTATCTGATTGGATGTTTTAAGCATATTATTTTTTCCATAACCTGGTAACAACCAGTCCAGCGAAGAGACGGCAACATCAAATTATGAGGCTAAAAGAAAACGTCTGTTTCTAATTTTTTGAAGCAGATACTTACGTGGGAACAACACAAAAAAAAATGAATAATTTATATAAATAATTATTTATTATTTATTTAAATAATTTAGAACTTCCATACTGCTCTTTTTGTTTGCATAACACTTTGAATTTTGCTCATCGTATATTTATTAACATTTAAAAAAAATATTATTCTAGATCCACAGATATTATTTTTAACACATTATTTAAAATATGTGGCTAAGAAATAGCTATTAACTTCTTTTTTTGGTGGGGCCAGTGAACATTTTGGCAGGGCAAGTAAAAATCTGAACCACTGGCCTGATTGGGCCAGTACAAAAAATCCATAGCGTTGAACCCTGTATAATTATTATTTTATTATTAATATTTTTATAAGATGCTTAACAAAAATATATTTGTGCATATAGAATTCATTAGTGAGCACCAAAGCCAAATCTGGACCTAACCTAACAAAATAAATAAATAAGATCAGAGTCTAAAAATTAACACTCAAATTATGTGTTGGGGAAAAATGTTAAATAGAATTGTAATAAAAAGGGGGAAAAAACAAGAGAAAAATAAAAAGTACAAAATTTAGTTTAAAACATAATTATTAAAACTCTTTAGCTTAAATACACAACAATATATTGTCTATAGTAGTGGTTCTCAAACTGTGGTACGTGTACCACTAGTGGTACGCAGGCTTCCTTCTAGTGGTACTCGGAGGAATCTCTGAAAAATTGAGGTAAAAAAAATTGAGCACATTTTTAACCAGTGCTTAAATTGTGAATTTAGAAGTCCCGAAACAGATCCGGTATCCAGCATGTAACCAGAGGATGGAGAGGTGTCGTGGACGAAAGTGAAGAGCGGGGAGGGGGTGTGTGGGTGTTGCGGACGAAAGTGAAGAGGGTTGGGGAGTCACGGAAGAAAGTGAAAGTGAACAGCGGACGGGGGAGAAGGGCGTTTGATGAGGGGGATCGGTAAAATGAGGAGCCGGATCAGATTTCAGAGGTTCCGAATCCGGCTTGTTCCAGCACAAATTAAGCTCTGCTTTTAACCCTTCGACGAATATGATAACACCGATGTGATCAGTAAATCAATTTTAGTAGGCTAAATCTTTCGTTTGTCATGTATTCTATCATTTGAAGCTAATTTCCTCCCCATATTTGTAATGGTTGTTGGGGGCGTATCTCGCATTTTTACATCCCAATGTTGACAGGTATAGTTTAATCACTTACTTTTCTAACACAAATAGCCTACTCTAACACACAGTAAGCAGACCTAATTTCTAATTTAAATATGTGAATCAAATTCATATATCTAAAATACAAGTTAATGATTGGACTTTAAAGATATACAAATAAGTCATTTATACATGCATCAAATATTTAAAAAATAAATCAAAAAGTGTTTATATATGAATATGATGAGAATGAACATTTCCAGGTTTTGATGGAGCAGATTAATCAACTTTTAAAAGCACATTTTAATTTAAACGTTGACACTTTATTTATTTTTACCTGTAAGCACAGTACAGTGTTAATGTTCAAACTAGTTATAATGCGTAACGTGGCTGACTATTATAAATATTCATAATAAGAAGAATTCATCTGCAACACTCGTCATTATGGTGGTACCTGGAGAGACATATTTTTTTGATGTGGAGTCAACCACTGCACTATATTCACTAAGAAACGGATAAAAACATTACTCTTCAAAAGGGGGTGAACTCTTTTATGCTGAGTATGTTTTATTTATTTATAAAAATATATTTATTTATATGTTTACTTTATTTTCCACTCAGTTACATGTCTATATATGTACCCTCAGTACATGGTTATCACAAAAAAAATCATTGTGTTTGTGCACACTTGGCAAACAAAATTGATTGTGAAAACATATTTCCTGGATAAAGATGATTGATGATTATAATGCTGACTTTAATGAAGTACCTGGTTTTGTGTCAGGGCATCTTGAACAGCTTGAGCAGTGGGCTGGACAGCAGCAGGTGATAAAGGCAGGCCATCTAACCACGCCAGCAGAGCTTTGAGCCCCTCCTGAACACTAACTGATTGGGCAACAGCGGTCTGAAGCTGCTCGGCTCTTGCGGACACTGAATCAGAAAGGGTTTCAAAGCGCTTCTCCAGAGCATCTAAAATGAATGAAGAATTTGAATGTGAATGAATGTTACCATAAAGTGGGCACAGAATGAAAATCCTGCCATATTTGTGATAATGACTTATATTATACTAGTACATGACTTAAATTACACTGTCAATATACCTTTGCTTACAAATAAAAATAAATGTTTCAGGCATTTTGTTTCCAAAAATTAAGTTCTGTTTGTTCTTTTTTAAACGTTTGTAACATTACTATTACTAAAACTATTATTATTATTATTATTATTATTATTATTATTATTATTATTATTATTACTAAATGATTATTATTGTTATTAAATGAACTATTACTTATATTTACTAACTATTACTATACTACGAATTCAGCAGAGTAGAATTATATTCTAAAGACCAAAGTATTGGCTTCTAGAAAATACAAAACTAAGAATATTTAAAATAGTATTATACAATATTATTATACAATATTATTATAATATTATTATTATATTATACTGTTGTTTTAATGAAATAAAAGGCAATCTTGATGAGCATACAAGCTTTCTATCAAATATACTTCTTGGTAGAATCAATTAATCAATTGCATATAGTTGACTCATATTATAATTCACCAAAAATAAGATATTTTGAAAAATGTTGATAACTGGCAGCCGTTGACTTGCATAGCAGAGCTGGCTTCCAACAAGCTTAATACAAATAAATTGTGCTGAACAGAATAAAGACACTCAAACAGGTTTGTAACAAGTGGAGGGCAAATAAATGATGACAGAATTTGGGGTGAACTAACCCTTTGAAATGAACAGGATAAAGCATTCTATAATGACACAAAACACAGCCACCTTAAATATCTTATTCAGTGATGGAGAGAATAAAATTACCTGTCACATTTGTAATATCTGCATTCTTGAGAGTTGGGGACTCCTTAATGCTGACCAGCTCTTTTCCTGCTCTCTTGACCTTCTCAAGCTGCACTGAACGCTCTGCCAAATCATCCTGCAACAGCTGAGAGAGGACAGAACAAGCAGATTAATCAGGAGGATTCCTAAACGTATGAAAACTACATTTTGCTGATTTATATGATCCAAGATGGCGCCAGGCATGGTTGCCGTTTTGTGAGCTTCCAGCAAACTTTGTAGTGTTTTTCTGTGTTTTACTTGTAATTCTGTTGTTTTTGTGCTGGATGTATACACACTTATTGCATACAACAATGAGACTGATTCCTGTGACCCTCCAAGGACAGATGAGCCTCGAGTTCTCCAGCCTCCGGCTCCTAGACTGCATCTCTGCACAAGACGTCTGGCTATAGGAGAAATGATCGGCCCAACTGAACCTGGTTTCTCTCGAGGTTTTTTTATTCTTCACTTTCGCCAATTGGTGAAGTTTTTTCCTCGCCACTGGCTCGCATGGTTCGGGACTTGTAGATCTGCGCATCGATGGATTTGCTCTTGAGTGTTTGGACTCTCAGTAGTGAATATGAAACCACACTGAACTGAACTAAACTGAACTGAACTCAAACACTGAAAACTGGACTGACACTGTTTCAGTTTACTATAACCTTCTATGTGAAGCTGCTTTGGCACAATTTACATAAAGGTGAATTGAATTGAACAACTTGTCTATTTGTGTCTACATACTGTACAGCTGAAATTAGAATTATTAAACCCCCTTTACATTTTTTTTTTCTTTCTTAAGTATTTCCCAAATGATGTTTAACAGAGCCAGGACATTCTCAGTATGTCTGATAATATTTTTTTCTTCTGGAGAAAGTCTTATTTGTTTTATTTTGGCTAGAATAAAAGCAGTTTTTAATTTTTTTAAACCATTTTAAGATTAATATTATTGATTATTGTCTATAATTAAACTATATATTGTTTCGATAGTCTACAGCCTAGTTACCCTAACCTGCTTAGTTAACCTAGTTAACCTAGTTAAGCCTTTAAACGTCACTTTAAACCAGGCATGTCCACACTCGGTCCTGGAGGGCCGGTGTCCTGCAGATTTTAGCTCCAACTTGCCTCAACACACCTGCAAGGATGTTTCTAGAAAGCCTAGTAAGAGCTTGATTAGCTAGCCCAGGTGTGTCTGATTGGGGTTGGAACTAAACTTTGCAGGACACCGGCCCTCCAGGATCAAGTTTGGACACCCCTGCTTTAAACTGTATAGAAGTGTTTTGAAAAATATCAAGTAAAATATTATTTACTGTCATCATGGCAAAGATAAAATAAATCAGTAATTAGCGATGAGTTATTAAAACAATTATGCTTAGAAATTCATTCATTTTCTTGTCGGCTTAGTCCCTTTATTAATCCGGGGTCGCCACAGCGGAATGAACCGTCAACTTATCCAGCATTTGTTTTTACGCAGCAGATGCCCTTCCAGCCGCAACCCATCTCTGGGAAACATCCACACATTCTCATTCACACACATACACTAGGGACAATTTAGCTCACGCAATTCACCTGTACCGCATGTCTTTGGACTGTGGGGGAAACCGGAGCACCCGGAGGAAACCCACGCAACCACGGGGAGAACATGCAAACTCCACACAGAAATGCCAACTGACCCAGCCGAGGCTCGAACCAGCGACCTTCTTGCTGTGAGGCGAACGTGCTACTCACTACGCCACCGTGGCGCCATGCTTAGAAATGTGTTGAGAAAATCTTCTCTCCGTTAAACAGAAATTGAGGGAAAAAATAAACCGGGGGGCTCATAATTCAGGGGGTTTAGTAAGTCTGACTTCAACTGTATGTGTGAAATGTGTGTTTTATTCTACGTATTTATTGTCTTTTGTACAGACTGTATTTACAGTAACTGTTTATTGGTTAATATAGTTTATTGTTTATGTTTATTGTTTATTGGTTTACTGTTTATTGGTTTATATAGTGTATTGGTTGGAGTATGTCGTTGTCTGGAGCCAGCACCTACGCTTTTCACTCATCATAGCACAAGCGCTGCTGATAATGTGACAATAATAGTGATCTGATTTGATTTTTTCTTAGTTAATCGAAAAATCGTTTCTGATTTCCACATATATCTTCACCAGAAAAGCGTAAATCATTCTACCTGTACAGTACTGAGAGTGCGCTGCAATGCCAGGGTGTCCGTTTGTTCTCCGCTGGGCTTAAATATGCTCTGGTTCTGCTCCTGAGAGTTCAGCCATGAGTCTAAAGAACCAGCCTCTTCCTGGTAGTGTTGGTATCGCTCCTGGAGACTTGAGAGACGGGTGCCAAGCTCTGAAGACTGAAAACAGGAACACGGGAATAGTCTTATGCTCAGTCCATTATACAGCAGATTGAGAGAATATGAGGTTCTGTTTTCCACCCACCTTGCTGTGTAATGAACCGTAGCGTTGTGTGGCGTCTTGAAGCTTGTCACTGACTAGATGCTTGGTTTCCTCCAGAGCCGGATCAGTATTGTCCATCCTCTGCAGTGCACTCTGGACAGAATCCAGAACCTTCTGCCCAGAGATGGTAACAAAGCGCAGATCTGCTTTGTGACAGATGACATCTTCTGCAAGCTGTAAAATACATTGAACCATGTTTTTTAAGCAATTCATTTTCTCCTGTAGTAAATTCACAATGTTAAACATCACCATGACTTCCTTTTGATACCTTTTTGTGCTCATCTATTCTGTTTTTTAAGTCCTTTGCATCCATTTCCCCTTCCCCAAGTGAGCATAGCTCTTGCTCGCTCTGATCCAGCCATGTTCTCAGGTTTCCGTGCTCCTGCACAAATTTGGTGAACTCATCTGTGAGCGCATCTGCTCGCCTGAGTCTGTCCTGACAGTTCTGGAGGCGCTCCTGATGCTGACTCTGCAGTTGGTCAAGCTTTGCTCGTAAGCGTTGTTTCTCCTCTGGTGGTACACTGGAGTCGGGTTGTTCCAGGAGAGAGCGGACAGACTGGGCCACCTGGTGAATGTGAGCCTGCTGACATTTTATCTGCTGCAGCTCCGTCTGGTGGAACCAAGAAAAGGCATACGGTAAAAATGACATACAGTACAACACAAACACATGACAGAAACAACCACAAGCTTGACATTTCCCTTGTTTTTAAAAAGTTTTACAAACAGATGACAAATTTGTAAAATCACTGTCTATTTATGTGATTAATAATGCTGTATTATGCATGCCAAATAGAAATATCACTAAACAAGATTGCATTTTTAGGCCCCAAAACCCCATTGTCAAGTAATTGAATTGCCAAAATTTTACTTTTCAAATTCACATTTTCAAAACGGGGTTGTGTAAATAGTTTATAACTTGGCTCAGCCTCAGATGTCATGCAGACTGTTGGATGAATGAGCATGAAAACCTAAATGGCTCAAGAGATTCAGATTTGTTGGTTGAATTCTAAAATATTCTGGATCAAATGTGTTGCATTCTTTGACAGTCTGCCTGGAAGCTTGAAGCAGAAATGTTTACAACAGCGAACACATAATTTGCACAAAATATATTTAAAAAATGTAAGCAAATGAACAGATTTCAGTATTTTGTGACTCATGCATCCCCCCATTTATTTATTAATCATTAATTTATTGATTTTTAAAATGTATTAATTTGATTTTTCTCCAATTAATTTTGATATTGAAAAAGTTATTTTTCTTGACATTTTTTAATAGTTTGAAATGATTTATTGCCTGGGTTAGTGTTTTAAATTACAAAACAAAAACCAAGTAATAAACTGCCAATAGTGTTGGGGGTAATATATTACAAGTAACGCAAGTTACATATTAATATTACTTTTCTAAGTAACGAGTAAAGTAACGCAACAAATTAAGTAATAATACTTGAGTTATTTTTTTAAAATGTAAATGCATGTTACCTTTTAGTTTAACTAATTAGCTTATAAAATATAAATAGCTGACTTAAAAATGAACAATCACATTGTATCACGCACTCAATGAGAGAATGTGCTCCCTGTGGGAACAAACAAAAGACCAAGATGGCAGAGCCTTAGATTTCTATGATGGAAGTATTCTTTTTTTTTTAAACAGGGGAAAAGGAAAAGGGGATTGTCTCAATAGACAGCGATCTTACTGAACTAAGAAGACAAAAGACAAAAATTACTTTAAAACATTTATTAATCAGCATATAAGGCATGTATGACTCTAGGGTCAGGAAGTTCTCAGAAGGTAACATTATCCTAAATTATTGTTTTTTTTATGTGTGTGTGTTTTTTTTAGGGTAAAAAGAAAAGAAGAAAAGAATACAAAAAAACCCTTCAAGTTCTGAAAGAAACCAAACCTCAGAAAGCGTAATGAAAAGTAAAGCAAAAGTAACATTACGCATTACTTACCATAAAACGTGACTAACAGTGCATTCACACGAGGCTTCAGCGTCAACGCTTGACAGAGGGCGTGTCTGAAGTTGGGGCTGACGCGATCGTCATAGCAGCGTCAGCTAATGAAATTAGTCAACAATCAGCTACTGTCTGAGCTGGTGTATTTGCATACAGCGATCTGATTGGCTGACGCTGAAGCCTCGTGTGAATGCACCGTAAGTAACGCAACTAGTTACTTTTTTGGAAGTGACTTAATATTTTAATGCACTACTTTCAAAAGTAACTTTCCCCAACACTGATTCTCTCTATATAATTTATTTTACAATATATTGCTTCAAATGACTAAAATGCCAATAAAAGTCACTCTGTTAAACTGCACGGTTGAATTTTCAACCTCAAAAGTCGATATTGTAGAGCAGTGGTGCTCAACCCTGTTCCTGGAGAGCCACCCTCCTGCAGATTCCAGTTGCAACCTTGATCTAACACCCCTGAACCAATTAATTAGGACCTGAACAGCACTTGATAATTACAGGCAGAGATGTTGTAGAGATTAAATGTCCCATAATGCAATTATTAACTGTAAATAAACTAAAAAACTTTCCAGAACACAGAAACTATACATTTGTTCTTACAGTTTATCAGGATCATCACTTTTCCAAAAGCATAACGGCATCATGACTATCTTGAATTAATTATTTAATAGTTTGACGCAGTGAGATTAGTTTACAACAGCCAAAAGACTTCCATAAATGACCTTAATTACTGTAAAGCCACCACACACACACACAGACTGGTTAGATGTTTATATTCTGAAAACTAATTCAGCAATTTCATCAAATAACTGACAATTACATTAATAAACCTAACCTGGAGCATGCCACTGTGAGAATTCAGGGCATTCTCTTGTGGTACAGATACCGGGTTGTCAGTAACGATGTCGCCAAGTGACCTCCTTTTTGAGTCATCCAGTGATGATAATTCTCTGAAGAGTGTGTCTAATTTTTCCTGTGTCTCCTGCATCTGCTCTTCTGCTTTAGCCTAATGCAGAAACAAAACATGATGATGAGTGCACAAATTAACAAGAGACGCTGGAAAGTGAAACAGAGACAAGTGTGCGAACTGCTTACTCTCTGTGTGTTCTGTTGCTGTGTTGTGACAATGGCAGTGTCTACTTGAGCTAGTGAAGAGTGAACTGAGTTTGTAAGTGAGCTGTGCTGCTCCTTCATTTGTGACAGAGCCGCCTGTAGTTTAGTCTTCTCTTCAGGACTTAAAGTGTCGCCCTGATCAGACAGGAACTCCTCCACTGAGCGGATGGTCTCCATCAATGAGTCACTTTTGGTCTGAATGTCCTTCTCCACGTCCTATAGTTATAAGGGTACAAACAGTAACAATGTAGAGTTAAAATTATCAGCCCTCCTATGAATTTCTTTTACAAATATTTCCCAAATGATGTTTAACAGAGTAAGAATTTTTTCACAGTATTTCCTATAATATTCCTTCTTCTGGAGAAAATCGTATTTGTTTTATTTCAGATAGAATAAAAGCAGTTAATTTTTTAAAAAAAAACATGTTAAGGTCAAAATTATTTGCCCCCTTAAGCAATACTCATTCATTCATCCAATTTCTTTTCGGCTTAGTCCCTATATTAATCAGGGGTCACCACAGCAGAATGAACCGCCAACTTATCCAGCACATGTTTTATGCAGCAGACGGCCTTAAGCAATATATATATATATACAGCAGGGGTGGCCAAAATTCTTATGAAGGCCAAAAACCAAACTTGATTGAGGCTAGTGGGCCAAAGGTAAATATAGTTGCCATAGGTATTTTCCTAATTTATTGAATTACATTTTAATACACCTAGAAAACTTTATATAAACTCATTTATAATAGAATGGAGTACCACTAGTTTTTGCTCATGTCTTTTTCTTAGTCTAGCGTCTTTACATTTGATAAAATCTGATTTATTTACAACATCTAATTAAAACATTTAATTTTAGTTTGCTTTTTTGCAGCTCAGCAATAAAACAAACAAATAAAAAAAGGTCACATCAAATTAGAAATAAGGAACTCGGATAAAGGCATTTGCTTCAACCTTCTCCATCATTCTTACTTTCTTTTCAGATCGGATGATGGGCCAAATCAAAGGTTACAATGGGCCATCTTTGGCCCGCGGGCCCTACTGTAGGCATCTCTGCTCTACAGCAAGTGTTCCCCAACTTTTCAGCCCACGACCCCCAAGCTAACAATGCCAGTGATTCGCAACCCCCATTTTTCTCGAAGGTGGTTGTAAATATTAATTTGGGGTTGCCACAGCGGAATGAACCGCCAACTTATCCAGCATTTGTTTCACGCAGCGGATGCCCTTCCAGCCGCAACCCATCTCTGGGAAACATCCATACACACCCATTCACACTCATACACTACGGACAATTTAGCCTACCCAATTCACCTACCCAAAGCACCCAGAGGAAAGCCACAAAACCACAGGGAGAACATGCAAACTCCACACAGAAATGCCAACTGACCCAGCCGAGGCTTGAACCAGCAACCTTCTTGCTGTGAGGCAAATGTGCTACTCACTACACCACTGTGGCGCCTATAATTCTTACATTTTAATACAATTTATTAAAATAACCTCTTACCATTGTCCCGCAACCCCCACTTTGGGAACCACTTGTCTACAGAACCACTGTTATACAATGACTTGCCTAGTTACCCTAACATGTCTAGTTAACCTAGTTAAGCCTTTAAATGTCATTTTAAGCTGAATACTAGTATCTTGAAAAACATCTAGTCAAATAGTATGTGCTGTCATCATGACAAAGATTAAAGAAATCAGTGATTAGAAATGAGTTATTAAAACTATTATGTTTAGAAATGTGTTGAAAAAAACCTTCTTTAAGTTAAACAGAAAGTAGGAAAAATATACAGGAGAACTAATAATTCTTAAAGAAAAAATAAATAAAATTAGGGTTATGCAGTGCTGGATTAACCAATAGGCATTATGGGCACAGGCCTAGAGGCCCGTGCGCACCTGGGGCCCCTGCGAGGGGGGAAAAATGCTGATTTTGTGCAAATATGCATACAAGTGTAAATAGCGCACATCGTTAATTCCCACCCATCACTGTCTGATTGACAGAGACTACATAACTATAGAGCGCAACTGACAGCACTGTGAGTGGTGTAGCTCGTAAAGCGCATGGCAATATGTTTCGATGGGATCGATCATAAAACCAGTTCGAATCCAGCATCTGATGAAAACGTTCTTCTTTTTCCTTTTTTCATCACAAGGAAGACAAGCAGGAATCATTAAGTGTGTGTATTATGGAAGACACAGATTCATAGAACTGGATTGGAGAAGTCTTATATGCAAATCATATGCATTATAAGTTTTCAGAAGTTATAAATTAAAAATACCCTTAAATATATATATTTTTAGTACTGTTTCAGTGAACTTAAACAAGTATAATAAAATCCATGAATTTTCACTAGTTTTATTAGTATTTTTTTTCCAAAGTATGCTTTAAATGCTTTTAAAATACATAAAATCTTTGTAGACTGGAAATATATGTACTGTATATCATTTATATTAAAAATGTGGGCAATACATTACAGACTAATTTTATTTAAAAATATATATTAATCTTATTTTTTAATTCAACTATAGGGGTGCGGTCAGACATTGTGCCCAGGGGCCTCGGAATTCTTAATCCGGGCCTGGGGTTATGCCATGTGTTAGCATTAGCTTCAACAGATTTTTAGATGGAAATGTTACATTTTTCTTAACTATATCTTACCTTAAGCGCTCTTTGCCTCTCCTGTAAAGTGTGCACGTCATCTGACTTAACTGTAGGTCTCTGATTGGCCAATAGACTGGCAGCACCAGCCATCCACATCATGAGATTCTCCAGTTTTTGAGAACATTCGGCCTTCTGCTTCTCCACAACCTATATAACCGTAATGAAGGAGGTATGAAAAGCGAGGAAAAGAAGATTTGCAATTGATCATCATTAACACTTTATTGTACGATTGTTCATCATATTATTACTTCTCCACCAAACTCTCAAACTTGTAAACATGACAGGTCACAAACTATTGACGCTGGTTGAGCATAATGTGTCCACAATCACACAAAGCAACACTCTCAACAGGCCAGTGAAGCAGAAAATAAACAAGAGACAAATAGACAAATAGTAAAACATCTCAGCGGGGTTTTGTTCTCTTTTTCTTTTTAAATAGATCGATTAAATAAAATAACAAGCAAGCTACGCAGTGAGGCTACAGTTAAATCTATAGTCTTTTCCAAATGTGTCTTCTGTGGCAATCTGTAAGAGCAAGGCAGACAGGTTAATACACACGTTATGTTAATTCACACACAGCTAATGCAGTCTACTAAACAGGGCTCAACAATAAGGAATTCTGCTGATACAAATAAGGTAATGTTATATACGGCTCAAAACTGATACTCGTGATAGTCTAGCATGCATTAGAGTTAGAAGGGATGAGAATTGAATGTGTATTCAAAATCATTGCATTTTTCGGACGGCATTTTATTTGCATGCAAAAGAGGAAACTGAAGTACACTACCAGTCAAATGTTTGGGGTCAGTACGATTATTTATTTATTTATTTATTTATTCATTCGTTCGTTCGTTCATTTATTTATTTATCGTCAGTTATTTTAAAACATCAGCACATACAAATACAGTCTCAGCTACTGTATACAGCAGAAAATAAAGTAGGATTAAACTTTACATGTTCACAAAGGCTGCATTTATTTTATTACAAATACAGTACAAATGGTAAAATTTTGAAATGTTGTTGTACTATAAAATAACTGATCAAAAGTTGTTTATAATTTATTTTAATAACTTATTTCAGTGATTTTAAAGATTAATTTTCAGCTTCATTACTCCAGTCTTCAGTCCCATGATCCTTCAGAAATGACTCTAATATTAATTCTTCTTATTATTATTACTATTAATTATCCTCTTATTGACTTGGTCGCTTTATATATCTGAGGTCGCCACAGTGGAAGGAACAGCCAACTTAACCAGCATATGTTTTAGGCAGCGGATATATTATATTTATATATTTTTATATTATATTTAGCTTACCAATATCACGTTTTTGGACTTGAACTTGTGGGGAAAACCCACGCGAATATGGGGAGAACATGCAAACTCCACAGAAATGCCAATGCCTGACCCAGCCGAGGCTCGAATGAGCGACCTTCTTGCTGTGAGGCGATCGTGCTACCCACTGCGCTACCGTGACGCCCTATTATTATTATTATTATTATTATTATTATTATTATTATTATTATTACTATTGTTAATAGTAATATCAATAAAAGCAATAGTAATCATTTCATTTGAAACTCCAGACAATAAGAAAGCAGTTATTTAAAAGTGTATTAAATATTTAACAATGTTTTTTACATTTAATAAATGTATGATGCCTTGATGAACAGAATCATTTTCTTGAAAATAAAAAACATGAAATAAAAAATTGACCCCAAACTTTTGACTGGTAGTGTATATATTATATTACATTATTATATTACAATGAACTTAATACTGAGGTTATAAACAGAATGTACTGCATAGAGTTACGTTTTCAATACAAACAAGGACTTTTAGCAGTAAAATGTACTTGTTTTTTTATTTAAATAATAAAAATAAATAATATAATTATAATAAATATAGAAAAAATCTCTAGGGACAGCAAGAAAAATCTAAATGACTTGCTTGACTAGACAGTGGACAAAAATCATCCTTGTTGAGTCCTGCATAAGCATTATTCAGAATATTTGCATTATGAGCAATATCGGTGCTAAACAAACAAGTAGAATATACTTATCACATGCATGTGAATATTACTTTCATTTCATGCTAACAAGTGTTGCATGCATCAGTAGTGTTACCACAAATGTTCTGTTCTTATGCATTAGAAGTTCTCCTTAATCTCCATTAAAAAAGTAAAAGCGAATATTCTTATTATTCGTCTGCCAGCACAAGCGGTTATTCATCTGTTTGCAAACCTCTCTATCCCTTGTAGCTTGTCTCTCTTTTTCCATTTTCTCTTCTTTCTCTTTCTGTTCTTTCTTCGTTCGTTCATGCTCTCTCGTCTGCTGGGCTGATAGTGCCTCTGCTCTGGCATGACTGAGACCAACAGCCTGGTGAAAGACCCTCTGCAGCTGCTCCAGCTGTCCAAGGAGGTGTCTGCTCTGATCGGGGAGCAGGTCTTGAGCGTGCTCAGAGATGAACACCTGAATATTGAACGCCACGTTGCTGACTTCATTGGATCGGGCAGTGAGAGAGTTCTGTAACTGCTGCAGTGGAGGGGAAAAAAATAACAGTGAAACAGATGCTGTATTAAAAAGTAAACGTACAAGACAACTTGAAAATTCACGGTTTCTCTAGATTTACTGAATTTATCTTGGTATGGGTTTGTGTAACACTATAGTTTATTTTTTTATTTTTTGTTGCGTATTGTATGTGTTGTTGTTTTTTTCTAATGTTATTTATGCCATAGGCTCCCATGTAAATGTGATCCAGGTTCTGATTGGCTGCTGGTTGCGGAGAGCTATAAAATGGAACTTGTAGCAGAGTTCGAGGAGCTCATTCTCCTGACTGTTGCTGGGAGTGCAGAGCTCCTGGATTTTCCTACCCCTCTGGCCAATGGCTGTGACAAAAATGTACTATTGACAAGAATATCCACGTATGCTTGAAACGTTTTGAGAGTTTGAGCTTGTAGGGGTGGCCTTCCTATTTATTTTGATTATTTTTGACTTTGTTTATGTTCAGGGAGGAAGGTAAGCTGCCTGTATTTTATTTTTCTTTAAAAATTTACCGGTTATTTACTTTATTTACTTTGCAGATCTGTTTGTATGTTATGTTGGCCAATTGAGGGCGTCACGGTGGCACGGTCACCTCACAGCAAGAAAGTTGCTGGTTCGAGCCTCAGCTGGGTCAGTTGGCATTTCTGTGTGGAGTCTGCATGTTCTCGTGTTCGTGTGTTTTTCCTCCGGGTGCTCCGGTCTCCCCCACAAGTCCAAAGACATGTGGTATAAGTGAATTGGGTAAGCTAAATTGTCCGTAGTGTATGTATGTGAATGCGTGTGTATGGAAATTTCCAAGTGATGGGTTGCAGCTGGAAGGGCATCCGCTGCGTAAAAGATATGCTGCATAAGTTGACGGTTCATTCCACAGTGGCGACCCCAGATTAATAAAGGGACTAAGCCGAAAATAAAATAAATGAATGATGGCCAGTTGCCACCCTACAATAATTCCATTCAATTAATCTCATCTGAGTGTCCACATTTGGTTGTCAACCGAAGGGGATCTTTTTGTATCTGATTTTTTTTCTTGGGAAATCCACCAACTCAAGCCTCATTTTGTTTATTATGCCCTTGTAGTTGTTACCCCCTAGACATGGGGCGTAATATTTTGAGTAAAACGTTAATATTGGGCTTATTACATAAAGATGTGATTTTTTTACAAACTGTACAAAAGTTACGAAGTGAAATTTTATTTTTAATTCTTTTCCAGAATAAAAACATCTTCATTTGTAGTGAATGAAAATCGGGGTTATGTGACCAAGTATTTCTTTCTTAACCCTTCTGAATCTAAAACACTTGCATTGTGTTGTTTAAAAATGAACATACACGTCTGAAGACATGGCACCTTATTATTTTATTCAATAAAGGTTTTGAATGAATAACTATAAATAGCAATTTCAGAGAAACTGAGAAATGTCAAGTGGTCTCTGAATTTTTAAAATGGCTGTGTAAACGCTAGATAAGATATTACCACTCTTGATGTTTTACCTCGCACAACTGCTGCTTACGAGTGATCTCTGCCACTGTCTGTCCATCTACCCCAGTTTCTTCCTGCATTTGAGTCTCAGTCTCCTTAAGCCAGCTGAGAAGTTTGTCTACATGATCTTGCAAAGACTTCAGCTGACTGTTTACAGCTTCCTGCAATAATATAAAAATCATGCTATCTATTTAAAATGAACTAAAGGGGAAAAAAACTAAACTTTGCAGGAATTTCCTTACATTTTGAGCATCACGTTGTGTTCGTAACGCCTGCAGAGTATTCTGTGCATGGTCCCTGGCTGCACTATAAGCTCGGGTTAAGCTATGCACATCTTTGTCCAGGGCCATAAGCAGCTGAGGTGGAACATCCTGAAGGTTAGACTCCAGTAGCTGTGTAGCTGATTCAATCTCATTGTGCACTTCTGGTTCCAGATCACCAATTTCTAGAACAAGGGTCTGAAAAGAGAATTAAAATTAAAATACAGCCCTTGTTACCTTAACTTGATCATTTCACTACTGTACTACTAAATAATTGCTGTAACACAGAACATATACCTCCGTCTGACTGATTATGTCATCAAGTGTAGAGAGACTTCGACCAACAGACTGTTGCTGCTGCTGCTTAAGGCGAACTTCAATGTGTCTCACCATGGAAAGCAGGGCCACGATCTGTTGGTCGTGCTCCAAGCACTCTTGCCGTGCAAGTGAGGACTGAAAGAGACAAAAAAAGATTAAAATGACTCATTTTGTTGTAAACAGTATATACCAGGGGTGCTCAACCCCGTTCCTGGAGAGCCACCCTCCTGCAGATTTCAGTTGCAACCCATTTCAAACACACCTGCCTGTAATTATCAAGTGCTGTTCAGGTCCTAATTAATTGGTTCAGGTGTGTTTAATCAGGGTTGCAACTGAAATCTGCAGGAGGGTGGCTCTCCAGGAACAGGGTTGAGCACCCCTGGTATATACAAAAAGAAGTGTAGAATGACTCTTTACCTTGCTGACTTTTGTAGCATCCCTACTCATTTCTTCAATATTAACTTGAAGATCTTCAGGTTGTCTCTCTACCGAACCCATTGCACATTCTTCCATCTCTTTGTTCTGTGTGTTATCAGACTCTGGGATAACCTCCATAAGGGGTAGCCCAGAAATATTATGTTCTTGGTTAAAAGGTTCATCAGTGAAAGGGGACTCATCATTTCTTTTTGAATGAATTTCACTTGATTTCATCTTTTTTGCTTCTATCTTGACCATCGGAGTACAAGCCTCACTTAACAGAAGCTCTTTGGAGTCCTTCATTGCTGGAATGTCAACAACATGTTCGATTGGTAATGATTTAGCAACTTCATGACTGCTGGATGGGGCTGTCAATTCAATCAACTTTTCTTCTTCTGAACATAACGGCTCAACGTTTTGTTCTTTAGCTTTCCTTTCCATTGTTTCCCCAATTAAATTCTGTATTTGAACAATTTCTTTCTGCTCAATGTCCACAATGTCATCAGAGGTCTTTATAGCTGAAATGTCCTGATTCATTTCATCCTCACTTAATCCTGATTTAGCTTTCTTGTCATGCTGATCTTCATGAAGTTGTGATTTAGTTGAGGAGCATGCATCAAAATCAGCCCCAGGTAGAGGATCCTCTGCAGTGGTTGGCACAGACCTTTCTTCATTTTTGCTAAGTTCTGACTTTGACTTGTGTAGTTTACTGTCTTGCTTCTTACTTTGAGTTTGCTTATTGCTTGTCATTTCTACATTGGTTCCCTCCTGGGCAGTTACACGGCGTTCTCCATTATTGGTTGATTGACGCATAGCCTCTAATTCTTCAGCAGCCTGCTTTTCACTCACTCCCCGCTCAAACACCTTCTTAAGAATGCTTTCCTTAGCTTTCCTCAAAAGTATTTCCTTCTGTGCCATTGTCTGCATTTCTTCCTCAGGTTTCTTCACATGTTCTTTCTGATCTGACTGGCTGCTTTGAGTTTGGACCTCAGGTATCACCATCTGCTGCTCTTTCTCTGTCTCATCATCTCTTTTCTCCACTCCTTCTTCAACAATGACCACTTGCTTAGCCTTTTTACTTTTGCTTTTCTTCTTCTTCTTCTTTTCCGATACCTCAGTGCTGAGGTCTTTAGAGACCTCAGTATCTTCCTGATTCTGGTCTGTTCTGACCATGTAAGTTGTTGGACTGTGTGGTGTTAAAGTATTCTCTTTCTGGCTTGTATTGTTTTCACGATCAGACTCCCATTTGGGGGGTTTCCTTTCATTAGCAGTTCTATCCATCCCTGTTTCCATATCTTGGCCATGAACATTCTCTTCACTCACTGACACAGTTTCAACACTACCACTTCCTTGGGTCATCTCTGACTGCTTTACTTTCTCATTGCCATCTTTCATAAGAGGTTCGTGACTGGTTGTAGAGCCATCTTGTTTATCAACCTCTGCTTTTTCTGTTGGAGATATTCTGACTGAGGTGTCTGAAACTTGTGGCTTCTCATCTTTTTCCATTTTAGCTTTCTTACTGTTTTTTCCCTCTACCTTTCTTCTTTCCTGGTACCTTTACTGTCATTGTGTTTGTAGAAACCAAATCCAATCCATCTGTCTTGCTGTCCTTCACTTCCTCGGCTTCTGCCTCAAAACTATGAACTTCTGTTTTCTTTTCTTTTAGCATTTGTTCCTGGTTTGGCAAGTCTTCATCAATATCTGAGGAAATAACATTAGTGACTGCAGGCTCACTTACTGCCTGCCATTCGATCCTAGTCTTTGCTTTTGTTTCCTTACTAGACAGGACTTGTTCCTTGCTGTTACTATTGTTTTCTGAGAAAATGGCAGTAGAAATTGCAGATTTAATGTCTGTCTGCCTTAGGATATTTGTCTCTGTGGTGCAGTCGGGTGAAGTTGTTGAGTTCCCAATTTCAACCTCTTGCCATCTTATCTCAGAAGTCTCTTGAGGTTGATTAGAGCTTTGGGCTGGCTGTGATTTGCTTATTGAAGGCTTTATGTCTTTAATGGCCTGCTGAAGTCTTTTTTCTGCTTTCAAGGTAAATTCAGTCAGGACCTCCAAAGATGTGTCATTGCTCTCCTGAATCACTGTATCAACCAGCTGTTTATTGCTTTCTGAATCAGCAAAGACCTCTGTTTCAAGCCCATCTTTTTTCATATGGCCGGCACCTGTAATTTCAAGATCACCCTGCTGCTGTTCCATAGGCATACTCTCAAATTTTACATCATCAGCACTTAGTTCCACAGACAAAGTCTTCAATTCAGAAGGATCTTCTTTCATTTCTTTTTCAGGTTTGTCTCTGTTTACATGATGTTCAAAAACATCCAGTTCCACAGACTGTTTTGAAGTCTTGGCTTCTTTTGGTTTGCTATTTAGCTGATCATGTTGTACAATTTTTACAGTATCTTGTGAAGTACGTCTACTGCCTTCATCCACATTAAACTGTTTTTGTTCAGCTATCTCTGCCCCACTGGTCTCTGCTTGTTCCAGCTTTAGAATATGTTTATTTTCAGGTTGATTTATAGTTGAATCTGCAATATGATGTTCAGAGAGCATCCTGTTACCTGATATAGTCTTTGGTAGGGTTGAGCTTGTATGCGAAGCCATTACTGAGGTTTGTCCCATCTCTGTTGAAGGTGTAAGATGCTCTGTTGTCCTTTCTAAAGTCTTACCCATATCAGTCAATTTGCTGGCAGTTTTCTGTGCTTTAATACTGAATTTTTCATATTGTTCTGATGCTTCAGATGCCTTGTTCTCTTTCTTTTGCCAGGACTCTTCTTGCAGCGGCTCCATACATGGGCTTTCTGTGCCTGTCAATGAGAAAAGTCTTTCCTTAGCTTCTTCAGAACTCCTACTCATATCCTGTTTCTTCCTGTCCGTTTCATCTTTTTTAGTCTTAAAATCATCATCGCATTCTCCTGATGACAGAACTTTCTCTTCCAAGACCTTATGTGAAGTCTCCATAAAAGCTTCTCCTGTGCCTGAAAAGGGAGAAAGGTCTTCCTCTGATCTTGGTGACAGTTTTTTGCTGGCAGCTTCATTTTCTTTAATCTTGAGTTCTTTATGTTTTTCGGTTGATTGAATTTTTTCTTGTAAGTTCATTGCTTGTAAAGACTCTGTAAAAGCTTTGGCTGTACCTGCTATGGGGGCAAGGTCTTCCTCTGTTCTTTCAACTGTCTCACCCACAGCAGTAATCACGCAGGCCATTTTACCTTTTGTAACCATGGATTTTTCACATTTATCTGATGACAAAACTGTCTCTTGCTGAACAAATTCATCCAGTGGCTTTATTTCTCTGCCAGTCAAAGCTGCAACACCATCTTTTTGTATTTCTGGCATCTTACCAATGTTGGTCTTCTTGCTTGCAATCTCATCCTCCTTTATCCTGGGTTCTTTATACTTTCCTGATAGCAAAACTTTTTCTTGTAAGTTCACATTATGTAATGGCTCTGTGAAAGCTCTGGCTGCACCTGTCAATGGTGCACAATCTTCTGTTATTTCTTCCTCTGCTCTTTCTATTGTCTCACCTACACCTATGTTCATCCAGGTATCTTCACCTTGTAAAATCAAAGGCTCATCATATTCTTCTGAAAAAGAAACTTTCTCTTGCAAAACAACTTCATGTGTAGGCTCTATTAAGGCTCCTTCTGACACAGTAGAAGCTGCAACAACTTCATTTTGTCTTTCTAGAGTCTCGTCCAATTTAGTCTTATTAGTGGCAGTTTCAACCTTTTTAATCTTGAGTTCTTTATAGTGTCCTGATGACAGAACGTCTTGTAAATTCTCTTTATGAAAAGGCTCAGTAAGAGTTGTGACTCTGCCTGTCAAGGGCACATGATCTTCCTTTGTTCTTTCTATTGTATTGCCTACATTTGTGCTAGTCAAGGCAATTTTGCCTTTTCTGATCACGGGTTCATCATTTTCTTCTGATGACATAACTTTTCTTTGCCAGATCTCAATTGAAGGATCCATATAAGTTTCTTCTGTGCCTGTTAAATTTGCAACACCTTCATGTGTAGAGTCTAATAAGGCTTCTTCTGAGGCAGTCAAACCTGAAGCAAATTCCTTTTGTTTTTCCAGCGTCTCCCCCTTGTTAGTCTTCTTGTTGGCAGTTTCATCCTTCTTTATCTCAAATTCCTTTAACAGCCTTGATGACATAACATTTCCCTGCAAGTTCGCTTCATGTAAAGGCTCTGTTAAAACCTTGGCTGTCCCTGTGAAGGGTGCAAGTCCTTCCTCTGCTCTTTCTATTGTCTCACCTATATCCATGTTCACCCATGCAGTTTTACCTTGTATGATCGTGGGTTCTTCGCATTTTCTTACTGACAGAACATTCTCTTGCAAACCAACATCATGTGCAGGTTCTATATAGGGTTTGTCTGAGCCAGTCAAATCTGCAACAACTTCCTTTTGCTTTTCAAATGTCTCGCCCTTTTTATTCTTCTTGCTGGAAATGTGTTCTTTATACTGCTCTGATGAGAAAACTTTCTCTTGTAAGTTCTGTTTGTGTGAAGGCTCTATTGGCATTTTGGCTGAGCCAGTCAAGAGTGCAAGATCTTCCTTTACTCTTTCTGTCATGTTACCCTCATTTGTGTTTGTCCTGGGAACTTTACCTTTTTTAATAATGGATTCATCACATTTTCCTGATGGCAGCACTTTCATTTGGCAAATCTTACCTGAAGGCTCCATCACGGTTTCTTCTGCTCTTTCAATTGTGTCACCCATGCCAGTGTCACTCAAAGCTATTTTACCTTTCATAATTGCAGGTTCATGACATTCTTCTGATGTAATAACCGTTCTTTGCCAGGCCTCATGAGAAGCCTCCATAACAGTTGCTTCTGTACCTGTCAATTGTGTAAGATCTTCATCTGTTCTTTCTATTGTCTCACCCATCTTAGTGCTCTTCCAGGCAAATTTACTTTTTACAATAATGGGTTCTTTGTATTCTTCAGATGACAGAACTCTGTCTTGTGAAGAAACTTCATGTGAAGGCTCTTTAAAGACTTTTTCTGGGTCCTTCAAAGACGCAAAAACTTCCATCTGTCTTTCTAGTCTCTCATCACTTTCAATCTTCTTGCTGGCAGTTTCATCTTTTTTAATCCCAAGTTCTTTATACTGTCCTAATGACAGAACTTTCTCTTGGCAAACCTCTTCATCAGAAGGTTCTATAAAATCTCTGACTGTGCTTGTCAAGTATGCATAATCTTCCCCTGCTCCTTCTATAGTACTACCCCTCTCTGTGTTCTTGCTGTCAATGACATCTTTCTTTATCTTGAGTTCTACACAGTCTCTTGATGACAAATCCTTTTCTCGCCAAATCATTTTTTCAGAAGGTTCTGTGAAGATTTTGCTTGCTTCTGCGAGAGGAGTAAGATCGTCTGTTCCTTCTATTGTCTCGCCTATATTAACAACTTTGTAGGGCATTTTGCCTTTTATCTTGGGTTTTCTATACTCTTCTGATGATAAAGCTTTCTCTTGCACAAACTCTTTGTACAAAGGCTCTGAAAATGCCCTGTCTGTGACAGTCAAAGGTGCAAGACCTGCCTCTGTCATTTCTGTAGTCTGTTCCAAACTAAAGTCTTTGCAGGCCAACTCATATTGTATAATTTTGGGCTCTTTATTTTCCAAGTCCTGTTCAATCCCACTCATAGATTTGCTGTCCGCTGTAGCACTGATGCTGTCAGAAAGTTTGTGTTCAACTGGTAAGGCAAGGTTTGAGCTTTTCACATTTTCACATATTAGCTCTACCAAATCTGGTTCTAGCAGGACTAAGCGTTCTCCTGAGTGACAATTAATGTAGCTGTGTGTCATCACTTGAGTGAGTAGATGGTTTTGAATCTGCTCTTGTGATATGCCTTCCTCTGGTATAGAAAAGTCATAACTGATATCAGCATGTGATGCAGGTGGTGATGAAGAACAGACAGATCCCAAACTCAAACGCTTCATATATAAGGAACTTGATGGAGTCACGTCGGGAAGGACATCTGGAACCTGGGTCTGCTTTAAGAACTCCACTGCCTGTGGTTCAAGTATCTTCTCAGCTTGATGCAGAGGGACCACCTGTCCACTCTCAGGCAAATATAAAGCACCAACAGAATGACGTTTTCTCAGAGTTTTTGCAGCGAGTTCCCTGTTAACAACACCCTGCTGAAGGGCTTCACTTACAGGAAGCAGCTCCCCTGATTCTGGCAACAGCATTGCCCTAAAAGACTGGAGAGATTCCAATACACGCAAGGCTATGCGAGGAGAGAGCAGGTCTCTTTGTATGGCCTCATCCAATTCCAGACGCTCCCCACTCACTGGATCTATTATTCCCCCTGTTTGTAGCTGTCGTGTCATGAGGGTGCAGGCCAAGTCCTGATCCATCAGGCCATGTCGAACGGCTTCATTAACAGTCAATCTGTGTCCTGAGCGGGGGTCTGCGATACCTCCAGCAAACAACTGAGCCTCTAGCAGACTAACAGCAACATGTCGGTCAATAAGCCCTTCTTGAATAGCCCGGAAAATTCCCACCTTTCTACCAGAAGATAAGCAGACAGTTCCTCCTGGCTTCTGTTTAACTGGGAAGAAATGCAGACCTGTCTCCTCATTGAGAACACAACGTTTTTGAAAGTCAACCAGGTTTAGTTTTTCTGCTGTATTTGGATCAATAAGTTCTCGCCTCTGAAGGCAGGATTGCAGCTTTTGAGAAAGATCCATGGATAGCAATCCCTTCTGCCTTGCAACATCCAGACTGACCCTTTCTCCACTTGAGCCAACTTTCAGACCACCAGTGCTTATCTGCAGCTCAAGTATACGGAGCCCCACCAGCTCCTCTATGACACCTTCTTTCATTGCTCTTGCAACTGGTAATTCATGGCCCTGTTCAAATTTTGCTGTGTTGACAAGACAAATAGCAGTCTCTAACTCTTTCAGAGATTGGAAGGTGGGATGATCAATCAAACCACTGGAAAGACCCTTATCTAATGAGCATTTATCAGGGGAGTCAGGCTGAAAAAGACCACCCATGACAACCTGTGCTTCTAACAGTACATGACAGGTGTCTTGGTCTATGAGGCCATGCTGTGCTGCCTGGAAAACTGGAAAGGTTTCCATGGTGCCAAGGTCAATTACTCCAGCAGTGACCTCTTGGTCCTATGGAAAGATAAAAATAATAGTTCTAAGTAAAATTATCATCATTTTGCAGTGCATTTTTATTCTTATTTTAACTAGGAGGGGAATAGAAAATGCCCACCACCATAGTTGGAGTTATTTAAGTAAACATAAGAAGCAATCATTATCTTGATACTAACATTCATGCATTTATTTATTCATTTAAAGACAAAAATAACCAAATATAAAACATTATACGTGCAAAAAACATTTGGAAGCACAGCATTGCAGTGTGCAAATAACAAGCAAAACGCACAAACTTAATGCAGAAGAAAATCTTAAAAACATATTGCTAGGTCAGAAAGAAAGCAACGGTAAGAGAGAACGCAAGCAATACTTACTGTGTGGGGTTGTCCTTAGACGCACACACACTGATAGGTCGAGGTTTCGGCGGTTTGAGGTGCGATAGGGTGAGAAGCTGGATGTTAGCGATCTGCATGCCACACTCCAGCTGCCTGATATGCTGCCCGGAACTGACTAAAACTACTATATTCATTCCTCTCTGTTTCCTATTATATATATCATTCCCATTGTTTAGCATGCTACATTTTCTTTAAATGTGTACACTGCGAGACTTACCTATGAATATGTGAGGATCTCAGTTTAAATTGGCACATTTTGTATTGCTAATCCACTAAGACCTGTATTCTGACTAAAAGAGTTATTTCTTATATAAGACTTACATTTTCTCCCGGCAGCTGTTAGTGGTTTTGAAGCAAAATGCTGATTAAATTTCACAACGAATTACAGTATTAAAGACACAGACTGAAAACAGACAATATCTCACACACAGACAAACAAATAACATATAGCTGTGATCTGGACACATCATGCTCAAACAGTGAGGTGGAGGTTTGCATAGCTGGCGTCTTGTGCTCAGTCTATACCAATCCCTAAAGAAAATGTTTAACTTTCTTGCTCTGACCAATCTGTCATGTTTATATAGTTATCTTTTAGCCATTCAAACACAAACAGACAATTGTTCACACAGTAATGACTACATAATGACTGATGTACAGTATGTATGAGTGCACAGTTCTACGCAATGTCTGCGTATGGCAACAAAACAATATGAATGTAATGACATTTATGCCTCTACATTTACATGTTTCATCTGTGCCTCTGAATGAAATGTCAAAAATAAAAAATAAAGCTAAGCTACAATGTGCAAGTGGCTTAAATGGACACTAAAGTGGCAACTATTCTACTCTAATGAGCTGTGTTTAAGCAGATGTGCTTGATTAACATGACAAATAGGGATGGTGTGGGTGACATGATACCAAGCATGTTGTTGAAAATGAAAATGGCTTAGATTTCACACCATGCTATTAATTTTTATTGTTAAATATGACGTCTGTGAGATGTATGAACATGGTGATGAATGTTAAACCACACGTGACAGGCAACATAAAAAAACACACACACAAAAATGACTCACTCGCTCTAGCTCACACATACACACTGCTGTAGCATTTCTTGATCATAACATTGACCGTTATTTAAAGCAATATATCTCAGAAGCCGTTGAAGCCCGCGTTGGCATAGTTGAACACTGCTGTCATTGATCACTTCCCCTTGCCCATTTAACTCTACCTTGCGCTTCTCCTTTTTGGCCTGTTGCTCTTCCAGATGTTGCACTTGTGCGGCAGAACTATCACACAGTTGTGTGTATGTTGCCGTCAGCTCATCCAGCTGAGAGACCACCTGGGCACGCTCTTCAGAAGACAGCCTAAAGATACATGTGAATAATTAATAACAATGTGTGCTTTTTTTGTTCGAGTAGGTGCAAACCAAGGTTATTATACTTATGCATATTTGTGAAGTTTATTTGTGAACTAATTTCGAGAGGATCACGTCCAGATGATTGCTTGCAGCTGGTCCCGCATTATTCAATTTATGATTCACCAATCAGACGATTCCTAGGCTACTATAAATACCCTAAGTTCCATATCACAGCCATCTTCGTTTTGAAGAATGAAGAAGAACTCCTCCTCCTTTCCTAGATGGGTGGCACAGTGGCCCGATGGTTAGCACTGTTGCCTCACAGCAAGAATGTCACTGGTTCTAGTCTTTACCAAGCCAGCCGACGTTTCTGTGTGGAGTTTACACGTTCTCCCTGTGCTCACGTGGGTTTCCCTGGGTTCCCCGGTTTCCTCCCACCGTCCAAAACTGCAACTTAAGTTAATTTACTAATCCAAATCGGCACCATAGACATGCTCCTAGTTAGTAGTTATCTCTTAAGATCTCTTACTATCTGTTCATTAGGTACCCGCAGGGGAGTTCTCGAGATCTACCTGAGCTTAAACTCCCCTCTCACCTTGCAAATGTGAGGGAGCCCCCAGGCTCGAGGATCTTATGAGCTCAGGGCTCTCACCTGGGACAGCATGCCAAACAAGCTTTATAATCAATCATCAGCTAAGTGTGAACTCTTGAATAATTAGTTTTTATTTCTATACTATTTTTAAATTTGATGTACATTTTAGTTTCGATTTACTTAGTTAAATTAATGGTTTAGCTGCTTTTATAAATTCTAGTCTATTAGAGTTAATGAGATAAAAATGCATACACTATTACATCTCCTTTTAAGTGGATCCATTTTTGTATAAGTTTCAAAATAAGATATTTTGAAGAATGTTACAAGACTATAATCATCGACTGCAGAGTAGGGTAAACATATACTATAGAAGTTAATGGTTACAGCTTTTCAACATATCTTCTTTTCTGTTCAACAGAAGAAATAAACAACTAAAGGTTTGAAACAAGTAAAGTGTGAGTAAAAGTTGACCGAATTTACATTTTGGGGTGAAATATCCCAAACTTATATCTCAAACTTGTCAAGTGTTGACGAGAGCAAACTTTAGTGTTTGCACAGCTCGCATGAACTCTTGTGCAAACCTCTTACTAATAAAAAATAAAATAATTATTTGTACAAACACTGAATCCAAATCATACAAATGCACAAATAAAAGTAAAAATGATGAAGAATTCAGAAAAAGCGTCTTCATATTAAAGATCAGACTGTATAATGCAGTTGCCTAGTTTACTTTTTACTAATGAGGAAGGTAGAACACACGCTTTGTGTTTCAGACGTTAGCTTGAGTGTTTATGAATTCTGAAAACGATTTATTTTTGCTTATCATTATTTTATTTCAGTTCGTTTTTCAGGGACTTTTGTTTGTTTCATTTAGTTTCTCATTTATTGTGAATGTTTTATTTCAAAAAAGTTTTTTTAATCAATGGTTTAAGTTTACTATCATAAGCTTGGTGTATACTGTACTTCTGTGTGTTAATGTGCCAAAGGTCATGAGGCAGACTCACTTGCTGGCCTGTTTCGACATCAGGAAGACTTGGGTGCTCCTGATGGCTTCAGCAACTTCCTCTTTTTTAGCTGCTAGCTGTTCACTAATAGCCTATAAGCGAGACAGATGCAGTGCTTTTCAGAGACATTTAACACAAGCAATCTACTTAATGTTGAGTATCTGTAGAGTACACTGAAAAAAAGTGATGTCAGCCAAAATGTTGCAAACAATTTAAATGTGTTGACTTTAAACAAAACATTAATTTAGTAATGTTCAACTTAATTTGTTTGTTTAAATTCAGCCCAAATAAATTGTTTACAACCACTTAACATAAAAAATTTAGTAAATCCAAGGAATCATCTTTGATTTTTTTTCAGTGTACCTAAAAATAGGAACATTCTATTAGGCAACACTCCAGTTTTACCTGATGTGCGGCAAGTGATGGCTCTGCAGATCTGCCAGTGCGCTCCTGTAAGCCCTTGACCCAACCGAGCAGATCTGAGACCTGCCCCACTCGGGCCTGCCTCTCCTCTTCCACTTCTTTCTATACCACAAAATACAAAACATTTCAAATCATGAAGCCTCATGCTGCCTTTTTGCACCAGAATTTCACAATTTTTCAAAATGTATTAATGAAACTTAAATTAATTAGCATTCAAACACAATCTGCTGTGATCAAGAAAATGTAATATAATTTTTGTTTTAGGCTTGCTGTTGAGAATAAATGTTTATAGTGAATGACACAATAGTTTTCTGTTTGATTTCTGTATGTACATTTACTCACTGTTCTGTACTGTTTACTGATCAATTTAAGTATTTGTTGTGAAGTGACGTATTGCAATATTAAATAAAGTAGCTTTATAAGTTTGAAAGGTTTTAGTTTTATTTAGTGTTACTTTATTTTAAATAAGTGCAGTATTTTATTTATTTTTTTGAAAAATATGGTATAGCAAAGGTAAAAATCTAGTATGAGGCTTAAAAAAGCATGATAACACACCTCTTCCTCCTCCAGTCTTCGTAGTGCATCACTAATATACTTGACATGTTGCGTTGTCAGGGTAACCAGAGCTGTGTAGCGAGTGCGTAAGTCCATGAACTATTATGCAGGATAAAAATATGATTATCGCATTTAAAGTCAACACAAAACCAACATAACCATCAAATGACTGTAGTATGTGCCTGGTTTCCCTGCATGTACCTCCTGTGTGATGACATCTGAGGAAGAGTGCATCCTCCTCCTTTTCACAGGGGACTTCTGGGTTGATTCAACAAAAGCTCTGAACGTCATAAGTTGAAGTTCATAGTCCTAATGCATAAACAGGAAGACATTTTAGAAAATCCATTTTGTGAAGTAGTTGTTTACATGTTTTCAAAATGACTGGAGATGAAAAGCTCAGAGTATACTTTCACACATTCTGTATGCTAGGATTTGCATGCAAATTTTACAATCAGCCCATTAAATGTGTACTGCACACATGCACGTTATACGATGTACAAAGTCGCACACATGCTTTGTGGTTTTCTTGTTTATCCACAAGGGGGCAACATTGAACCAGGCTGTAGTTTCACAGTAAGAAAAGAGGACAGAACAAGAAAAGTACTGGAGATGGGGAAAAATATATGTGTACATGTGAGAGAAATAAAAGATATCCACAAAACAGTAATTAGACAAGGACTGATCTTTCTGTTGAGTGGCCGTGTTTGCATATAATAATGATGAAGCATATTTTGTAATAGATACATACATATTAGATTTACAATCAACGGCCACTTTATTAGGTACACCTGTCCAACTGCTTGTTAACGCATATTTCTAATCAGCCAAACACATGACAGCAACTCAATGAATTTAGGCATGTAGACATGGTCAAGATGTAGTTCAAACCAAGCATCAGAATGAGGAAGAAAGGTGATTTAAGTGACTTTGAATGTGGCATGGTTGTTGGTGCCAGACAGGCTGGTCTGAGTATTACAGAAACTGATGTCTACTGGGACTGGTTTCTTGAACATGACTGTACTCAAACGGCCTCCACAGTCACCAGACCTCAATCCAATAGAGCACCTTTGGAATGTGCTGGAATGGGAGATTCGAATCATGGAGCTGCAGCCGGCAAATCTGCAGCAACTGTGTGATGCTATCATGTCAATATGGACCAAAATCTCTGAGGAATATTTCCAGTACCTTGTTGAATCTACTGTACTTCACGAAGGATTAAGGCAGTTCTGAAGGCAAAAGGGTACTAGTAAGGTGTACCTAATAAAGTGGCCGGTGAGTGTACATACATGCTTTTTTGCTGTGAGCCCTTTCTGCAGTTCATGTTTAAGATTATAAAAATGATCGGTGAAATGAACAATCTGAACATCTGTACCATGTTATGAGGAATCTTTTACAGTACGTATCTTTTCTATTCACAGGTTTTTTGCAGGTTTCACAAAGTCAAATGTAATACTTTTTATAGCTTTTTAAAGCACATAATGAATGAAATTTCAGACTTATTCAGGGCTAAGGATTTGTGGTCAGTGGAAAAGATTTAATTGTCAACAGCTATAAACTAAATGCATCCACAATAGTTTGTCCAGGTCAGTGTCCTCATCAGGCACAGTAGTTATAAATACACAGAGAACTTTTAAACAAATGTTATTCATTCATTCATTCATTCATTCATTTTCTTGTCGGCTTAGTCCCTTTATTAATCTGGGGTCGCCACAGCGGAATGAACCGCCAACTTATCCAGCATTTGTTTTACGCAGCGGATGCCCTTCCAGCTGCAACCCCTCACTGGGAACCAGAAAATGTTATTGTAAGTAAGATAATTAAACCATATTAGTAAATAGAGTTAATAGATTTAACCTTTGTTAAAAGTTTTATTGAGATGGATTGTTGATGATTGGATGAATGTTGGCCTGATTAGACAGCCTTACATGGACATATAGTAAAATTAAGACCTGTTTAAAATGATTTAAGACCTAAAACACAATATTTCAGTCAATTTAAGTTTTAGTTTTTGAAATTTAAGACATTTTAGGACTTAAGACTTACTGCAGACACCCTCTTTCAACTTGAAAATACTCCCCCCAAAAACATATCTGTTGACTATCACAATGTAAACTATATATATTTAGAATTTATTCTTACATGCGCATAAACGACACTTTATCTAGTTGCTGACACTGGTTAGTTTGACATAATGCTTACTGTACCTTAACGGCAGCGGAGTATTGTTTAGAGTAGGTCTGGCACTCATCCAGTTTGACCTGATTCTGTTCGATCTCAACCACCAACGCCTGCAGAAGAAGACACTGAATCAAGCACGTTTGTTTTACAACACTTGGAAATATTCGCAAATGTCAGTGCTCCCTCTCTCTCACGGTTTGCTGGGCGAGCTGTTCAGACAAAGCTCTGCTGTCAGTTTGTTCAGGTTGTGTGTTCTCCTGTTTTTCAGTGGTCTCCTCTATCCAGCGGATGAGAGAAGTGTGGCCTTCTCGATACTGCTGCAGAACAGATCCCAGCATCTCCAGATCCGCTTGACTGTAGGATATTAGGTTTTGTGTTACAATCTGATACATTACTGATTATGCGTAGTTGACAAACACACTACAAAATGCTGGGTTCCACACAATTCCTTCATGTTTTCCCAACACAAAACAATTAAGTTAATTGTTTTTACAAATGTAAGTGGATTGAACATAAAACAATTAAGTTGTCCCCCCCAAAAACAACTCAAAAAACAAATTTCTGCTCATTTTAAATAAATAGTTGTAATAAGTAGCAATCCTTTATTGAGTGTAGGCAGTAAAATGTGCTTTTTTTATGGTAAAGCACCACTTTTGAAGAAAAACTGTTATATTTGTGTAGTTTGAAATCCGTAAAAATGTCTGACAAAGCCAAAATTAAGAAAGAAAATCCTTATATAGTGCTATTTAGTGCAAAAACAAGTTCATATAGTGCTATTTATTTTACATTTAATTATGATAATATATTTTTTTTCGGTCACACTTTATTTTGATGGTCCCTTTGTTGAATTTAAGTTACATAGCAACTAATTCTCATTAGATTATAAGTAGACTGTTAGGTTGGGGTTTGGGTTAGGGGTAGTGTAAGTTGACATGTACTAGCAAAGTTTCTAATAGTCAGTTAAATGTCAGTTGAATTGTCAATATCAACAGATATTAAGTAGACAGTCTACTAATACTCAAATGGACCATCAAAATAAAGTGTTACCTTTTTTTCTTCATAATTTTTTCAATAATCAAGTGTGTCACATCAAAGGAAAACACAATGTAATTTTATAGTGGCTCTAAAAAGTTCAATATGTAAAAAAAATCTGAAACAAAATTTTAACAGGTGCTTCTGGGGGTCTTTCAACTAATTAAAACCTGAAATTGAACGTAAAATTGCAGATCTAAAATTAGCAAATTCATCGCGTACGAGCGGGTGCAGCCATTTGAATCTTTTTGGCTCGAGACTTCCGGTGTCATTCATTTCCATTCATTTTTAGACATTAAAAACAGCTCATTCTGCTGCTTGATGTTGCAAACTAATATTTTCTAATTACAATATTCTGCTTTGTCTGTATAAACATGCAAACACTTGTTTGTAGAGTAAGTAGTTTCTGCCATTTATTATTCCTAGTCATTTCTCTCATAGGCAGCTGAATCGCAAGTTCTAAAACAACTGCAAAAACAGGCACACTTCCGCATTTTAGAATAAGGTCAATATCGTCACACCAGAGGACATGGTTTTATGTGACAAAAGGTATCAAGTTCCTATGTTTTTAAAAATATATAGAGGACAAAAATAATTGCCATTTGCTTAAGTAACAGTTTTATACAGTAAAAAGAGGTCTTTGGAAGACAAGGAAATGTTTAACCATTCGCTGGATTTTAAACGATGACAATAGGAATTATATTCAAATTTTGTCATGTGTGAGAGAGAAAATTCAAAATAATGTCAACAACCCACATGATAATAGTCTTGTGAAGGACTCACCGTGTCTCCATCTGCCTGCGGACTCCACTCCACCTGTCTGTAAGCTGGTGTGCTTTCTCCTGATAGCGGTCCAGTTCAGGGCTGCGGTCCGGGTGAAGCTGGCTGAGCTGGTTGCCCACCTCTCTAGCCTGCTGGACCTCTAAACTCAAACTCTGAAACATGTGATCCTGCTCCTGCAGCTCCGAGTGCCATTTCTGGGTGACATACAAAGTGCGAAATGTAATAGAAAATTAATTAATTGAATAATGTATGGTCACCTTTTCAATATCTTACACAAACAAAAGCCCAAATTTACAAATGTGGAGTAGTAACATGTAGGATTAAAAAAAATTGCTCTAATTTGACTAAAATCAAGACTATGTGCATGAGGTGAAATATTATCAGTATTTTTGCATATATTTTGTGCCGATATTTACATCAAATGCATTGTTATAAATAACTGCATCCAAAATAATAATTATAATCTATATGGAATTTACTGACTCTATTTATAAAACTATTTAAAATAATTACGTATTTACTACTGTATAAATCGTATAAATATTTAATACATAATCAGCTATTAATTTCAGCAGCAATGGCTTTGCTCATGGCTAAATCAACATTATTTCAATTTCAAACTTAAATTACAATATTTTCAATACTTTTTAAAATACTTTATTGATTAAACTGATTTTGTTTCATCCAAGTTAATGTATGACTATTTGTTTTTTTTACAATTCAGAAACCTTTTCAGTACTATAATTCTGAATTTAAAAAAATCTAATATTTAAAAATGGATATTCTATTACAATATGTTTTACACTCAAGAAATGCTTCCATAAATCACACATGTCTCTCTTTCCCATTTTTTCATATGAATTAGAGAGCTTGATCAACCTGTTCAATAATTTGTATACATGACCTTGTCATATCTATTTTAAAAATAATAATTAACTCATTGATTCACCACAGAGTTTATTACTGTGTAAATGTAAAGGGCAAAGCCTACATTTGTAACAATTGTCAAAGCTCTATGTAAACATGGCTGAAAATGCAACAACTGTATGAATGCTGGCAATTGTAGAAAGGCAGCTTTGGTTTGATTGCAATATTAGTCAATTTTTAGCAATTTGTGTCTGTTTTTGTCACCTTTAACTGCTCCCCTAAGGCCTGGATTGCGGCAGTATCAGCAGGCACGATGTCCTCCTCACTCAGTCGACTCTCATACTTTCTGACCTGACTTTCTGCTGCCTGCAGGCTTTTCATCAACACATCTACTGTCTTCAATCTGGCAGATACAGACAAACAAACACTCAAATCATAGTTTACATTAATCGGATAGTTCTCTTAGAAATTAAAAATCAGTCAGTTTACTCATCCACTTCTTCCAAACATGTTTAAGTTTCTTTCTTCTCCTGAACAAAGCCATACTGAAGAACACTGGACCAGCCATTGACTTCCATAGTATTTCTTATTCCTACTATAGGGACTCTATCATACACCCAGTGCATTGCATTGTTGTTGTTTTTTTGCTACAGTAGTTTCAGTCTGGTGCAGGTATCATTTGCACATCCTGCATCACATTGTTAAATTAGGAAATGCGTTTGCACCTATTTGTTCAGCCATAGGTGTGCTGGTCTGAAAAGGATGTGTGTTAAGGTGCAATTTTGGAGTGTTTCTTTTT
The DNA here is from genome assembly GCA_903798035.1 of Danio albolineatus. Lineage (NCBI taxonomy): Eukaryota > Metazoa > Chordata > Actinopteri > Cypriniformes > Danionidae > Danio > Danio albolineatus. The sequence continues at coordinate 9,929,101 of CAIGQQ010000001.1, read as the reverse complement.
TGAGGCAACTGAAATACAGACCACACCATTGACCAAATAAAAGCTGCTCTAACGTTATTGGTGCAGTTTTTGTTTTTGGTATTTAAAGAGCATGTTATTGTTATATATATGTGAGTCTAAAACATGTCTACACATTGATTATTACCCACACATGGATGCACAAAATCACACAAATATTTTTAAATATGAAAAATTAAAGGATTAAAATGTACATATCGCTAACTAATTTTGTTATTTTTGATAATTTATAAGTTTGCTGAAAATTAAAATGGAATTTTGAAATGGTTTCAAAACAAATCGTTGCACTTAATGAACAAAAATAAGTAGCCTATGAAATGGATGTCTTGAGTGAAGTGTGTCCAAAACATCCACCATTTCCTGAATCCATGGCTGAAGGGAGGCCAACACCACAGGCTTGAACTTTAGATGGTCTGCTCCAACGGTTTATTTGTTTCCTCGCTAGTGAATCGTTCAGTTTTTCTGTTTCCAAAGTCCGCCATATAAATAATAATAATAATTCCTTACATTTATTTAGCACTCAAAAGTGCTTTATACAATAAGGGGGGGTTATCTCCTCATCCACCACCAGTGTGCAGCATCCCCCTGGATGACGCGATGGCAGCCATATTGCTCCAGACCGCACACCACACACCAGCTGATTGGTTGAGAGGAGACAGAGTGATGAAGCCAATTATGATATGGGGATGTTAGGAGGTCATGATGGACAGAGGCCAGTGGGCAGATCAGGCCAGGATGCCAGGTTAAACCCCTACTCTTTTTCGAAGCACATCCTGGATTTTTTAGTGACCACAGAGAGTCAGGAACTCGGTTTAATGTCTCATCCAAAAGACAGTGCTCACTGAGCAGTATAGAGTCCCCTTCACTATACTGGGGCGTTAGGACCCACACAGACAGCAGGTTGAGAGCCCCCTGTTGGCCTCACTAACACCACTTCTGGCAGCAACCAAGCTTTCCCATGTGGTCTCCCGTCCAGGTACTGCTTAGCTTCAGTGAGGGACCATTTGAGAGTTGCAGAGAACTAGCTGCTGGCGAATAATAAATAGCAAGTGCAGCATGGCGTGACCAACTTACTCTTAAAGTTAATAGGAGATGTGACTCTGATTGGTTTAATGGAGATTATGCCAAAACACACCCATAACTCAATAAGAGATTAAGGACAACTATTTTAGAATATTTGCTGGCCACGACTGCCATTTTTCCTTAACAAAGCAAAAGTGGGTTCAGATTTGCCTGAAGTGCAGGTTCACAGTGCAGTTTAGACTTTGAGCTTAGATCATTAAATTAGAGCCCTAGATTCTTCAGAATATCTTGTTTTGTTTTCAACAGAAGAAAGAAATTAAGTTTAGAACTACGAGTTGAATTCTAAACAAAACTTGATGAATATTTAGAAGAGAACGCATGCATATATGAACAGGAAATGCACTAACTTTTGCAGATATACAGAGGAGAGGGAGTTGAGTTTCTCTACGTGCTCTACAGCCAGGTTGAGCTCTGACCGCAGGACAGGCACACTGGAAGATGAAGGTTTCTCCTCAAAGAAGCTCACGCAGCGACGAGACACTTCACCCAAATCTGACTGAAGACCTTTCAGATCCTGCTGGAGCTTCTGTGACACCACAAACAGTTTCTTCAGGTTATCTTTCATTTATATCTTAAGACATTAAAATAAAATAGCATTTTCATCAATGACTGCTGATTTAAGCCAATCTGGTGTACTCCCAAATGCTGAATAAATGACCTGTTAAATTAAACAAAATTGAAAACAATCAGATTTAGAAGAGGCATACTGTAGATGAATGATTTGTCTAATAAAATACTTGCTAAAATATGAGGTAAAGCTTAAGTCCTTGTAAAGATCATTTCAAGTTTTAATTGTATTTTGTAAATGTTTTAGATTATTTGTAAATAAATTAAGTGTGAAATATAATAATATACACGTTAGCTAGAACTAGCTAAATAAATATTTTATTAAAATGTAAAATGTAGTTAAAATGACTAAATAAAATGCACTACAATTAAAACTGAATTAAAAACTCTGAATAGAACTTTTAAAATGATATGATATAAAAATCAATAAATAAATGTCAAAATAAAAGCATGGTGTGTTTAAACGATTTGATTAAACCCCAGTTTGTAATTATAAGGTTCTATCTGCATTCTGAGTGACATACAGTATATCGCTATATCGAAAAAACTTGTAATCAAGTATCAAGTCATAAAATGCACACAAATATAGCAAATAACAACGTAAATAAATGGTCACAGAAAAAGAATTTGTGAATGTCTCAATTGTGACAAAAAATTTCAGATAACACCATATTATCTCAAGTGGATGCCCTGTCAGTAACACATACAGCGAAGATTTAAAGTGAAAAGCAACTGGTGCACTGCTTAATTCACATATTATGCTAGCTAAAGTTGATTGACCAGTAGATGGAGTAGTTGTGCTGATGACTCCTCACCTCCTGCTCTGCTATATGAACTGCATTGTCTGCAGCGTCTCCTGATAATGTGCTGGGATGTGGAGTCTGTATGCCACGCATCAGTCTGCTCTCTGCATTCTCCAGGTGAGATTTGATGCTCTGAAGCTCTGACAGGTAAGCACGAGACGCTAACTCATCCTTCTCCACTGAAAGACAATAAAAACAAGATGTTCAACCATATGGTAAACATATATTTGTTCTTGCAAAAATATGCTAAATATATTCTGCAACTGTGAAATTGAACAAATTTATATATAGTACTTTTGTGCATGCGGGTCAGTTTAGGACCGTGATCTGTTCCCACCGCAAATCTGATACTGGCCACATTTATAACAACAATGTGAACAGCTATGCAAAAAATCAGATCTGAGGAAAAATCAGATTTGAGCACTAAGCCTTGCAGTGTGAACGTAGCCTTAGGCAGCAAGCAAAGATTTTTCCTCAAATGCTACGTTTAATGTACTTTATTTAAATATAATTAAGTAAATATATATTTTAAATGCTTTTAAAGATTTAGTCAAAATACAGTATGTCATGTATAATCAATAAAAACAGAGTTTAAGTAAAATCAGGCATGTGATCAGCTGAGGACAAAAAAGAAGGAAGACGATACCCCTCATATATGTGTGTGTGCGTGCGTTTAAATAAATAATACAAACAATACTTCTAAAAATAATAATAATATTTATATAAAAATATTTGATATTGACCACACAATTTAAGTATTTTTTTTGTTTCATCAGTTTCAATGTTTAGCAGCTTAATAGTCATCAAAGTAATATTTAATAGGTTTATACAGTACTTTGGACTTCAACGTGGGGACAGATCCACAAACCGCCACTAGATGGCGACAATAACTCATTTTGTGTGCACAGAATATAACTTCTCCTGTAATTTAGTGGACTCTTTATTCCAACTTGATAAATAAACTACTAGTCAGTAAAAAATTCAAACTGTTTTAAACCATTAAATCTTTTAAAGGCCTTAAAATATTAAGTCCACTTGATTTGAGTAGCCTATACTTTAACTTTCCCTTTAGTGTAGTCCCTATTAAAAAAAACTTTAATTAATGATAAAATAAAAGATCATATAAACTTTCAAGTATTAAATTTGAGGTGCCCAGCAATAAATAAATGACACAAGATCATTTGCAGAGGATAATAACAAATGTGCATCCTGGCTTTATTTATATTGTACAAAGAGAGAGTAGCAGAAGTGTGCACAGCTGCCTCATTGAGCTCGGAAAATACAGAAAACTGTATTTATACGGAAGAATCACATCCCTGTAAAATATATTTAATCTATTTTTTTGACCATTGTTTGTATATTTTTAAATATAAAAAAACAATAACAATAAATTTCAACCATTTGGAAGACATTTCACAGTTTCACAACATTTAATTAAAACACACAGTAACGGTTACCTGTGCGTTTAATTAAAATAATTAAAATACCTGTCTCCAGAGACACCAGCAGTGTTTGGCAATGTTCACGGCAGTTCTCAGCTTCTTTCTCTAGCTCACGGCGCTCTGTTGGCGTAAAAAGCGAGCTCTCACGACTGTCCGTAAGAAAGTCAGTCAAGTGAGCATCCAGGTTGTCTAAAGCCTGCTGTCTGTCCGCTGGCGGCTGCAATCGCATCTGAAAAGACAAACACGTGATTATAAAAAACCCTTCAGTGTCCAGCGTATGGGAGATGATTGAATTCTGTGCAACTGACTGTGTCCAGGCTCCAGGAGGAGATGTTTCTTATGTCCTTCTGCAGATAGTGCCAGGACACCACGCTCTTCATGTTCACGTGCAGCTGGTGCCACAGAGACATCACATTCTGGTACATCTGCTCCATTCTAAGCACACAGAAAAATATATATGATTACCTTACTAACATTGCAAGTAGGTCCAGAGAGCATTCTAGGATGTACATTTTTTCATCTAGCATAAAAAGTAAAAAAAAACAAAAAAGTAGATAATTTTCTCACAAAATTATATGCTAATTATATTCTGTAACTGTAAAATCGAGATTATATTGCATTTTTACCTTAAAATACCAAATATATGTTTCATAATGTACTTCACGTCTATAAAATATATTCTAGAATGTACTTTTTTAAATTCACCTAGCATAACGTCAAAAGTAGATACTTACCCATATGGTACATTTGTTTTTCTCACAAAAGTCTACGCTAATTATTATAATTTGTAATTGTGAAATTGAGAATGTATTGTTTTTGTTAACTTAACATACCAAGTATTTGTAATGTAATATGTGTATTTGATATATAGCGTATTTATTGTCTTATTGTCTTTAATGGGAGGCACAAAAAGAATAGGCAAGAATCACATGTATATATCGATG
>CAIGQQ010000001.1:9859946-9918025 GCA_903798035.1 Danio albolineatus | reverse complement strand
TGCATTTTTTTGCTTCTGTCAAATACAAAAGAAGATATTTTAAAAAATGTTGGAAACTTGTAAGCATTGACTTCCAAACCATTGATTTCCAAAAAAATTCAAAGTCAATGGCTACAGATGTTCATCTTTCTTCGAAATATCTTCTCCTTGTGTGCAAAAGAAGAAAGAAACTTATAAAGGTTTAAAACCATTTGAGGGTGAGTAAACTTGGATGTTTTGGTGAACTAATACTTTTAGTTTGACTGTATAGTCATATTTTTAATAAAGGACAAAATACTCACCATGGAGTCCTGTAGCAAGTCCTCTAATCTGCCAAGTCTGCTGTTTTTATCACAGGTATACTGTCTCTTAATGGTGTCTTGTAGCTGACGTAGATAGCTTTCACAGTCCCTTGAATCACCCATAAACTGTAAAACAAAAACATGTGCTTAAAACCCATAATCATTCATTCATTCATTCATTTTCTTTCGGCTTAGTCCCTTTATTAATCTGGGGTCGCCACAGCAGAATGAACCGCCAACTTATCCAGCATATGTTTTACACAGCGGATGCCCTTCCAGCTGCAACTCATCACTAGGAAACATCCATACACACTCATTCACACACACACACATACACTGTGGACAATTTAGCTCACCCAATTCACCTACTGTATACCACATGTATTTGGGCTTGTGGGGGAAACTGGAGCACCTGGAGGAAACCCACGTGAACATGAGGAGAACATGCAAACTGCGCGCAAAAATGCCAAATGACCCAGCCGAGGCTCAAACAAGCGATCTTCGTGCTGTGAGGCGATCGTGCTACCCACTGCGAAACCGTGACACCCAAAACTCATAATCAATACAGAATCAATACCAAAAAAAAAACCCCAATCTATTCCACTGAAAGGTTTGAGTCGGTACCTGGAAGTAGGCAGTGTTGTCCTTGAGGTGCTGCTCCACACATACGCAGAGCTCTTTGATCCACTGCCACTGTGTCTGAAGGGCAGCACTGTAGGCCTGAGAACAGAGAGGTCAACAGGTCAAAACTGACCACCAACTGGGTCTGAGACCGACACACTGCGGTCAATGAATGATGGGGTATGCAATATAATTTGTCAAATCAAAAAAATATATATGTATAACACTGAGAACAAAAAGCATTCACTGCATATTAGAATTCAGCTAGAAAGGCTCATACAAATAATATAAAGAACAAATAATATAAAGATATAATATAAACTTTTTTTGTTTTAGTTTTATAAGGCATTAATAGGATTCACCCAAAAATAAGAATTCTGCCATCATTTACCAACCTATGACTTGCTCCTAACAAGTTTAAGTTTTGTTCTACTGTTGAACACCAAAGATGATATGCTGTAGAATCCTGTAACCACTGATGTCCATAGTAGGAAAAACTAATTTTTATGGACGTCAATGTTTACAGGTTTCCAGCATTCTTAAAATATCCTCATTTGAGTTCAGGAAAACAAAAACAAAACCCAAACTGGTTTAAAACAAGTCAAGGGTGATTAAATGATGCAGAATTTCTATTTTTGGGTGAATTGTCCTTTCATTTAGTAGTTGTGCAGGTAAGTAAGTATCAGTAAGTATTTTTTTTGTCAACTGTTCACAGCCACACCAAGAGAAGTTTTTTTTTTTCATAATGGTAAACAGCTTACCTCAACTGTTTGTTTGGCTGGGTGGTTCTCTAGACACAGGTGGTCAGCTGTGTCCTGGAGAGAGCGCATAACATCCTGCTTTTCCTCCAGTTCAGACCTCATGTCCTGAAAGAGAGTGAGGAGAACATTTAGTCCAAAACAATGCAGTGAACAAATGCAAATAAATTGGCATGAAATTAAACTTGGCCAAATTGATTTAGTAAATTTAGGCTGTTGATTTTAAAATTAAAGATTCGTTTGATTTGCTAAAAATATATATATATATTTAAAACAAAACATTTAATTTGTTCAGAAAATGTCAACTTGATCTTTCAGTAAAAATGACTTCTCTTTGGGAAAAATTTTGCCCTTTATCACAATTTATCATTTACATTTGATCTTTTTCAATTGTATGTTCAGGTGACTGTGAATTTTTCCAATATTTGCCAAGTGATGTTTACAGGAGTTTTTTCATTGTATTTTCACTCATTCATTACATTTTTCTTCTGGAGAACGACATATTTATTTTAGAAACCGCTAAGATGAATATTATTAGGCCCCTTAGGAAATTCTGTTCAATAGGCTACAGAATTCATCTTTATTATATATTTCTTTAAACAATGTACTGGGTCAAACCATGTCAAAGGAACAGAACAAACTACTGTTGTCCAATGACTTTCCTATCTAGCCCCTAACATGCCTAGTTAACCCAATTACGCATTTAAATTGCAAGATGAATACTAGCATTGTGCAAAATAACTAGTAAAATAGTATGTACAGTCATCATGGCAAAGCCAAAAGGAATGACCTATTTGTAAACTAGTATTCTATTACCTAATATTAAACTATTATGTTTTAAAAACATACTGGAAAAAATTTCTCTCTGTTAAACAGCACCTGGGCAATATTACAGGAGGGCTAATCATTTTGACTTAAAATGTACCACACCAATGTGGACAATAAATCCACACCACAGCTATAATAACAACACAGAGGAAAAAAATAAATCTCAGCCTGATCTCACAAGGAAAACAAATCACTTTTCGCTTTGTCAGTTTAGTGGCTAATTCGTACAAATTTGTACGAGTTCAGCCATACAAAAATCTACAATTTTTAAAAAGAAGCGTGGCACCCAACCCCGCCGCTAAACCCGATGCTCATTGGAGGATGAGCAAATCATACTAAATCGTATGAATGAAATCGAATGAATTTATATGTACAAATTGTTGTGAAATTGAGTGGCCCAATCTGATTCCATCCCGCTTTAAAGAGCTCAAGCATTGAAAGTAGCAGACGAAAGCAGGGAGCATTTAAAATAAACTGGTGATAATAATAATACTAATAATATTAATAATAATAATAATAATAATAGTAGTAGTAGTAGTAGTAGTAGTTGTTGTAGTACTACTGCTACGACTATTACTAATACTAATAATAATAATAGTAATAGTAGTAGTAGTACTACTGCTACTACGACGATTACTAATTCTATTACTACTAATACTACTACTACTACTACTACTACTAATAACAATAGTAATAGTAGTAGTAGTAGTGCTACTACTGCGACTATTACTACTGCTACTACTACGGCTATTACTAATACTACTACTACTACTAATAATAATAATAATAATGATAGTACTGCTACTACTACAACTATTACTACTACTACTACTGATAATAATAATAATAATAATAATAATAATAATAATAATGTTAGTTGTAGTTCAATATAGTATTTTATTAGCGTTTTAAACGGCACTTGGGGAATATCACAGGAGGGCTAATCATTTTGTCTTCAACTATACATCACAAATGTGGACAATAAATCCACACCACAGCTATAATAACAATACAGAGGAAAAAATCTCAGTTGACAGCAACCCATCACACTCCATCCTGCTTGTGTGCATCTCAACAAGTGTTAACTGTGCATTGAAGAGGATTGTTCTAGCAATCATGGTGTGAACGGGCATTTAATCTGTAAGGAATGTTATCAGCCTGAGGTAGTACGATGACTACTGATGACTATGGTTCTATAGATGGAGTCTTACAGCATATTGCTCTCTTTTGGCAGCCATGTTGGTGTTGCTGTCGCTCCAGTCGAAGGCCAGCTCCTCCTCCTCTCTCTCATTGAGCCAGATCAGCTCCTCGGTGCAGTGGGACACAAAAGCTCGAAGGCTCTCCAGGCAACGCAGTCGCCATGACGAATGTTCCTGCGACAACACAAAAACGCATTTATAACACCAGCCATATGACGCGGGCGACTGCTCAATCTGGAGCTTTCCCCGTGGCGAGCACCCTTGAAGATCTGCCCTCACGAGTCTTTTGAACAATTGCATGCTTTTACTGAGAATTGATTTGCTTAAATTATGGAGATGCGAGCGGGTGTTGGATATGTCAAGAGCAGATGTTAGGCTCTTATGTATGTCACACACAAGCATTCTGGATTCTGCTTCTGTAAGGACACACTCCGTCACACCCTGATGAGATTAGAGGAGAGTGATATGCATAATGCGGAGTATAATGAACTTAAGTACACGCACATATGCCTGCTTAGCATAAAAATATAGCAAAGAAATAAAAAATGAACTCACCAGCAGTTTGCAATACTGGTTCTCCAACTTGGACAGAGTTTCAGAGTAACTGCTACGTAAACTGGGTGAGACCCTTGACTGGGGGAGAGAAAATATGAAGAAATGTGTTAACGATTCTGCAAAAGTGTGCTGTGTGTATTACATTAGATCTTACAACCCACTTTCACACCAATTCTGAAATGCTAGGTTGGCTGAACATGTGGCAAGTTTTAAAATAAACAGTGATTTTCAATGGATTCACCAAAAATAAGCTTTCATGGTCTGAAACCATACACTTTAGACAGTTACGGAGACAGTTTAACTGATCACAAATAGACAGACTGTTTTGTTTGTATATGCAACTGAGGATGTACAGTACTAGGCATAACTTTATTTTAGACACAAAGATTTCACAGCTAAAAATTTATAAGTGCAAATAAAATGCTGGCCTTATTGTTTAACAATATAGCAGGCAAAATCTGACATGAGAAAATTGATTAATAACTATTATGTTAAAGCGTAATGAACACAGAATAATAAAACAAACAGTATTGGTGATAATTATAATGTCAATAGTAGTGTAATATATAATTATATGACCATTTTATTATTTTTTTATTAAATTATACAAATTTATTTTTATATTGATAAAATAAAGAAATACCCTACCTGAAAAAAGTCTTGTCACTTATTCAAGTTTTAGGAACAGCAAATAATAACTTGACTTCTAGTTGATCTTTTGGTATCATAAGTGGCTTATATGAAAGTCAAAGGCCTTTAGATTACACTTATTTTACCCAAATAAAATATGATCATGGCTTGATTTTTAATTATTTAATAAGGACAGTAAGGTTTGACTTTGCTTAGACAAAAGTCTTGTCACATAACATAAATAATGGACAGCACTGAATATAAAGTCATGGTGCAGTGGGAAAATAATTAATATTGTGTATGACTCCCATGACCTTGGAGGACTGCATCAATACATCTCTGCAATGACTCAAATAACTGTATTAATAAGTGATCTGGAATGGAAAACAAAGTGTTCTTGCAGGACTCCCAGAGTTCATCAAGATTCTTTGGATTCATCTTCAATGACTCCTCCTTCCTTTACCCATGACTTGCTCGATAATGTTCATGTCTATTGACTGGGCTGGCCAGTCCTGAAGCACCTTGACTTTTTTTGCTATTAGGAACTTTGATGTGGAGGCTGAAGTATGAGACGTAGCGCTATCCTGCTGAAGAATTTGCCCTCTCCTGTGATTTGTAATGTAATAAGCAACACAAATGTCTTGATACCTCAGGCTGTTGATGCTGCTATCCACTCTGCAGATCTCTCACATGCCCACATACTGAATGTAACCCCAAACGATGATTTTTCTTTCACTTGACTGACTTCTTTGATAATCTTTGTTTGAGATATTATATATTGATTTTACAACTGGGATCAACGACAAGACTTTTGTCAGGTAGTGTAGTCTAATATTTTTGCTATTATACTGTAAAATAAAAAAATATTTATACTACTACTGATAATAATAATAATAATAATAATAATAATAATAATAATAATAATAATATAATTACAATGATTTAAATTTAAATTTACTTGGCTATCAATAATTATTCATAGGGGAACTATAGATTTTAGATTTCCTTACAATGTTCCTTTATACATGTTTGACGTGATGTTGCGTGGAGAATAATGTATTGCAACCCAAACCATTTTAAGACACTAATTTATAAATATATCATGAGCTTTTCACATTTAAATAAACAATGTTTCACTTCTGTGTGCACAACTCCTGAAACTGACTACATCAAAACTGGTGTAAAAGGTCCTTTGATACAAAGACTTACTTACCTCATAGGTTCGAGCCTCTTTGAGGCTATTCAAAAGATCCTCCACCGCAGTGTGAATGATGTGGTGGTCCTGCAGGTGCTGTTCTACAGACGGGAGGTCAGAACCCCACTCAGCTCGCTCCAGCAGGTCCTGCGTTTCTTCTACCCATCCCAGCAGCTCATAAATGAAGCGCAGACTGCCTTCATCCTCAGAGGAGGACATGGCTACTAGATCTGCGCGAGACATGGGCCGTCTGAGAAGGGATGCAGCAGCAGCCACCGCTCCCAAAAGAGTCTGTGCTCCCAGTGTAGCCAGACCCCCTGAAGATCCCCTCTGACCCACATGCTCCCCCAGCAGATCGCCCGTAGAGAAATGACCCTTCCTGTACACGCTGGCACACTGCAGGCGCAAAGAGACCAGCTCATCCTGCAGACATGACACCCTACAAGAGAGAAATAACATGAGAGTTAGTCAACTGCTGGATGGAAAAATAACTGTGCACATTTTGTTCAGCAAGGACGAATCAAATCAGTCGCACTTTTCTCTTACAGTACCTGAAAGCCAGCTGCTCCACCTGGTAGTACTTCTCATCTCGGAGGACCTTGAGGTCAAGGTGAAGCTGTCTGACCAGAGCCTCACAATCCTGCAGATACATCCCCAATTCATTCTCACACCGCACCGGCTGCCCGCTCTCTAGCTGAGACATGTCCTGAGGAAAGACACAATCCAATCAAGTACATTTCTCAACAGCAAATATCAAGTAATTGAATGACACAAGCTAAAAGTAAACTAAAAATAAAGTCAAAATTATTCGCCCTCCAGTGATTTTTTTTTTTTGTTACATATTTTCCAAATGATGTTTAAAACAGAAAGAAATCTTTCACAGTATTTCCTGTTATATTTTTTCTTCTGGAGAAAGTCTTATTTGTTTTATTTTTAGCTAGGATAAAAGCAGGTTTTTAAAACCATATTAAGGTCAAAATTATTAGCCCCCTTAAGCAATATTTATTTTCAATTGCTTACAGATCAAAGAATTATTGTACAATGATTTGTCTAATTAACATAACTTGCCTAATTAACCTTATTAGCCTAGTTAAGGCTTTAAATTGCACTTAAAGCTGAATGCTAGTGTCTTGAAAAATATCTAGTAAAATATTATGTAATGTCATCATTATTATTGATTTATTAAAACTATTACTGTATGTTCAGAAATGTGTTGAAAAAATCTTCTTTCCGTTAAACAGAAACTGGGGAAATACATATACAGGGGGGGCTAATAATTCAGGAGGTGACTTCAACTGTATGTCCCAAATTCAAGTGAGCTACTTAATGAGATTGTATATCAAGGCCTCAATTTTGCTTTGCATATTTATATTATTCGAGCATATTCTTGTGCCTAGGTTTACATCACATAATATTAAAACCTAAGATTAATTAGGAGAGATTGACATGTGATGTTGGGGTGATTTCTAAATAAAAATGGGTGTTTGAACTCAAGAATAAATCATTTTATATCATATATTGTTGTGATTTGTAGTAAATCTATTTGTAGTAAAATATAAAATATATAGTGGAGGACAGCCAACGCCACGTCTGAGACAGGAACACTTCCCAAAAAGACTAGCATATATCGTATTTTCTGTCCTCCAGTTTGGATTCCATCACATCTATGAAGATGACCAATAGGAAAAACAGAAATGATAATAGAGATGATGCCACTTGGTCAGATTGTGCAATGGAGTTGAGGTTTGTGGAGCTGTTAACAACAGTCCTGCCTTTATTGTTTTCTGATGTCAAGACAACTTTGGTAACTATTATTTGTTTCCGTACATACAGTACATATCTACAGTAGCTCCATATTTGTTGTTTATGCAAGCAGAGGCTGGTTGGAAGGCAACATGTTATCTGACAGGTTTTTTGTCCATAACTTGACAAGTATTTTGATGTCAAAACTTCATGATGACACAGTGACTATCATAACAGATGAAAATATTGGCACAAGCTCAAATTTTGAAATAAAAAACTCAACTTTAACTTCATAGTAGTGTGCTATGTAGCTTAGTGACTAACATTAGACTTTATTAGAGTTCAAATGCACTGTATAGGTTTAACTTTTGCTTATGAAGAATGTTAAAAATCAATCATTTAGTTTAGCTCCCTAGGCTTTGGATCAGACGGCACCCACAGAAACACTTACAGCCTGCAAAGTGTTCTTCGCCAACGTGAGTTTCTCTTCGCAATCTAGAGCCGTGTTCTGGATCTTATTGGCCATCTGTAGGAGTAACTCCAACCTGAAGACCAGAGTTACAGATCATGAAACACTGGATCTCGTTTCAAAGAGCTACAATTCTAAATGCATCTGTAAAGGGTATGTTGAAACAAAAATGAAAATTCTGTCATCGCTTACTCACTCACTCTTGACCTGTTCCAAACCAGTTTGAGAAGTTTTGATCTGTTGAACACAAAAGAAGACATTCTCGAGAATATTGGAAATCTGTAACCATTGACATCCACAGGAGAAAAAAAAACAAATAATGTGGAAGTCAATGGTTACAGGTTTCCAACATTCTTCAGTATATAGTCTTCTGTGCGCAACAGAACAAAAACACTCGGTCAATAAAGTTTCATTAGTAAATTAGTTAATCATTAACTGTTTAAGTAATTAAATACGTTAAGTTAACTTAATTTAAGTTAAGTAATTAAGTAATTTACTAACATAAACTAATAATGAGCGATACTCATACAGCATTTATTAACCACAGTTCAAAATGTATTAATATATCACTAAAATCCTAATTCATGCAACATTAAAGCACAGCGAGTCAAACTTACAATGAACAACTTTATTTCCATTGACTGACATTATCATAGATGGATAAGTGAAGTTTATTTGTAAACTAATTTCGATAGGATCACGTGCAGATGATTGTTTGCAGCTGGTGCCGCATTATTCAATTTATGATTCACCAATCAGACGATTCCTAAGCCACTATAAATACCCTAAGTTCCATATCACAGCCATCTCCATTTTGAAGAATCCCCCCTTCCACCCCTACTCCTCCTGAAATGCTGTAATAAATGTATTGTTTATTGTTTGCTAATGTTATTAAACACACTAACTAATACAACCTTTTTGTAAAGTAGGAATGCACCGAAACGAAAATCCTTGGCCAAAAACGAAAAAGAGGAAATCAAGGATGAAAACCGAAACACGGAAAGAAAAGCCAATTATTAGCACCATTCCATTTATGACTATGACAGTGTACTAACCTAATCATGCCATTGCAGTCGTATTAATTAATATTAAAGTTTCAAAGAATGAATCAATTACAAATAAAATAAAAGCATGTCTGCGCAGGAGTGCATCCATATGAAACTGCCATTTCAGTGCAGATTTAAAAGTCTGCATAATGCTGAGATCAACTCGATAAGGGAACGTCTCGACTCGCTTAACGCAAAGAAATAGGCACAGACGATGTGTATTCCAGATATTGCAAGGCAAGAATCTGTGGTTTGTTATGATCTGTTTACATAACTATAGCAACTGCGGTGCCGTTGCAGTATGTTGCCAGAAACTACTGTGAAAAGCTTAGAAAAGGCACTTAGGTAAGGGTGAGAGTTTAAAAGTTTAAAAACGCACTTAATGAAATGTCTTACCTTAGGGTTTTTCCACCCTTTAGTTATATTACTTAAGGACTTTCATGCAACCGGGCACTGATCTCTATCTCCTGCACTGCTCCATCTCAGTCTCTGCTTTCATCGCGTATGCGCTGCTTTATTTCCGCATCCAAGTAATGATCTTTATAACACGGATCGATCACAGTCGCAGAGGATTCGAATAGATGGAATAGACACACCTCAGGCATGCTGCTTCGGACAAGCGGTTTCTGTTTGCATCATGCCATCATACTGTTTCAGCAGTACGGTTTCTGTGATAAAAATCTTACGGGCGAAAACCGAAATATTCAGTGCATCCCTATTGTTAAGCGTTACCAAAAACTCTAATTGGTTTGGAACAAGTCAAAGGTGAGTAAACGATGGCAGACGTTTTTTCTTGTGTGAACTATCCCTTTAATGTTATCTATACATGGACTCACTAACCTCTCCACAGCAGGCCTCAGTGCTTTCTCTCTCTCCAACATCTCCAGGATCAGCTTCCCCCATTCCTCCTCCAGATCATTAGGGTGTAGCCCTTGAGGAAGCTTAATGCGCCCAAACTCTATCCAAGCCTAAACAACACAACATCAATCATTTTAAACATGATCTGTGAGTGTGTTCCCTTTACACTGTCAGCCTTCCGCCTCTCCCACAAGGCAGCGTTGTGTTCTACATTAGCCTGAAACTGGTGATGTACAGCTCCACTGTGCCTCTTGTGAACAGTGTCGCCTGCATTTAGCTGCAGAATCAAGGTCGGCCTCAATCTCTCTCTGTCATTCTCTCATTATTTCTCTCTCACCTCCATAAGCTTGTAAAGGTGCTCGATGTGGCTCTTCTCTCTCTCCTTTGCAGGGATCTCTGTCTCTTTGAAGTGGACATATTCATTGTAAAGTGCCTGGGGAAGATAAGACTTTTGGTAAACAGTCAAGTAAGGTCATATACATGTTCTTCATAAAATACTGCCCATCTTGTCTCGATTCATCCTTTCTTCATGTTTTCTTACTTTGAGTTCCACAGGACTGTGGGGGAAGCTCCTATTGGCCATGAGGGCCGTGTGTTGCTTGGTCCACTGCAGCAGAGAAGAGAAGCCAGACTGGTATTCTGTCCATCGCTGGTCGACCTCCTGAACAATACAAGCCACATTTTAAACCAAGAGTTGAAAAAAAAGTATAAGCATAGAAGGTTCAGATAGTAGGGCTGCGCACTTAATCGAAATTCAATGCCTCTAATTATTATCGGAAAATAAAAATTGAGAAAAAAATGTATTGCATCATATCCTGCCTCCTTTCCAGCAGTCCACATTCGTTCGTATCAGCTCAGTTTCATGTGGAAATTAGTAAAATCATGTAACATGACTTTTGCAATATAGAACATGCTTCGTTTATTGAAGCAGGCATGTAGCCAGGGGGATTCGGGTGATTCGAAAGACCCATCCCCCACCAACAAAGGTCCAGAATTTGTCCCATACATGAGCTAATTTGTCCTATTTTGACTGCTAAACCATCATAAATTGTAATAAATAACCCACAAAAAGCTTTTAGACAAAGCGGAATCTGACGTGAGTGAAGTCATCTTTCACCACTGACCTACTGTAGGCCTATTGTTGTTAAATAGAGAAAACATTTTACAAGGAACTTTTATCCTAAATCTTGGACCTTATTCTTGAAAGAAAAAAAATCACCAATAAAAAAGTGTGGAGCACCAAAAGTTGACCATATTAAAGTTAATTTTAATTTTAAAGTAAAGTAAAATTTAAATTTTCAAAGAGACTAGAAAAACTGTCAAGCTCTACATTATTATTATTATTATTATTATTATTATTATTATTATTATTATGTTTTAACAGTTTAATAATCCAATGGCCAAATTCTGACTGAGGAAAGTTGAATGTGATGCTCAGTTTGTTATTTGCCTGATAAATGACTTAAAACTTTAGCAGATTTCTTCTTCTTCTTTTTTCTTAATTTTTTCTAAATCTTTTCTAAATCTCAAAAGTGTGGTTATGATGACCATCCGACAAGCTAACTCAGCTAAATTTAGTGCTTAAAATGTCACTAAAAGCAGAATTTAAACCTCATAATCAAATACAAAATGTGGCGAATAACTGCAAAAAGGTCCACTTTTTGAAAAAAAAAAAAAAAAAGAACCACCCCTTTAACCAGGCTGGCTACTGGGCAGTTAAGTATATTTGATTCACTGATGCTGAACTGTTGCTGTAATGTGGATTCCCGCAGCCTCAGAGACGAACAGATCATGGATGTCGTTTATCCTAAGTTGCATGCTAAATGGTCTTGCAAAAATGTGTTAAAAAGCATTCTTTACTCTTAATTTTAACTACAGTGGTCCCTCTCTGTAACGTGGTTCATTTTCGCGGCATCACAGTTTTTTTTTTACAGCGCATTGTGTTCTGTGTCCTGCATCCTGACTGGCTGTAGACCATTGTCAATCAATCTCCTCCGTGCTGTGTCTCCAGTACAGTACAGAATGCGTTCAGCTTCCCAAATTTACATGAATCTTGGATCGCTAACAGTGTGACTCTGAAGTGCTGTACTGTATGTTTGCAAGTTTTCTCCCCATAATGTCAACGAAACGTTCTGCACTGTCAAAGGCACCTGCGGTAGCACGCAAAAGGCAAAGGAAGATGCTAACCATCGCATAAAAAGTTCTAACTTCTGGACATCCTTAAGGAAGGTAGAAGTTACACAGCTGTAGGGCGCCATTACAGAATAAAGAAATCAAGATCAAATGGTTTTGATCTTTGGTTTCATTCTATAATACTGGACGTATTTTTCAACGGTTTTTCTAAGGTTGAAGGTTGAACTTTGAGAGTGTTTAAAAATTGAGAAAATACTAATGCCTATCTGAGAAAAGTGTATAATGCGTATAGTGAGGGGGGTTTTACAGCCTTAAAACATCTATAACAATTATAAAACATAAAGCTGACTACTTTGTGGATTTCGCCTATTGCGGGTTATAGAACGTAACTCCTGCAAATAAAGAGGGACCACTGTAATCCACTTTATGTTATAAATCAGGGATCACCAAATTTGTTCCTGGAGGTCCGGTGTCCTGCAGATTTTAGCTCCAACCCTAATCAAACACACCTGAACAAGCTAATCAAGCTCTCACTAGGTATACTTGAAACATCCAGGCAGGGGTTTTGAGACAAGTTGGAGCTAAACCCTGCAGGACACCGGACCTCCAGGACCGAGATTGGTGATCCCTGTTATAAATGAACATTAAGTGCTGAAAATGAAAAGGCAAGTGTAACCATAAATCAGAACAGTGCTCTATATTCCAGACTGTTTGTCATTACTAGGCCCACACGGAATCTGCACGTGCAGAAATCTACAGATTTTATATTTTATATTTATTCAGTTTTTAAATTCACTTCACTAATTTTATTGTGACACAATAATAGTAATATTAAAATGTTGATATGATTTATTTACAATACAGTTTGTGCTGTAATATTTTAGTCTTTTAGTAGATATGTTATACAAGAGACTTGCTTTGTTTACGAAATAAGTGGATCTAATTGGATGTGCACTGTAAACATTAAATAAAAGTTAAAAAGGTGTTAGTTTTTATATCATATACATTTAGTTTTTTGTTATGGTACTGCTAAAATCATTTCACAAAAATCCGCAGATTTTTTAAAATAAAATTCTCCACAGAAATAGCAAAAAATGTCTGCAGATTCTGTCTGGACCGAGTCGTTACTAATCAAATTAAAGACTAAATAACTGACTAATTTTGTCTGAAGGACTTTTGAAGCTTTATTAAGAAAAAAATAAAAAATAAAAACCAAGTTTAATTCTTACAGCGAAAATGCTTAAAACAGTTGGTTTTGAGAAAATATTATATTCTGTTGTATTTTTGTTTATTTTTACCATAATTTTGAGAAAGTTTGTTTTAACTGTGTCCCGTTCGACTTTAGCATTGAGAATTGTGAAATTTCATGATCTATAAAATGTATATATAACATATAACTGTAATTATGATTTTTTTCACAATCGAGCAGCCCTAGCCAATAGTGAGTGCGCTCTGTTGTGATCGTACATGAGCTGCAATGCCTTCTCCACCCTCTGGGATCTTGGGGAAAGCGTCGTAGATGGAGGAGACGTACGTGATGACAGATTTCTCATCTGGTGACGGCACATCAACATCTAATGGAGAGAGAGAATAGAAAAATTGATAGGGTGATCAAATAGTGATTGGCAAATAATTCTTCTCATATGTATGATGAATGAAAACTAGAATGAAAACAAGACAGAAAGACACAATGTTACCTTCAGCATCTAGGAGACGTGTTACTCCTAATGACTCAGCAATCTCAAAGGCCTGTTCAAGGTTTTCACGGTTACTCTGTT
Source organism: Danio albolineatus (assembly GCA_903798035.1). Lineage (NCBI taxonomy): Eukaryota > Metazoa > Chordata > Actinopteri > Cypriniformes > Danionidae > Danio > Danio albolineatus. The sequence goes on along the minus strand of CAIGQQ010000001.1, from coordinate 9,903,931 downwards.
GCGCAACCACTTGCATGTCAATCAGGTCCGGCCTAAAAATGACAGAGACATAAGATCACGAGTGTCGATGCCCTAATATATATATCTTTTCTAATATGTATCTTTTCTATTATACTGATCAATATACTTAAACGTGTGTGAACCTGTATCTGTGCAGAAGAGCGTTGAACAAACGTCCGTCGCTCCAGCAGGAGGAGAAATTGGCACAGCGTAGACCGGGGTAGCCCTCTGTGGCCTGTTGACTCCATATTAGCAGCTTCTCTTTCGCCGTGAGGTCACCTGACTCACCGCTCACATAGATCTCAGAGATCTGGGAAAAAGAAAAGGCTCTTATCGTATCTAAATGTCATCAAACTTACTGTAAGTGTATAAAAGGGAAGTGACCTCATCTTTTCACCAAAAAGGTTGAGCATTACTTCCTTTCAAATGTATATTTTTAGGGTTATCCCTTGTTTCTCTGACACCAAGTGCAAAATGAACCACAGCTAGGTCATGAACCTTTCACTTATCATTTTCCTCTACTTTCTCTCCCTCTTAAACAAAGAGAGTCAGTAACCGCAGTATCAGTCTGTGCCAGGCTCTAATCTGTATTCCTTTGTCATTCCTCTCATATGCCCCTATTCACATCCCTGCCTGCTTTCTTTTCATGCATAGCTAGCAAGGAACTCTTAAAATCCTGGCATGAATGCAGACAATTCTGAGAGCACAGACAGACGTGTGAGAAAATTACAGATTTTACAGATCAAGTCAATGCAGGCCATGATTACCATGGTCAAAAATGGTGACATCCAAAAGCCAAGATTACCACGGTCAAATTTGGTGACATACAGAAACAGAACAGTAACTGTCCTAGTCTGAGCCTCTTACTTTAAAGATGATTAAAAGGTGAGGGCAGAAGATTTCTAATGCTAGTCTAATCACCCAGGCTCTGAGCCATAAAAACGCACCCAAACATTGCCTCTTTTTTTGGTATCATCATCAAACATGCTTTGCAAAAAAATCATATCACTCTCGAGATAAATCAACCAGGACATGAGATATTAAATGTAGGTTTGACACCATGCTGTGTGTGTCATAAATACAGAGGACATGTCATGCTGCGGCAGTGGTATTTTCATCAGAGTGTGGATGACTGAGGATGTGACCTTATAATAGCGTCAGGACTGCACCCTTAAACCCTCAAAGTCTAATTACATCATAGTTAACACTGAGCACATTACTGGCAGAGGAACGAACGCTCCAATGTATGCTTTAAAACTATTGTTATGCAAGTGCGAGGCTAGTGTGAGTGGAGGAAGGAATGTTGAAGTCCATTTGTGAATAATATAAGCCAATAAAAAAGTGATATTTGAGAAACCAAACAAAAACATGACATAGTAAAACATTACAAGAAGGCAAAAATGAAACAAAAAAGTACAAATCAACAATTCCCCCATACTAGCAAACATTACAAACACATAATGTGAGGAAATAGAAAGCAAGGAAAGCAAAAATAAAGATTCCTCCCGATCACCCACCACAAAATAACAAAGACTTCCTTTAAAAGAAAGAAGCTTTTGACTGTTGTATGTGTATTTCTATGTATTTCCGGCTTCAGGACGCACTTATTTTGCATTTCTTTGATATTTTTGATACATCAGAGGAATTCTACCAGGATGGATGTTTCAGTAGACATCACTGAAACTGCATGGCCAAGCATGGTTTGAAAATACTTAGGGTTAAGCATCTAATAAACTAAATCCTCAGAACATTTGTAACGAGGTCATGAAATCTCTCTCCACCAGCCATAACTCTTATGTGCAGGCAAAGCACTGGGCAAGGGAGGACAGGCAACAAACACAAACATGCTGCAATCTTACACTGGTGATAAGAAAGAAAAAAAATAGAGGATGAACAGCTGACAAAGTGTCTGCAAACATCACTTGTGTTCTTTCTTTTTGGCATTGCCAGGCAGTTTCACTATAATACAGAACCTAGAGCATCAGGAATGACAGGAAAGAGAGTGGGTGGTTGAGGCTAGGGAAATAATGAGGAATGGAGGGACGGGAAGGAGGCAGACAGTGAGAGATGGCCTGGGTAGTACTGATTAGGCTCTTGGGAGAGGGTCAGGAAGGATCTGCTGTGTTCAATGCTCAGCTGATTGGAGAAGAAAAGCCACAGAACTGATAGTACTGTAGAATTATAAATAAAAGCAGAACACTCGTTCGTCTATACCCCAATAAACACACAAGTCTTGTCAGCTTTAATCTCTACCCTTTAATTCTACAAAAGTCACATGAAAGAGCTTTAGGCAGGCAGAGAAAAAAGAATCTGACCTGGGTGGTAGGCTGAGCCAATGTCTCTTGTGGCGAGATGGGACTCTCCAGAACCGAAGAATCAAGCACATCGGAGGAGCTCCCCCATTCAGTATGGACAGCTCCTCCTGTCTCAGGCGATGTAAGAGGCACATCACTAGCATATCCTGAAGACTGAAGGTCTTGTGGTGGATGGCCAAAGCCTCCAACTACTTGAGCAGAGCTGTCCAATAGGAACTCCTTCCTTTTTTTTTCCTGAGCTGCAGCTGTTTCTGGTTTGGCAGAGTTGTTCTTCCCGGGTGGTCGTCCTTGAGCTGAAGACACTTGTACTTTCATAATGCCTCCTGTAACAGGAGATGCAGCTGGAGGTTCAGAATGGACCTCAAGTTCCTTGTCATGCCAGACGGGCGACCCATAGTCTTTTGGATAAACAGTTCGGACCACACAAAGTTGCCCTCCAAACTCACGAATGTGAACAACTCCCTTCTTCTCGGTTTTTGAGGGCACACTGAACATCAATTCACTTAGTCCATGTTCATCTTCCTCTATTTCCAGGCCACCACGTTTGGAGCGTAAAAGGCAGGGTCTTTCTAGCACCCCTTGAACTCGCTCCCGAACCTTACAAACTCTTCCTCCTCCAGGTGTTGTGTTGCCTTGCTTTAATTCAGTATTAGACTCTTCACTAAGCCCCTCTACTTCAAACTGGCGAAGTGCCCCCAACCAAGCTGGACTGGGATCTGGGGAAAGAATAGCCATCTTACTCCCCTGCAGGGTCCCTGTACTTCCAAATATTGGGGCCATACCAGGAACCAAAATCACACTGGTGGGTGTTTCAGTTTCAGTAGTTATTTGGCCAGATACCAATTTGGTTGAATCAAGGGCCCTTGCAGTGGACTCGTCTGAAAGTTCAACGCTTCCTCCCTCCTTCTCTTCAAGAACACGGCATCTCTTGTCCTCTACTTCAGAACTTTTTAACTTCTGTTTGGCCTTTCTTTTTCGCCTAAAGCGAAGTTTTCTTTTTGGTGATACAGGTGCACCACCACCTGGTCCGCTGTCCCTGGGTTGTTTTACACAACCAAGGGAGCTCCCCATATCTCATAGAGACAGAGTAACAATAAAAAGTAGCTAAAATGTAAAAATGTTAAATAAAATAACAATTGCAGCAGGGGCAGTTCAGCAGAACAGTCAGCCTGAGGCTGCCAAATTAAGTCTAAATTCTTTAAGTGGATCACAAAAACTTATTAACCATGACAAAAGGGTTTGGTAGAGGGTAATGTTCTCCCCAGACACCATTGGTCAACTAGGTTTGGAGAGCAGTTATTCCTTTTGTTACTTAATATTCTCTTTTTGATGTCTTTCAAGCAATGTTGCAGTTAACCTAGGGTCCTATCAAGCCTCTAGGATATGATGTTGAATATAGGTTACTGTCCTTTATAAAATATTAAAATCCTACGGCAAGGCTTTTGATGTTTTTTTTCACTCTCTCATGATGCAGAGACGATGCAGCACTGAGTGAAGAAATAGATGGCCCCTTTTAGTTCATTTCATAGGCTGCATGTTAAATAGCTGGCCATTTGTCATAGTAAACACAATTTGTCAAGAAAGCCTATTGCACTGTAAATATTTCTCAAGGTGAGAACCATGATAAAACTGCACTGCAGACATCCACAGACATACTTCTTTGAGAAATCATGCACATTCTCAATATCTCTGCATCATGATGCATCATTAGGAAGCACTAATAATCAATTCAGCACACAACTACAAACTATAGAAAACCACAACCTGTACAGTAAGACCCCCAGCTTCTCTTAATATTCTGTCTATACATTATTGATCACTACATTCCATAGTGCTAACATTACATAGGGTATAAATGTGTTGGGCAGAAGACGTAGTAGCCCTGTGGGAAACCATTTACAGTAAAGTTGTGTAAGGTCTTAGATCATTCAATAATTGCCAAAGTGCACCGTCAGGCAGCTCATCTACAATTTAACCCAACAGAGCAAAAACATCTCCTGTTCCTGACATCACCCAAGCGTAAACAGTCCATGTCATGTGATGGTTGCTTTTCACACCTGTAGCTATAAGTGTTTCAACTCTCAGGTATGCAAGCTCCTTTAAAACAAGTCTATAGACACTGAAGAGGCAGAAAGGGGGGGCTAAGTACTAAATGTCTCGCCTCTGCTGTCACAGGAACTGGCATCCCATGCACTGACGCCAGCAAATTCAAGTCAATAAAGAGGACAGCGACTACCATGAGTGAAGACTTCACCTTCAGCCAGCAAATTTCAATAGCCACTTTTTTCTTGCTGAGAGTGCTGGTAATAAACATCATACGGACATAGTCCAGTCTCATATAATAAGTAGATATGGATTCAAGCCCTCCTGTCTTGCTTGTTCCACCACCAAGCAGTGTATATCCATAGATTGAAGATTTGTAGACAAAAGAAAGAGCGATAGCTGACAAGGTGCCGCTCCCTGATGCTGTCAGCTTCTCTGGTTGTGGAATCTAATTAGAACGCACCAGGACAGGGCTGGGCAGGGTAGTTGAACCATGGCTGGATGAGGACAAGAGGGAAATCCAGAGGAATCCTCCCCAAAGCCAGAGCTGCACTGCAAGCCTCACAGAGCGGTTGCCCCAGTGTTGAAAAAAAGCGCAGCTCCATCAGTCAAGCACGGCAAAATTGATCCAATTTATACGGCGCCTTCCTTTGCACAAACCAGGTGCGGATGAAAACGTGTGACTTACATCTGTGTGTCTGCAGGGTTCCGAGATCCCGATTCTGAGATTGAAAGCATACGTGTTGCTGTATATGTGGTGTGCTTCAAGAGGCCTGCGGGATAGAGAGGAAGCCTGCGGCTCCAGTAAGAGCAGGTTGCATGTCTGCTCTTCTCAGTTGCTGGGTAGCTCCTCTCCTCTCACTGGTAGACACCATCGGAAAAAAAGAGCTTCATCTCCAGTCTGCTGCAGCCACAGAGAATATGCTGCTGCTTTAGCTTCCTCCTCCTCCCTCTCTCCCTCCTCCTTTCTCTCCTTTCCTCCCATTCACGTGCTCAGCCCTCCCTCTCTCTCTCCCTCTCCTGCTCTGATGCCTGGTGAGCTCAGAGCTCCACATACACGCAAACACGCACACTAATTCAATGGCCTTCATCTGGTTGGCAGCCAAAACTGCAAGAATGAATTTGTATTTGTTGCCTCGCGTTTTGTGATTATCACTCTCTCCTACCTTTATATTTACATATTTATAAATAATAATACACCAAATAACTGACAAAAATGAGCAAAATTCTGAAGGCTGTCTGTTGCTGAATAAGACAAACACACATGGTCATGACATACAAACATACATGTGTGTCATATACTGTGCAAAGAAATATTTAGCCCTCACTGGAAATTCCAGTTTGTGTGGATTCCTACAGAACTGGCTGGATTTTGTCAGTGAAAATTAGGAGTACATCAAGAAGTACCTTAAGGGGCTGTAGGCATGAAAGCCTCCAACACAAAATACAGCACTGTGACGGAATTTAATCATGAGATTAGAAGTTGCATACACAAGCATGAATGTGAAGGAAGCTGATGAATTAACAAGCAATAAATCAATCACAACCATGATAATCAGCCGACTGAGCCCGATTTTTTTTATTCAATGAAGCTAATTGTCATGCACACGGAGTCCCCTGAACTGTAATTGAGACAGTAGATTAGTTATGTTTACTGACAGAGAGACTAGAACACAGCGATCAGCTTTATTCCCCCAACCAGAGAGCATAAGATTTCTGCACACCACAAACCTTGCCAAAACCCCTCTGGCTGGACAACCACACCTTTTATGTAACGGCCAATCGGACCCACTCTTTTTTTGTGGCAGAGACAGTTAGCACAAGTGCAGCTTGGGCTAACACACTGTACAGCAGTAACAATAGCCTGATTGGCATTTTCCCAAAGGAGCATGATTCTAGACAGAAATATATGAGGTCAATATGAGGGTATACAAAACATGATTCTGAAAGGCTGCTGTTAGCCTAAATTACAGCAGTGGATTTAAAACATAGGGAAGTGTCCCAGATAGAGTGTGGGGGAGGTTGGATAAGTCTCTCTTGGCTGTGTGAAATGAATGTACAATATGAATCAAAATGGCACCTAAAGGAGCAGTTTTCTGAGCTGTTTCCTACCGACAACCAGCAACTTATCCTAATAGCTCCTAATGTGCCTCTGGAATTATTATATTATAAATGAATCATTGACTACATTTAAACAGACATCAGTAATGGAATGATTTGCCTTAATCTAAATAAAGTAATAATTAGATTAAGGTGTTTACATGAGTTGCTTTTTGAATGTTCCTTTCATGATCTTGTTTTACATGTTATAGATCGATTAACATCATTGCGCCATCACTCTATCCACGTTTCCTCCAGAGTTTCATGTAATTTTGGGTGTTTCATTTTTAATTTTTCCACTTTAACTGCAGTTTCACTTTCATTCAGGAACATTTAATGCATGCCCCCTGTGACAAACGAGATATTGGATGCGAGTATGAACTGCTGGAGAAGTGTAGTTTTAATGCAGGTGCAGGTGTCTGAGGTCCTTCACTGACTCTGTAGGTGCATAGAAAGGTGTCAAACAGCCTTTTGTGTATGGAATACCTTGTCGCAAATTGCAGTGAAAATCCTACACAACGGTAATAGTTTGATTGCTGTGTTTGCATGTCTGTACTGCACTTCAATAATGTGACTAAAATCGGCATACTCCACGTCTTAATTTGACTTCTGCTCTGTTCAATCATGACTTTAGTCAGATTAAGGTAATCAAATCTCTGTTTACATGGTAGACTCTTAATCAGTGTATTGTCTTAAACGTATTAAAATCGTATTGTTGGTGTACATTTAAATGTACTCAATGATACATTATACATACCTGTCAACCCTCCCGTTTTTCCCGGGATTCTCCCGTATTTTACAGTTCTAACCCGTTATCATTCCGTAAAGGTATTTTCCCGTATTTCTCCCGTATTTTATATGCAACCCATACCGCTGAACCACCAGGGGCCGCCCCTTGCTCTTAAATGCGAGTTCTGTGGTTTCATTTAATTAGGCATGAAACACTTTGAAATAAATATAAAAACAGTGCGATTCTCTTTCCTTTTTATTACAGGTGCCGTTGCTACTCCTATGCAATAAACAGACGCTGTTTCCCAAACGGATTCTGTACATGTGATTTGAAGCGTGGTGAAAGTGGATACTGGGTTTTGGGTGCGTGTTTGAACAGACATATACACATAATTAATAATAATAACATCTAAAGATGTTGATCTTGATGCTTTTTTTTTTTTTACACAACAAATTTTGTCCTAAATAAGCATAAAACATAAGGAAAGCAATCGAAAGTTTTCATTATAACGTTAGATGTGTGCATAAAGTGACACCTCTGTTATTTAATGTAATCAAACAAAAAAATCTAAATAAATGAGATTCATTCGTTGCTCTTTATTCGGAATGTGTAAGATATACAGTGAGAAAAAGATTTGATAACTTGATTCCATTTATTTATAATAGCTCATTTTAATAAGCTAAACTGTTTGCTAATGTATACTATTTATTTTTTGTCTTTTGTAATAAATAATATTAAAAATATTACAGTCCGTTTAACGGTTTATTTACAATGAAACAGCTCCAGAAGAACATATATAATATGGGGACTGAAGAAGAATATGGGGAGGAAGAAGATATCTTATTATGGTGGGCGTATCCCTTATTTTCACATCCCAATGTTGACAGGTATGCATTATATTGTGCAGTAAGAGACTGATTTGTAAGACTATTAACATTAATAATTTCGAAAGGGGTTTACCATTTAAAAGCAGCCTTTTATTCCACCTTTCAATAATGTTTCTAACAAAGCAGATTTTTTATACTCTACACAAGTGGTTTTCAAAGTGGACCCCTGGGGGGTCGTGGGCCAATGACAGGGGGTCGCTTGGAGATTTCCAAAAGTCAAATAAATTTTATTAAACCATTAGAACTACTATATTTTATCCAGAACCCAGAAAAGAGAAAATTAGTAGTTGATAGTTACATAAAAAACAACAACATGTAAATGAAAAGCCATCAGCCGCTCAATCATTTATTTTTATAGGATTGGTGTGTTTACGTTAGATTAACAACACAGCAGTACCTGCAGCAGATTGATTTTATATCACCAGGTTAAAGTCTCTGACACCTTTACAGCAATCAAATACATTAAAAATAAATACAGGCCACAACTGAACATTGAGAATGATCTCTGATTGGCGAGGTCTCTTTAGGTGAGGTTAATATTACATTCAAGAAATTAATAAATGACTACAAAATGATATGATCATTAGACTGTTTTTTGTGTTGTCAATATGCTTGTGTTTATATAGGCCTATTGTTGTGTGCACAATGCTTGTATATTTATAACCACCTCCGAGAAATATGGGGGTTGCGAGTAACTGGCATTGTTATTCTGAGGGTCGCGGGCTGAAAAGCTTGGGAACCCCTGCTTTACAACAAAGTTAGAATGCTATGCTTTGTGTACTGATTTATCATTTCCAATGTTGCCTAATTAAGGTAAAACTTCATCCCATTTCCCCCTCTGTCTATCCCAGTGCACAATTATTCCAATGTTTTTAGTTTTGTCCCTGAGATGCAACGTGTACTTTACAAGTACCAATTACAGCAATTTGTCAAGATAATTGAGAGTTTGTTTGGAACATCTGCTACAGTTTGAAGATTCTGGATGCAAGTTATAAGATTTAATTAAAGTGGGAAAAAGAAAATAAGTACAATAGGTTAAACTCCATATAGTATTTTTCTTCTGTCTACCTGATTAGATATTTCCCATCTCCACAAGGCCTCTGTCGCCTCAGCTCACTTCTGCTGAATCATGCTGTTTGAAAATGCTCTGGGGTCATACTAAACTCAATCTCCTTGGCAACCAGTTGTATGTCACCTTGTGACGTCACCACTTTGTTGAAAATAGCATTGCCCCCTGCTGGACAGTTATAAGTAGTGCAGCTCTTTTTTATTATTCACATATATCAGAGTTCCTGCAGGTTTCATAGTCAAATTTAAGACATTTTAGGACCTTTTTGAAACCATCATTAATAAAATTTAATTCGGTTTTTATATATATTATATTATAATTAGTTATTTCTTAGCCACACACTGAAATAAATAGTCAAAACAAGCAAACCCTAGTTGTCTGCATACACACTTTAACATACTGTAACTTATCGTAACGTATGCACAACAGTCTGTCCTCCCTGTATATGGAGTATAAATACACAGGCAGATTTTAAACAAATATTATTGTAAGGATGATAATTAAACCATGTTGGTAAATGGAGTTTGAAAGAGAGTTTTGTTGGTTTGTTTGGATTGTTGGTGATTGGATGCATGTTGGCCCGATTGAGTAGCTTTACAAGGACGTTGGACATAAGAAAATTAAGACCTGTTTATAATGTGTAGGTCTTACAATTTGAGACCTACAAGACAAAATTTCAGTGAATATAAGACTTTTAAGGCCTAAATTTTAGTTTTTGAAATTGAATACATTATAAGACCCCACGGATATCCTGATATATATGTGTTTGTGTGTGTGTGTGAGGCATATTGCAAATGTAACCCTTTTTTTTAACACTGAAAGGGTATTTCCAAAACGGAAGAAAAACACACTGCATATAGTCAAATTGTGCAGCTTTTCTGTTTGCATAATTGTTTCACTGATTGATGCACTTTATCAGAAAAAACTGGAAGTACACATTTAAAGCATAGCACTACTTATAATACTGTATCCCAGAATGCATTTGCAAAAAAAAAAACTGGAAGCAGTTTGAATTTACATAGCTTAAAATGGACAATATTGTTGTCAAGATAACCGTAATATGTTACTAGTAGTTCTCACAATCTGCAGTGAATGGTACACAAGTATTCCATTCCAGGCCTAGCAATACTCAAGAGCAAACATTTTCTTTTCTTTCCTCGTCTGATCAATTACTATGCAACCTACTATGAAAGTGTCTTTATAAACAGGACATATTATGTTATACCACCTAACAGCTCAATACCCATCAGAATGAACTTCTCTAGCTTGACTCATAAGTAGGCCCATAGAGAATCTGTGTGCACAGAAATACGCAGATTTTCAGCCCATCGAGTCAAATTTTTTAGCTGTGTGTAAATAAAAAATTTTTAGTTGTGAAATTAATTTCAGTAATAGTACTGACTAATGTTTATAATAAGATATCTTCTTCTTCCCCATATTCTTCTTCAGTCCCCATATTATATATGTTCTTCTGGAGCTGTTTCATTGTAAATAAACCGTTAAACGGACTGTAATATTTTTAATATTATTTATTACAAAAGACAAAAAATAAATAGTATAAATTAGCAAACAGTTTAGCTTATTAAAATGAGCTATTATAAATAAATGGAATCAAGTTATCAAATCTTTTTCTCACTGTATATCTTACACATTCCGAATAAAGAGCAACGAGATAGCACCCAGGTGCTCGCGGCGACCCAAGTTTGATTCCAGCCACCCCTATCTCTGCTCCCACACTTTCCTGTCTGTCAATCTTCACTGTCCTATCAATAAACGTGAAAACCCCTAAAATCATAATTATATTACTGACTAATATGAAAATGTTGATATGAGAGACTTGCTTGGTTTACCAAAAATAGATCTAATAGGATTTGCATTGTAAACATAAAAAACTGCTAAAAATGTATTATGTTTTTTATTTAACATACTAAGTTTTTAGTTATGATACACCCAAAATCATTCAGCATAAATCCGCAGATTTTTTTACAATATTCCGTGCAAAAAAAGCAAAAAATGTCAGCAGATTCACTCTGGCCCTACTCAGAAGTACAGAAAATAAGCCCATATCAAAAATGTGCATTTATTTTTCAACATGCCTGCAACCTCTGACCTCTCATCCTGTAGAACAGGCAAACTGGCAGGTCTTTTATTTTGAAACCAATCCCTGAGCATATGCACAGTCTGAGGATAGAACTGTACTTTATCCATCACTTATGCACCATTCCCTCTTGAGTTCTGTTATTCTTGCCACTAGCAAATCCCTGTTTCTCAAACTGACAGATGCGGGCCCGAGAGGCTGGTAAACAGCAGGCATTAGCATTAAGTCACTTCTAACTCTGGCACTACTGTGTATATATTCAAGTAAAACCCATATCGTGACGAATCCATTGTGAACTTACCTGGAAGTGAAGGATGATGGTCCAGATCAGTCCCAGTGTCAGCTTTGGGTTGCCGTCTGTGATGTCATCATTGCGTATATTAACTAATTTGACCTGTATTGATGCAAAAAACAAAAGTCATTAGTGTAAATCAAATGATATTTAACACACACACACACACACACACACAAACACACACACACGCACACACACACACACACACACACACACGCACACACTTTTAAAATATTCTAACATTGTTTGAATCTGCTGAAGAAGGGGAAAAAGCTGGAGCTGTTATTCAACCCAAGGACAGCTTTGGTGTTTGTCGTCCGCTTATGCTAACAGCTGTCATAAGCGATGTACTGTATATTGGGAGAAGGGTGCCGGTTGGCATTTTGTCTGGTTTAGGGACCCAGGGCTGGTGTGACAGGGGGACGAATACATCTATAACTCCAGGTTACGCTATCTCAAAACCAATTTTGTGGACTCATATATGAGACCGAGATCACAGACGTCCCAACAATTCATCTCTCACTCACATCACCAAATGTGAAATACATTAGTCAAAGTGAGGGTAGTCAGCATAAACACTAAAGGGGGACACATCCTTGCTAATATTAAGAATAATAGTAATCTTAAATTAACCCACCCATTCTTTGATATTAATGACATGTGTGCATAAAGGGCTGATAATCTGTGTATAGCAACTAATGACTGTTTTTGTGAGAGAAAAAGGGGAATGTATGTGTAAATACAGACCTGTCTCTGCTTGAGGAAGTCCAAGGCGATCTGGACATTCTGGAGTCTGTGAAATCGCATGCGACCCTTTTCCCTGGGCTGCAGGGGGGAAAAAAGGAAGAGAGAGAGAGAGAGAATGCAGATGAGTGCGCACTAATAATTCAGGCAAATTGGAGGTCTGTGTGAAAACAGCACTGTTTCATTAGCACAAGCCTGTAAGCAGCAGAAGCAGCACACTGAAAGATAACACAGCATCCTTTCTCGATCACGAGCGATTAATTCATCTTGTTCCAGAGTCAGAGGAAATAGTTAGCATACATATCATGTTAAATGTTGCCATTAGTAAACCATTCAGACTAATTACTGCATCACACATCTTGCTTGCTAACATCTCTACTAGCAGCTGACCAATAGAAATATGAAGAGTGTATGATATAGATGGCCGATATAATGACAGAATACTCAACTGTTCAAATGTTTGGGGCTGTTTCAGCGTTATATGCCTATCAAAGCAACCTTTTCTCAAACAATTGTACATATGTAAAACAGTAATATTGTGAAACTACTTTAAATGTTTTGTTTTTTAATATATAGTAAAGCCAATTTATTCGTGTGACGGCAAAGTTGAATTTTCAGCATCTGTGCTAAGGATATATTTTTGTTGAGGATGGAATCTTTGATCAATAAAAAGTCCATAATTGCTAAGTTGCAAGTAGAAATCTTCAGTTGAATGTACTTGAATTTACTGCACAGTCAAACTGATTAAAATAGTTACAGATTTTTTTTGTGCTGGCCAAAGACAAATCATGATTAATTGCATCCAAAATGAAAGCTTATTTTGACAAAATATATGTGTGTGTATTATAGATATATTTATTATGTATATGTAATACACACACATACATAAAAGCAAAACTATACAAAACAATTTTGTAACATACATATTTAAATTTATATATCATTTGTATCAAACACACATATATCTCATATTTAAATAAAAACAGATTTTTTCCCAAATATATGCATGAATTTGTGTATTTATATATACATAATAAATACACAGTCCTACACACACATATATATTACGTCAAAAACTTTTAATTTGGGTAATTGTTATTTGGGGCAACACAGTGACTCAGTGGTTAGCACTGTAGCCTCACAGCAAGAAGGTCGCTGGTTCGAGCCCTTGCTGGGTCAGTTGGCATTTCTGTGTGGAGTTTTCATGTTCTCAGTGTTGCCGTGGGTTTCCTCCGCGTGCTCCGGTTTCCACCACAGTCCAAACACATGTGCTATAGGTGAGTTAAACAAACTACTGTAAATTGGCTGTAGTGTACGTATGTGACTGTGTATGGGTGTTTCCCAGTGCTGGGTTACGGCCGGAAGGGCATCTGCTGCGTAAAACATACTGTATGCTGGATAAGTTGGAGGTTCATTCCACTGTGGTGACCCCTAATTAATAAAAGGACTAAGCCGAAGGTGTGAATGAATGAATAATTATTCATTCTTTCATTTTCTTGTCGCTTAGTCCCTTTATTTATCTGGGGTCGCCACAGCGGAATGAACCGCCAACTTATCCAGCATGTTTTTTTACGCAGCGGATGCCCTTCCAGCTGCAAACCATCTCTGGGAAACATCCATTCACACTCATCCACACTCATACACTACGAACAAATTCCACACAGAAATGCCAACTGACCCAGCCGAGGCTCGAACCAGCGACCTTCTTGCTGTGAGGAGAACGTGCTACTCACTACGCCACCGTGACGCCATATGAATAATAATGTTAAATGTATTTAGAGTCATTTGTGCCCAGCACTAATATTTCTACCCCAAACATTTGAACAGTTTAAACACTTACCCAAAATAAATAATAGATTAGAATCATTATATTCTTTAACTGGCAGAATGAGCAAATCCAGGAACAACTATTGGTTAATTTCATCAATCTGTGATAGAAGTTGACATGACTAATCATCTCCAAATCTCATGTCATCAGACTAACAACCCTGGCCAAAATATCGGTCTCTCACTCCTCTCTATGTAACAGATTCACACACCCGTACGTGCAAAGCATGCTCACTATCACACAAAACTGCAGCGGCGTGTAAAGCAAACCTGCAAACAGGTGAGCAGAAAATCCCACAACAGGGCAAACGTGTCATCAGAGTCGATAAGAGGAGGTGTTGGAAGCACTGAGGTCAAGTGTTTATACAAGGCGAGGTCTCTCGGACCAAATTTAAAAGTAATCAGATTACGTCCGGCATCATGAATTATGCGTCGGTGTACTAGACGTTCCCCTCTGCATATTCATGACATTGACCTGTCCTTTGAGTCCACGCCATGCAGTGTACAGAGCTGACTGTGTGTTTGTATGGGAAAGGGGGGTGGGGGGAATCACACGTACTCCCTGAGCTCCATCCTCATCCTCCCCACCCAGCAGGATGAGCGGTGGCGCGCGGGACACTGATGTCCTCCGCAGAGTCGACACGCCCTTGTGCTGATGACATCAGAGACGGTCACAGAGAGAGGATGAAGACAGAAACAGTGTTGAATGGCTGACACACGTACCAAACAACAGTTCAAATAAATCAAAACAAGATGAAGGGAGAGAGTGAAGCAAAACAACAAACAAAAACAGCAAACCAAAAATGGTTATAAGTAGGGCTGCATAATATTGGAAAACTCTGAGATTGCCACATTCAGTATTTCAGCGATATGAATAGAATTTGACAATATGACTTAAGTAACAGTTTGAAAAGATTTCAGAATTTGACATTGACTGGGATGATTTTGTAAGGGAGTACATCTATATAAAATCTAAAAAAAAAAAAAAAATACACAAAATCAAACAAATTAAAAGCAAAGATGAAAACAACAGACCAAAGATATAAACGAAATAAACAGTGCTTTATAGTTTTCAGTGGAATCTAACAATATAGAGGTACAGAAATTCAATTATCTGATCTAAAATAGCACTTAATAAATAAGTAAACGCAATTAATCTTTGTTTAAGTAAACAACTTTATAATCTCTTCTTAAATCTTACAGTCACAGGCCTTAAAAACACATCTAGTGTAAATAAAAATCTTCTATACTATTAGATTATGGTTAAATTCATAATGGCTCCACAGATGGTGTTCTGAACTGTGGTTCATGGTTAATTATATTCCCAAGATGACTTTGCAGATCCTGCGATGTGACTATTGCAGATGCAGATTGTGATTTTGATGCTGAAATGATATATTGTGCAGCCCTAGTTAAAAGATTAGTTCACTCCAGAATTGAAATTGATTTGCTCAACCCCTTGCTATGCAAGATGTCCATGTCTTTCTGTCTTTAGTCAAAAATAAATGAAGGTTTCAGTGAAAAACATAGTGGAGCACAAACAAAATAAAAGGGACCAACAGGTTTAAGGTCTAAATTATAGTCTCTGCAGCTCTACACAAAGCCAGCAATAAGGAGTATCTACTAGAATGATCAGCCATTAAAAAAAATATATAATAAAAATACATGATGTATAGTCTGTATTGTACTGTTAGTAGGCATGGGCCGGTATAAGATGGTGACACATGATAACCTTGGATAAAAATACCACGGTTTGACGATATTGTGATTACTGCTCTAAAAAAAATATTCTTTTTAAGTGTCTGGGTGAAAAACACATATTTTATTTTGAGAAACATTTAAAGGGGTGTTCCAGAGTGTATTTTTAAAGCTTGGTTGGGTTTATGGGGTGCAAAGCAATGTGTGCTCATGCTTCAATTGTGAAAAATCACATTATTTTTTCACATATCTTACTTTGATTATATACAGCTACTCAGCTAACATGGAAACGACTGTCATATTTCCTAATTCCTGTGAAAGGCCCGCCCTCACGAGGCTCTGATTGGTCAGCTAACATAATGTGCTGAGATTCGCAGATCAGCTCCATGTCGCCAGGAAGCACCCTGCTATAATGTTACAGCACATCTGGCCACGCCCCTTAACTGCACAGGGTGTATGTTAGTAACCTGAAGGGTTTATGACATCATTAACCTGTATATATTTTTGTTGTAATCCTCAAACTTTATTCGCTGTAGGCTTTGCTAAGCTAACCTTTACATTAAATGCCTTACATTTAGAGATGTTGTTTATGTTCACCTAGCTACATTACACATCAAGTAAAGTTTAAAATGTCCGGCTAAATATTACGGTATTACATAAAATTTGGACGGTGTTTAAAACCCTGGGACTACAGATGTAAAATAGCTTTATAGCTAACTCTGGCACAACAGGTCATGTTGTACAGGGTGGGCCATTTATATGGATACACCTTAATAAATTACATAGACAATTGCCTTCAGATGACCTCAAAGATAAAAGACTAAGGCCCACGATGACCAATCCACTTTTCAGGAAACTGTATTCAGGAAACCATTCCCATTTTATTAAGGTGTATCCATATAAATGGCCCACCCTGTACACTGTCTCTGTATGTATGCATGTATAAATAAATAAATAAATAAATAAAGAAAGAAAGAAAGAAAGAAAGAAAATACAATACAATACTTTTTACAAAGAGATATGCTTTTACTGTACTTGCTCTGTCATGTGTGCCCAAGAACTAAAGGGAAAGTTCATCAAGAACATTATTTACTCGCTCTTCACATGTTGTAAACCTGTTTGAGTTTCTTTCTTCTACTGAAAACAAAAGAAGGCCTTTTAAAGAAAGCTTGAAGACTATAATCACTGACTTTTAAAAGAAGAAAAAACTAATTACTAAGGAGGTCAGTGGTTACAGGTTTCCAGCTTCCTTTAAAATACGTTCTTTTGTGTTTAAGAGAATAAAAAACGTAGACAGGTTTGAGACAGGTGAAGAAGGGGAAGTAAAAGAACAGAATTTTCAGTTTTGAGTGAATTTTCACATTAGCACATAAGGTTGTCATGAGACTGTATTCCCACTATATGTCCACTATATGGAGAAATTCATGGACTCTTTTATTAGTAAATGATCAGGACTATTTTAACTCTGGAGTGAACAAATCCTTTAAAATCATAACATCAAATGAGAGAACGAAATCGAGACAGAGAAATTAAGAAAGAGAGAGAGAGAGAGAGATGTGGCAGGTGGTGTGTCAGCAGTCTGCTTTGGTTAATCCACCCGTCAGTTAGTCTGCCCCAGTGCATCATGGTCCCCAGCCATCGGAGTGGGCAAGACTGAGTGCAGAAATAATGTACTAACGCAGACGTCATTCCTACATGCTGCGCTGCATGTCAGACTCAGCTATTTCTCTGCTGCAAGGCATGTATCTGCATTTGGCGGCATCAGCAACAAGCCAGGACGCTTCATGACATTAGCCTAAGCCCCAGGTCAACTCATGTGACGTCATCTCCAGGTAGCATGCTGGCTGTGAATAGCATTATGGAAAATACTGCAGATCTCTGCCACATTAATGACCTGAGACAACTGCATAAAGCACTGAAATCTAATTTGTATATAACCTTGTGTATGTGTGTGTGTGTGTGTGTGTGTTAAGGTGATGGTGTCTGTGCTCTCACCAATGTGACACCGGACAGCACCTCCAGCAGGGAAATAAGGTTATGTCCGTCCCTTAGATCCTCATACAGGTCTGTGATGTGTTTCCGCACCTGGAGAGAGAGAAAGGGAGTTAAATGCCTTTAATGTTAAATGAAGTTTGTTGAGATCTTAACACAGGAATGAGGAGATCCTAACACAGGAATCAGAGAGTGAAATTTAAACTTTAAGACTCTTTCTATACATTTTAAGACCTGATCGGTACTTTAGGTTTCAACCGCTAACTGGTGACATTTGAACTTTATATTTACCAAATACTGACTGTAAGAAACTAATACTGAACTAAAATGTTATTCATGTACTGACTAAAAATGCTGATCCAGCAGGTGGTTTCTGTAACGCAAGGACAAACAAAGCAGCATGATGTCAAATCTAGCAGGATTTGACCAATTTCATAAACGACACAGCATCTCAATATTCACAGATTAAATCTTTAGCATACTGACATAAATGTAATACCTTGCAAAATAGCATTTAAGATACCTTTAAATACTATTTAAGGGCCTAAAATTTAACTGAATTGATTTATCAACATTTAATACTTTTTAAGACCCTCGGACACCCTGTAACAGAATTTAAAAGCCTAAAGACCATTTTGAGGGATGTAAACGATAACAATGGTTCAAACGTACTTCCTGTTTTACATTTTTAATTTAAATTAAAATTTTTATTTACATTCTTAATCCGAAAAGAGCCACATATTGATAAATAATGTTATGATGGCTGTTTTAACACTAAGTTATGACTGAATTGCCACTTGTTACGGTCATAAAATAGTTTGATAACAAACAGGAAATGTTCATGAGCCTATGACATGACCACACTGAAATGGTCTATATGTGACCCAGGGTCATAAAACCTTGTTGAACCGGTATATTTATAGAAATCGTCAAATATACGTTGTATACTCTGAGTCAAAATTATACATTTTTCTTTTAAGGCAAAAATCATTAGTATATTAAGTAAAGAATCAAGCCTTTTTTAATGTTTCTTTCAAAAAGCTTTTTGATTAGTGATATACTGTACATGGCTAAGAACTTCATTTGCTCAACTGATTTTCTCAGTATAAATTTTTTACTCTCAGATTCCAGATAATCAAATAGCAGTATCTCCGCCAAACATTGTCCGATCTTAACCCTTTAACTACTCCACCAAGAAAAAAAAAATGTTTGGATTACTGCCGATGTCGCTAGTTAACACACTCAATGGAGTTTTTTGAACACATCCCATAATTTCTAAAATATCAGCCTCTACTAAATGGTTGATATGCCGTTTATGGTAAAAGTACCACAATTAATACATATACGTACTATGAAAAATCTGAAAATATAAAGTGCAACAGCAATTCATATTTTTTTATTATTCAAAATAAAACATTTTTGATTACTAAATCTTTGAATACCATCTTTATTTCTGAAGAATGCCATCAAATATATTTCAGATTCTCATTTAACATGTTTTCTTGTTTGTTTGTTTTTTACAATAAAACCAAAATCATGTGTACTAGGGCGAAAGGATTATGTTTGTTTGATTTCTTTTGTAAACCAACAATGCGGTGTGTGTAAACCATTATGTAAAACAGTCATTCTTTAAAGTACTTTAACAGTCATTATTTAAACAGTAAAAACATGGTCAACCGTTTGGTAGAGCGGCAGTCAGAAGGTTAACATACCACACATCTTCAGAAAGCTTATTTATTTCGATTTTAGATGCTGTAGAATATCAGTTTCTAAAAATCTACCCTTATAACTGGTTTTGTGGTAACATATCAAGACTGAAATGAATAAGTTTTTGTTCAATTGTAAATAAAAGCAGAGAATTTTTTTCCCACAATGATGCCTCTTGTACATCGGCTTATAATCTTTTGGTAACAGTCTGTGTAATTTCCAGTAAAAAAAAAAAAAAGAAAAGAAAAAGAAAGAAAAAAAAGTTGAATAAAAGTAACAGTTTGCCATGGGTATGAATAATTTCAGGCTTGACTATGTGACCCAAGCATGTAGTGGTCTTAAAAATGTTCTGTTACAGTAAACTGTATTTAAATGTCAGTTGTTTTAACAAAAGCAAGCCGTAAAGTCTCTGTATTTAAAGGCAACTTATTAAGAACAAAATTTTGTATAATAAAATACTTAATGCTTAAACTGTACTGCGGTAATCTGGCCAGCAGAGGGCACTAGAGTCATTGAGATGAGGCGGTAAACATGCGACACAAAAAACACTGAGGATCCTGAAGTTCTTCAGTGTACACACAATGTGTCTGTGGATTCAGAGACCCTAAGCTCTAAACTGCAGATTCAACACAGCTGCTTCCCCACAGGGCCACAGAGGAACCATCTGCCGAGTATAAAAGAACATCCTGACTGAACTTAGTGCCTCCATACTCTCCATTTCTGTTCTTTTCACCCCAAATCAAACCAGAATGCATCAAACCGAAATATATTTTTTTATTATTTTCAAATATAAAAAGGTTTTATATTATGGTATTTCACTATACTTTTACGTTAATGTTTTGCTTCATCAAATAAATGCAGATTCGGTGTGCATAAGAGAGTTCTTTCAAAACAAACAAATCCCAATTTTTTAATTGAAGGTGTACATTATATTGTTATGTTGCTGTATGTGTTATATTATATTATTTTATTTGATATTATATTACAAGGAATAATTCATGCACAGTCAAGGTGATGCAGCCTTTGTCAGGTTTTTTTTTTTTGTCCTTTGTGTGCAGAAATTATCTAACAAGCAGCTCAATAGAGAAACGAATAGTGAAAGCTTATTTGCTTCAACCGTTTCATTTTGTCTTGCTTGAGAGAAATACAATGTAGTTTTTATGTTAATAATGTATGCATAAAATTATTCCGACATCCCATAATATATAAAATGTGCAGTATAAAACCAAATTTACAACAAAAAGACATTTTAAAGACACAATCCTGACATGTCTTGAAACTCAACATCTGAATGTCTTGAGGTGCAGCAATAAGCAGTCTACTGAAATATAAGAAAATAACATGCACAAATGATGTCCGCTTCACATTGTGGCTGCATCACCACCATTATATTTGTATTATATTCAGAATTTGATTAATTAATAACTGAAACAGGAAATTAACGTGAGAATTACTAGCATGACAGTTACCGTATGTAAAACTTGACAATAATTTTCCATTTTTAAATTTTTTATTTTTTTGTCTTTTTGTTTGAGAAGACTTTTTCCGTCCATAACAGCAAAAAAAATCCATGAAAGTTAACATTTTACAACATTCTTCAAAATGTCTTCGTTTTTTTAATAGAACTCAAACAGGTTTAGAACAGGTGGGGGGGGAGAATGAATGGTAACAGCATGATCATTTTCAGGTGAACGATCTTGTGCTTCAGTGGAAACAAGAACATCTAATAGTCTGTTTAAAGTGTTCACATGATCAATGGCATAATAAAGCAGTTTCCACACTCCGCTTAACACAAAGTAATAATAATAATTCATTTTATTTAATCGTGCCATTCTAGACACCTTACAAAACACTCATAAAAAACGGTAACAAATAGTAAACAATAGGGCTGTGCAATTAATCGCAAAAAAATAATAATAATAAAAAATAAAAAACGGCAATTTAAGCACATGCAATTTCTAAATCGCAAAGACTGCAATTTTTTCTATTAATTTATTTAGATTTTTGTTCACGTGCGCATGATTTTAATATGTTAACCAATCAGAGCTGACGCAGCACACCGGGCAATTACAGCTAAACTGAGCGGGAGAAAGATGTTAACCAATCAGAGCTCACTCCGCGCACGACGAAGTTGAGCGGGAGAACCGAATAGGTGGTTTTGATTTACGTTAGTTTTTATTTATTGTTATGACTGGAATTGAGGTTAGTTCATCTTTATTTTTTCATATTGTCTGTTCTTAAGATAATTTATTACAGTTTTGTTTATCAAGCAGTGAGTGTTATGTGTTCAGTATGTGTTTAACTAGAGCTGAGGTTAGTTAATCTTCATTTATTTTATGTTGTCTGTTTTAAAGACAATTTTACTACAGTTTTCTTTATTAAACTTAATACCATGTTATTTCATTGTGAAATGTTTTGTTATTTACTTTTTGTGTACTGAATACATTTAGAATGCATGTTTGTAGTTTGTTTGACAAAGCAAAAACAGTTGCCAAAATCGCTAATAAAATCGCAAATCGCAATATTGATTAAAATAAATAAATAAATAAAATAATTTAAAAAAAATAAAATAAAAAAAATCGCAATGTTTATTTTGCCCATATTGCACAGCCCTAGTAAACAACACCTGAAATCAGTTTAAAAATATAAAAAAATGAATAAATATAAATATACCAATAATGATGATAGTCATAAGAAGGCTTTTGAGGAATAAAAGGGTGTAGTTCACTCAAAACTGAAAATTTACTCACCCTTGATGAGTTTTTTTTTCTTCTGTTAAACAGAAAATAAGATATTTTGAAGAAATCTGAAAGCCTGTAACCATTAACTTCCATAGAAGGAAAAATAAATATAAAAGTCAATAGTGACAGGTTTCCAACATATTTCAAAATATCTTCCTTTTGTGTTGAACAAGATTTCAAATAACTAAAGGTCTAGATAATAAAGACAAAATGTACATTTTTGGGTGAACTATGCCTTTAAGATGAGATTTAAAGTGTGAAGGCTATTGCTGTTGCTTATATCAAAGGTGAGAAGAGTTCAATAGCAGAGTAATCACTTCTTTCCACTTCTCTCTTATGTCATTTCAGTGTTTATCACAGGTGTACATGTATTATCACGGGATGCCTTGTTTCCAACGGCACAGAAAATAACAGACTATAACCAAGCGCTGGAGAAATACCCATGTGAACATTTCACAATCAAATGTCTCTCTTCCTTTTTAGTTCGCAGTTGTTCATGTAGACATTATTGTGTAAACCCACTCAAACCAGCTGCACATTTCTGCAGTGAGGTCACTGTTTATTTTACAAGTGCAAACACACATGACCGACATGAGACAAACTACACACACTGCTTTTAGTCAATGTAACCCTGCCTGAGGGAAATGTCTGTTCACCTGTCAGAGACGGAGAGAGATGTGTCAATATAAACGCTAACAGGTATCACCACCTACTTACTGTCTGCTAATGAGGCTCATGACAAGCTATGTGTGCTATGCTTTAACTATCAAAGAGAGCTATTTGAATAATTGCAGACGTCTGGAAATAAGTTTCAGAGAGCTTCCACTGAGTGACAGGTCTGTGAGATTTTGAGGATCGTGAGCGGATTGTGACAGTAGTATTTTTAATGTCTAGGAGCAGCTCGGCCTGTTATGAACGTTGCTCCACACAATCTCCATTTCTCTAAGAGTTTGTCTTTTATAAGCATCTGAAAATGTACAAGCCAATTATGCTATAATGAATATGTTTTCTAAGTATGTTGTCAATAAAAGAGAAAGGTTTCATTAATTAATTTATTTATTTTTATATGGTTTAATGTGGTTATTAATGGTTAAATATTAATAACATGTAATAAAAGTATTTAATAATATTTAATTTAATAATAAAACAAAGCGTTTAGAAATTTGCCTCCTATATATAGGGTGACATAATAATAATAATAATAATAATAATAATAATAATAATAACAAAAAGTCTATAATAGACTAATAGATAATATTAATAATAATAATAATAATATTAATAATAACTAAGTCTGTTGTCAAAAAAAGAAAGGTTTCATTAATTAATTAATAAATTTTTTTATGGTTTGATATGGATAATTAATGGTTTAATATTAATAATATTTTATAATAATATTTAATGATATTTAATTTAATAATAAAACAAAGCGTTTAGAAATTTGCTTGCTATATACATAGGGTGACATAATAATAATAATAATAATAACAATAATAATAATAATAATAATAATAATAATAATAATAATAATAATAAAGATTGCAATGATAATAATAATAATAATAATAATAATAATAATAATAATAATAATAATAATAATAATAATAATGATAATGATAACAATAATAACAACAATGATAACAACAACAACAATAATAATAATAATATAGATTGCAATAATAATAATAATAATAATAATAGTAATAAAAATAACAATAATAATAATAACAACAACAACAATAATAATAATAATAATAATAATAATAATAATAATAATAATAATAGGCGCCACGGTGGCGTAGTGAGTAGCACGTTCGCCTCACAGCAAGAAGGTCACTGGTTCAAGCCTCGGCTGGGTCAGTTGGCATTTCTGTGTGGAGTTTGCATGTTCTCCCCGTGGTTGCATGGGTTTCCTCCGGGTGCTCCGGTTTCCCCCACAAGTCCAAAGACATGTGGTACAGGTGAATTGGGTAAGGCTAAATTGTCCGTAGTGTATGAGTGTGAATGAGTGTGTATGGGTGTGTTTCCCAGAGATGGGTTGCGGCTGGAAGGGCATCCGCTGCGTAAAACAAATGCTGGATAAGTTGGCGGTTCATTCCGCTGTGGCGACCCCGGATTAATAAAGGGACTAAGCCGAAAAGAAAATGAATGAATGATAATAATAATAATAATAATAATAATAATAATAATAATAATAATAAATCTCTTCACTATAAAAGAGATTCCACGACTGTCATCCCCTTTTTGATACAGTCCAAGCGTGTGCACAGTACAAGCAAGCGTCTTTTAGCTCAAGATTAACTCAGCCCCGGTGTTATAGGAAACGATACAGGAAGTCAGTTGTACCAACAGTTATCAGATTGTATAACCAAAGTCTTTTTAGATGAATTATGCAGAATTGTAATAGCATTGATACAGTAGATATGGACTAGTGTCTACTCGTTGTTTGAAACTAAGGTGTGCATTATGAATGTAATTTTATTATTAATAAAATTACCTTTTAATATACAGAATTTATTTTATAATATGAAAAGCTCTGCTGTGACATGTGAATTTCCCTTTGAGATTAATAATAATATTAATAATAAAAACAACAACAATAATGTTAAATTATATTTTATTCTAACATATTATACATAACAAATAATACATATTATACAATTACATAATATATAATTTGTATTAATACTTGTAATACTATTACTTTGTAAAATAAAATGCCCTATTATTTTATATTAGTATAATAACAAAAATATCAATAATAATTATTATTTTTACTGTTTTTTAAAATATATAAATAAGATAAAATACCTTTCTGTTCAGTATTTGTAATACTTAATTTTAGTAATTTGATTAAAATATAATCAATAATAATAATTTAACACAAATATATTTTTGAATTAATTATATTAAATAATAAATACTTGTTAACTCAACAGATATTTTAATCGACAGTATTATATGATAAGAAAACCAGTTAAAAACTAAAGATTAAAAACATATTTATGGATCGTATAATTCCAGTAGAGACACAAGCCATTGACAAGTGTGGCAAAGTCATTGAATATTTCAGGCCCTGTATCTCTGTTTTGTTTGATAATTTTTTGCGATATGATTGAACTGGGGCGCCACGGTGGCGCGTGAGTAGCACGTTCGCCTCACAGCAAGAAGGTCGCTGGTTTGATGCCCGGTTGGGGCAGGTCCCGGTTGGGCCAGTTGGCATTTCTGTGTGGAGTTTGCATGTTCTCCCCGTGGTTGCGTGGGTTTCCTCCGGGTGCTCCGGTTTCCCCCACAGTCCAAAGACATGCGGTACAGGTGAATTGGGTAAGCTAAATTGTCCATAGTGTATGTGTGTGAATGAGAATGTATGAATGTGTTTCCCAGAGATGGGTTGTGGCTGGAAGGGCATCCGCTGCGTGAAACAAAATGCCGGATAAGTTGGCGGTTCATTCCGCTGTGGCGACCCCGGATTAATAAAGGGACTAAGCTGAAAGGAAAATGAATGAATGAATGATTGAACTGCATTTATTAAAATAAAAACTGTCTGTCATCTCTGTCATAATATAAAGAGGTACCAAAAGGTCACATGAGGCCTAGTAACTCCCTAGCATCTAACATTACAGCAGCACAGTGTAAACGCGTCTCATTCCCTACACTCTGACCTACATTACAGTAATACCAGCAGAGTTATGAGGTCACTATCTCTAGCCTCATAACTCCGGCCCTTCTGTGGCTGCTGGTCATCTGTCCTGCCCTTCAAATACCCAGCATTCTTTGCTCTCCTGTTCTGCAGTCAGTGGGACAAGAGATACAGAGGATTAACAGACACGCATTTATAGTTGTGGCACATGATAACATGCCAAACTCTCCTCAGAGTCATACAGACAAAATACTGACAAGACTCTTTTGTCATTGAGTTAAAAAAAAAAAAAAACAATAATAGGATCGATACAATTGTTCTTTTTTTAAGATTTACACCTCCTACGTGAAAAAAAATTACAGTAATTCTATAGTAAATACAATAGTGTTTTTAGTAAAGTGTACTATATTGCATACGTCATAGTATTTCGATCTCTATTGCATACAGTACCTACACTCACCAGACACTTTGTTAGGTACACTTGTCCAACTGCTCCTTAACACAAATTTCTAATCAGCCAATCACATGGTAGCAACTCAATGCATTTAGGCATGTAGACATGGTCAAGCCGATCTGCTGCAGTTCAAACCGAGCATCAGAATGGGGGAGAAAGGAGATTTAAGTAACTTTGAACATGGCATGGTCATTGGTGCCAGACGGGCTGGTCTGAGTATTTCAGAAACTGCTGATCTACTGAGATTTTCATGCACAACCATCTCTAGGGTTTACAGAGAATGGTCCGAAAAATGAGAAATTATCCAGTGAGCGAAATTCTGTGGGCGCAAATGCCTTGATGATGCCAGAAGAGAATGGTCAGACTGGTTCCAGTTGATAGAAAGGCAACAGTAACTCAAATAACCACTCGTTACAACAGAGGTATGCAGAAGAGCATCTCTGAATGCACAACACGTTCAACCTTGAGGCAGATGGGCTACAGCAGCTGAAGACCACACTGGGTGCCACTCCTGTCAGCTTAGAACAGGAAACTGAGGGTACAAGTCGCACTGGCTTAACAAAATTGGACAATAGAAGATTGGAAAAATGTTGCCTGGTCTGATGAGTCTCGATTTCTGCTGTGACATTCGGATGGTAGGGTCAGAATTTGGCATCAACAACATGAAAGCATGGATCCATCATGCCTTGTATCAACAGTTCAGGCTGGTAGTGGTGGTGTAATGGTGTGGGGGATATTTTCTTGGCACACTTTGGGCCCATTAGTACCAATTGAGCAAAGTGTTAACACCACAGCCTACCTGAGTACTGTTGCTGACCATGTCCATCCCTGTATGACCACAGTGTACCCATCTTCTGATGGCTACTTCCAACAGGATAACACGGCATGTCATAAAGCGCAAATCATCTCAGACTGGGTTCTTGAACATGACAATAAGTTCACTGTACTCAAACGGCCTCAACAGTCACCAGAACTCAATCCAATAGAGCACCTTTGGGATGTGGTGGAATAGAAGATTCAAATCATAGATGTGCAGCCGACAAATCTGCAGCAACTGCGTGATGCTATCATGTCAATATAGACCAAAATCTCTGAGGAATATTTCCAGTACCTGGTTGAATCTATGCCACAAAGGATTAAGGCAGTTCTGAAGGCAAAAGGGGGTCCAACCCAGTTCTAGTGAGGTGTACCTAATAAACTGGTGAGTGTATAGTGTACTGATAAACTGTATCAAATACTGTAGTATATTTTAGTTTTTATTACAGTGAACAGTGGTGTATTGTATTGTAGTGTAATATTTACAGTGTAAAACCACAGTATTTTCTAATTTGTTAATATTACTATAGCTGTTGTTTTGCCATAACAACTATAGAGTTACCAACAGATTATTTAACAGAACACACAATTCTTGCATGTTGTCCCAAGAAAAATCTATTAATTTAACTAAAGAAATTTAAGTGGATTGAACATAAAACAATTATGTTGTCCCGAAAAAATATCAAGAATTGAGTTGTTTCAGCTCATTCTAAATAAGTAGTTTAAACAAGCAGTAAAAGTAATTTGCGTAAAGATCAGTCTCTCAGGCTTCATTTACACTACAGTATTTTTGTTTCAAAATGCACAATTTTACAGTTATGTCTGACTACTCTGGATTTTAATTTGAAAACCTTTCAAGTGTATCAGTTTCAGTGTAGACTAACCAAAATGCACACTTTTACAAACAAAGGCATGCTTGATCACATTCGCTCCCTGACTGGCTCTTCTAGACCAGCGCTTCCTTCCCTGATTCGTCAAGCCCTGATCATATGACCATTCCGAGTTTTCTTTCATTTTTGATACGCTCTCAAAATCAAAAAACATTGAGAAAGTGCATCCTGAATGTTTTTTTTAAATGCCACAATGTTTTGCTTTTATTGTGAATTTACATAAATAAATAAAAAACAATAATAACAATTTTGTCATATTCTTATATGTAGCACTAATTATTGAGAAACTAAGAGTGTGTGTGAACAGAACCCGAGATTTCAGTGTCTGTCTTAAGTTAGTGTGTGTGAGTAAAATTAAACAACACACCTATTCACCATGTGCTTATTAGAATACATACAAAACTACATTATAATATATCATGTTTAATAAAAGAATTTGTATTATAAATATTATTAATACAATTATTCACAACTGTGTTTATGCAAGTCTGTGACATTTCAGGGCACAAATGTGTATAATGACATGGGAATGAAACAGGTATTACAAGAAGGTGATGAATACAAAACAAAAACTAATCTGTCTGTGTGACCTTGTTTTGTGACCTTGTAAACCAAATAAATTTTGACCTTGTGGGGCCATATTTTGGTCCCCATGAGAGCAAACACCTCATAGATCACAGAATTTTGAAGTATTTTGAAAATGTAGAATTGCAGATTGTTTGCTGTGAGGGTTGGGTTAAGAGGTACGGTTAAGATAGGTGGATAGACTATTCAGTTTGCACAGTACAAAAATCCTTCCAGCTATGGAAGTCCCCATACTGTAAAAACTGCTGTTCGTGTGCATGTGTGTGTCTTGAGTAGGACTGGGGCCAAGTAGCCAGCAGGCCTTATCATCATGCAGTGCAGCAGAAAGGACAAAAATAACCAGCGTGTTGGACTGTACCTTTATGAGATGTTTGTTGACCCATTTTGTGAAAGTTTTCTTCTGCACCCGGTCTCGTTCATCTGAGAAGAGAGAGATACAGAGGAGGAAACAGCAGAAAACAAGAGGAAGAGGCAAGAAGGGGGAGGAAAAGAGATTGGGTTAGTTATGTAATGCAGGAGGAAGACTACAGCACAATCTTACAGCTCTGTATGGTTCAAGCATCCTACCAATCATGATTCAAACAGCCTGAATTTAACAGAAAATTCCTGATAGTGTATTAATGATCAATATATGAATAGTGGAAACATTACTTCATAGAAAGCCATGATGTTTATAGTAAGGCAATGAAATAAAATAAAATAAAATAAAATAAAATAAAATAAAATAAAATAAAATAAAATAAAATAAAATAAAATAAAATAAAATAAAATAAAATAAAATAAAATAAAATAAAAAAATTAAGTAAAAATTATATTAAAATTAAATTACATAAAAACAATTTAAATTAAAAAATTTAATTAAATTAAAAAATCAAATTAAATTAAAATACATAAAAATAAAATAAAAATGATTATATAATTAAATTAAATTAAAAATAATTAATTTATAAATATTTAAAATCAAATAAATATTTTTCACCAAAATAAAGGCTCAGTTTCCCCAATTTATTTCTGCAGTTTTATTTTTAACACGAATATTATTACTACAATAAATATGATAGCAACCAAAACACAAAGCATTGCAATATTTATAGAAAGTAAAACAATTTAGAAAGTCAAGTTATTAACTGAAATCCAAAATTCCCCAACATCAAACAACATGCAGTACTGCCATATAAGCAGCCATATATCAGCTACATTTGCGGAGGTTTGGTAAAATTGGAAACTAGGCTGACAGTTTAAAAAAAGAGCAGTTAATAGGTTCATTACATTATCACCTGACCTAAATTCTCCACAACTACTCCAACATTCAGGAGACTGACAAAATCACACATGAATAACGTCCTCAATCTTATCTAATTCTGTACAAGTGGTCAAAATCAATGCTGAGATAACAGTGCTGATCTGACACCCCATGCCATGAATGCAAGCACTGTCTCAATACAAATGCAAACAAGGAAATATGGGTAGGATGCTTTGACTGGAGACGTGAGCTGTTGTGTTTCTTATCCTTAACATTGCAGAGCGGTGACGCAGTCAAGCACAGAATGAAAATTAATCACACAGTCCTGCTGTTTTATGAGTTACACATTACACACATTTATCAGCCTCTTTCTTTGGCCTCGTACTGAGTCTATAGTTGATGTGGTTGCTATGGAGAGAAATACTAAGCAACCATGTGGTGCAGATGGCCCACTTACTCTGATAAGCACACACATAAACTCCTCCTCTAAAAATCGCTGTGTATGTAGATGCATATACATTATAAACAAACCTACAGCTTTTATTATAAAATGGTTTATTAAATCAAGTTTAAGCCACATATGAAGCTAGGAAATGTAGAAATGTGTGTAAAATGTTGATTTCATAAATGCGAAACAATGAGGGTAATAAACCTGGATGAGTAATTGGGAAATATGACAATGCATACTAAATATGTAGCATTTGATCTCACCATTATCTGAAGGCTGAAGTAATGAAAATCTGGATGAAACTGGAGCCAAATATCAACAGTAAAAACGTAATTTGCTGCAGTAGGAGAAGCCGTGTGAATCTTTTCTTCATTTAATAAATGACTTGTGCCTCAGAAGACAATCCTGACACGCAGTGAACGCGCGGTGGCGATTGAAGGTGTCAGAAGAGGAGCACAGACGCTCTTGATTCTGGAGGTCATTAATAATATAATAACACAACTACTGAAACGGTAAGGCGTTTTAGAATGACAAGAACAGCATTTCAGATGTTTTACGATGTGCTCAGCCTGCGGGTTTGTCCATTTACACACACTTTTATCATCACATGATCTCTTATAACAAAATCACATGAGCTTTTTTTTAATGCGCATACTGGAATTTATGCGGTAAAAGTGTTTACATCGCAGTTGCACATCTTTTCTCATCGAACAAAAAGTTTATTCTACTCTAATACTAGTTATGCGCTAGTTATGCTACTACTAGTTATGCGCATACATTTTTTTATGCGCATTTTTAAAATTTATGCGCATCGTGGCGCTTCAATCCACCGTTTTTTTATCCGCATATCCAAAATGCGAATAAAAATAGCTGAATGGAAACGTAGCTAATGAGGGTATAAAAAACCTGGATGAATAATTGGGAAATATGACAATGCATACTAAATATGCAGCATTTGATCTCACCATTATCTGAAGGCTGGAGTAATGCAAATCTGGATGAAAAAGACTCTGCTTTACTGCATTATAAATATATGTATATACAGTGGCCCCTCATTATTTGTTAATTACGTTCTTAAAATAGCCTGCAACAGGTGAAATCCAGTTCAGCAAAGTAGTCCGTTTTATTTTGAATAATTATAATAGATGTTTTGAGGCTGTAAAACCCCTCACTACAGGCATTCTCAGACAGACATTAACCTTTTCACACTATTCTCTCGTTTAAACACTCACGTAACTTCTACCTTCCTTTATCATGTTCAGAAGTCAAACTTTTTGTGCGATGGTTAGCATCTTCCTCTGCCTTTTGGATGCTAATGAAAGTGCCTTTGACAGTGCTGAACATTTGTCGACATTGTGGGGTTTGTTGGGGAGAAAACTTCCGAACATACAGTCTAGCACTTTAGTCACACTGCAAGAGATCGAAGATTGATTTAAATTTGGTAAGCTGACCACATTCTGTATTGTCCAGCAGATATGGCACGGAGGAGATTGATTGACACTAGCTATGTTTTCATCCAAAAATCCGAATGAACTTCATGTGCAAATCTGGATTATCGCATAAAAGACGTGCGAATAAAGCAGTGTTTCCTTCCAACCAGTCAAAGCGGACAAAATCGTCACTTCCTGATTAACTGGCACCAAATATCAACAGAAAAGCTTAATTTACTGCAGTAGGAAAAGCTGTGTCAATCTTTTCTTCATTTAATAAATGACTTGTGTCTCAGAAGGCAATCCTGACACGCAGCGAACAAGCGGTGGCGTTTGAAGGTTTCAGACGCGGAGCACAGACGCTCTTGATTCTGGAGGTCATTAATAATATAATAACACAACTACTGAAACGGTAAGACATTTTAGAATGACCAAAACAACATTTCAGATGTTTAACAATGCGTTCGGCCTGCTGGTTTGTCCATTTAGACACATTTTTATCATCACATGATCTCTTATAACAAAATCACATGAGCTTTTTTTAATGCGCATACTGGAATTTATGCACTAAAAGTGTTTCCATCGCAGTTTATGCGCATCTTTCTCATCGAAAAAAGTTTATCCTACTCAGTTATGCGCATACATTTTTTATGCACATTTTCAAAATTTATGCGCATCATGGCGTTTCCATCAACTGTTTTTTATACGCATATCCAAAATGCGAATAAAAATAGGTGGATGGAAACATAGCTACTGATTTACAGCCAGTCAGGAGGCAGAACACAATGCACAATGCGATGAAAAAAGCATGTCATATTGCACTAAAAGAATCAGCGAAACCGCAAGGCCATGAAAGGTGAATGTGTTACAGCAAAGGACCACTGCATACAAAATGGAAAATAGTTCTAAAAAGTATTTGTGTAATTTTTGATCAAATAAATACATATTGTTTCCCAGAGATGGGTTGCGGCTGGAAGGGCATCCGCTGCATAAAACAAATGCTGGATAAGTTGGTGGATCATTCCGCTGTGGCGACCCCGGATTAATAAAGGGACTAAGCCGACAAGAAAATGAATGAATGAATAAATACATATTGTCAGCATTTGGTTTAAATATATATATATATATATATATTATGAGAAAAGTAAACGCTATCTGACAATTTTACTATGATTTAAAAAAAAACAAAAAAAAAACACAATTCCATGTTCACATGGAACACAAAAACAGTTCACATACCATAAAATCTTGCTGGGCAAATTTAGAACAATAATCAATCATATTAAAATTCTGACATTTGGTTATATAAAAATTCTGCTTATGGGCCACAGTGTAGGCAAAAAAAATACTAATTATGCTACTAGCCAGAAGCGCAGGGAGAACATACCAACTCCACACAGAAATGACAACTAACCCAGCCGAGGCTCGAATCAGCAACCTTCTAGCTGTGAGGTGATTGTGCTACTCAAAGAGCCACCATGAAGCACCATCACTTATTATTTGTATTATTTTACTAAGTACAAGTGAGAGTGTACAGCGCCTAGACTGCAGCTCTGCACAAGACGTTTGGCCATAGGAGAAATGGCTGAGAAATGGCCCAATTGAGTCTGGTTTCTCTCAAGGTTTTTTAATTCTTCACTTTCGCCAATTGGTGAAGTTTTTTCCTCGCCACTGTTGCCATTGGTTTGCATGTTTGTGACTTGTAGAGCTGCGCATCGATGGATTACTCTTTAGTGTTTGGACTCTCAGCAGTGAATATTAAACCACACTAAATTGAACTAAACTGAACTTCAACACTGAAAACTGGACTGACCCTGTTTCAATTTTTTATAATGCATGTGAAGCTGCTTTGACACAATCTACATTGTAAAAGCGCTATACAAATAAAGATGAATTGAATTGAGTGTGTTTGGTACATTTTTACAAATTTCACTATTTTGATTTTCATGAAAAGCAATTTTAAACATTAGATACTTTTCCTGATTTAATATAATTTATCTTCCTATGCATATAAAAAACTTTTGTTACATTTAATTTGACAAAGACCGCATCATATTTGACCTTTGCGCATGTTTGAGCACAATATTTTCAAACTTTCTTTCCTATAAGAAAAAACTATAAAATCACAACATCTGCTCTGTACCACCATACAGATCATACAGTATGTTGAATCCAACGTCAGTCATTTGAACAACACTTCATTCAGCTTAATGAGTACAGAAAACACCTTTTTGCCTGTCAACATGAAAGACACACCCACTTTTGTTGAATATTGGCTCTCACTCAAGAATAGGCATGCACTGTTGCAACAGAATTTTTCAGAGGAAATTCAGCATAAACGGAAAAGTTTCTTCTTAAAGTAACATACGGCTTTGTTTTTAAGAACAGGCTCATTTCACAACTTTTCTACAGTTGCACATTTCTTTTACCATTTTTGAATCCATTCAGCTGATCTCTGAGTCTGGGGGAAACATATTAGCTTAGCTTAGCATAGATAATTGAATCCAATTAGACCATTAGCATCTTGATCAAATTTCTATAATATCTCAAAAGTTTTGATAAGTTTCCTATTTAAAGCCTGACTCATCTGTACTTGCATTGTGTACCAAGACTGATGGAAAATTAATTAATTAATTAATTAAATTATTTAAGTTATTTTCTAGATTGATTGGCAAGGAACTATTCCAGCAAAACATCCCATCAAAACGATCCAGGCACTTTGCTTCCATACCATGGCTACAGCAGGCAAAATGAGTGAATTCATTCATGCAAGAGTGACAGTGACATGCTAACGGTCCAATCCGATTCAATGATATATGCTAAGCTAAGCTAAAATGCTCCTGCCAGACCGAGAGATCAGCTGTATGGATTTTTTTAAAAATGTAAAAACTCAAATGTTTACCTCCAGGGAAGTTGAAAAATGAGCCTATTTCCCAACACAAGTGGATTTTACTGCTATAGGATTGACTTTCTGATAGTCCCTGTGATAAACGTTTTCTTGTTTCTCAGCACTGTGAGTCATTAGTGTTTCACACACCCTGTGCTGTGCTGAGCAAACATGCTACAGAAACTCACCCAGTCATGTTCACACACATCCACGTGGACACACTGATATAGCTTCTCGCCATTAGTGGACACACACACACACACCAGCAAAGAGCACATCCGCTGACACACAAATCACAGTGGCCATGTGACTCTGATGACGACACACACACACAAACAGCAACACAAATAGAAACTGACCTGCGCAGCACATGAGTGCGTGCAGATGAGCATTCAGGCTCCGCTCGGTGCAATACTCAGGCCACATTCTGTTCCTTTCAGCTCCAAAACGATCTACCTTTCCTTCGACATGTCTACCGAGTGTGCAGTTTCACACCTTAAAATCCAAACCCACTCCAGCGGGAATTCGAAATCCCTCAGCGAGAGTTGAAAAGCAAGTCCACGCTTGAAGAAACAGGCATAGATATTTAGACTTTTCTATCTGAAGCTCCCACGTTCTGCCTCCGTTGGCCGGTCTTCCTGTCTGCTGCCATATCAAAGCTCAGCCCGAGCGAGCAGCCTGGCTCACACGTGCTTGTCAAACTCTACAAGAGCTCCTCCTTCACAACTAATAAGGACTGATTCTCCCCTCCTCCCTCAAACCACTGCCACTCTCGCTCTCCGAGGCTTCAGATCTGTGGTAAACGCAGTATAAAGTGCCGTCCTCTTCACCTCTTTCACAATCCACAGTCGGCTTTCAGAGTCTGAATGAAGAAGCTTCAGTGCAGCGATCAATCTATAAGAGTCTCTTTATGAGGCTTCCCTGAGTGTTGATGGAAAGCTCCATAACAGCAAGCGTCCCTTCAGGATGATGTCATCTGCACAGTTTGCTGCAGGCAGTCCATCTTACCTCTGAAATGCGAAATAACTCCAGGGAAGTCGGTCTTGTAAGTGAATTCAAAGGTCTGTGTCATAAAAAGTCCTGTGACACGGGTTGGTCTGGTCCAATTGAGCAACAAACAAGCAAATGACGAGCTGTTACGTCATCATTGTTGCTCAAGCAGTGCTCTGATAGCATGTACGACGGAGCAGAGGAGAGAAGGACTGAAAGTGAAAATGAGAGCAAGCTAGTGGGGAAACCCAGAGGGTTTTTAGGGATGAATGGATGATGGAGAAGCCTAGGGCTGCATGATAATGTGTGAACTATTATTCATAAATATTGTGCACCGAAATTAAAATGGTAATTATTAATCATGATTGTTCACAAGTGAGACATTTCTTTACATTTCACTAGAATAGAAGTGCTGATATTGATATCATGAGCAAAATACAGTCAATAATTATTTATAATTATATATTATATATAGAAATATTTACATTGTGTTTGCTGTGGTGTTTATAATTCAGAAACAATTGTTCAAACATGAATATTTTCACATTAATCTGGCCTGCTGCAAGCTGAAATATTAATAGAAAATTTAATTGAAAAATAATTGAAATCTGTAAGCCTAATGTTTGTTAACACTGTGCAATAAGGCTAAATAGTTAAGATCAGTAAACTGAATTAAACTCACCATGAAAACTACAAAAGTTAATCTTAAATGATGTCAATTTCTTAGTTAATGTCTAATAATGTGTAACATTTGTAGCTGTAATCTGAAATCATAATTATTTTATTAAAATAAGTTATTATGTAACACAACTCAGTTGTATATTAAATTGAATATTATTAATAACAACAGTAATTGTAATAATTCTACCCTTTTCTCTCTCTGTTGATATTAGATAGTATTTTTGTTGTTATATAGCTCAGCTCAATATCATGATAATATCGCAAATTGTGATAAAAGCTTCAGGAATTAATTGCAACAATAAAATCTGATCCCATCATCAATCTAAATATCTAGTCCCTTATCAAAGTCTAAAATAGAATGGTGTTTAATATCACCTACTGCATTACAAAAGCTTAAAACAATGAGAAACTTCTCTCTAAAACATTCAGATTTTTACAAATAACCATTAACCCTTTGCATTGTAGCACAATTCCAAACATCACAAATCATGCAGCCCACATAGCCAGGGAGTTCAATCTCCATACATCACAGTCAAGACTACACACTGCAAAGAACAGTTTCCTCCTGCTGCGATCTCAAAAGCGTGAGTCAGCAAAAACAGCCTGTGAAGAAACTAGCGCGATGCTTGCGTGATCTCATAAAGCTGCGACCCAAACACAGAGCCACAGCTAGTCTGCAGCCAGAAGTGATCTGTCATTTGATCTCAGCGCGGCGTCCCGGTTAAACGCGTCTTTAAATCCCTGCTGGAGGCGAAGTAGGCAAGACCTTGATTATCCTGAGTGAACAGAACGCACACCTGGTCCTGTCACTAACGTCTATTAATGCCAACACAAGACAGTACGAGGCTCTTCTGCAGATCCTGCTTCCAGTGAAGGTCATTGACAACATCTTATAGTCTCTCGCTCATTCAGATTCGTATGAACTCCTTTCTTCTGATTTTGTGGAGACGCAATTGTTCGGCTGCTCTCTCCTCCTGCGGCCCTCTGAACTATAAATACCAGGCAGAGCTTACACTGCTAATGCCACACAGAGCGCTTATCCTTCCTCTCTCGCTCGTTCTCTCTCTCTCTCTTTGTGGTTATCACGTCTAATCTCTCATCAAGTCCGGTCAGATAGTACTCCCTCCTCCGTGTGCTCTCTTCTTTCTATTTAGTGTTTTTATTCATTTTTGCATTTGTGTCACTCTCTCTCTCTCTCTCTCTCTCTCTCTCCACAGTGGCACTCAGAGGCTGGCACCGCTTGTGTCCTCTTCTTCTTCTTCTCTCGCTCCCTCCCTCACTTGCCACTTCTGTTTTTCTCTTATTTGTCTCTTCACATAAACAACAAGTTCAATCTAAGGGGTTCTGGGAAATGGGGACGATGTTTTCAGTTTCAAACTGAACATGAGTATCGGAGACAGGACCAGCCTCTTTACATTTGCATCATCTTTGTATAATCCACGCAGTGATCTCCCCTTCAGACAGCCCACTTCATCCAATTAGCCTGATATTAAATTTGAGCTGCTGTGAGCACAATGCTCTAATGAATGAAAACTGAGTTAGCACAGAAGCAGCTGCTTGGCATTTTGTATATTTTGTATAAAAACATGTTTAGAGAGCACATATTATGGCGAAAACAGAAATATCTGCATTTTAGCTAGGTTTATATTTGACACACTGATGAGTGTTTGCAGTAAGATGACATTTTATGGAACAATTTTTAGATCAAATGGAAAAAAACACAGATTTTTCTGTTTTTTTTACACAAAAGTGCCACAATCAATACCATTTGTGTTGATGCTTACTATGAAAAGGTATTTAAAAATGTGTAAAAAAAAATGTTTAGTACATTTTTTGCTGTGTAAACACGCAAAGATGCATTCAAGACAATAATCATTATAAACAAAATGCTACTTTACATTTTTGCATTAAATGATTCTGATGCACTGCATTTTCCAAAGTTTGCGATATTGATCATGACAAGAAAACATTTCTAGAGCATCAAATTTGAATAATTAAATGATTTCTAAAATATAATATGAGATTAGAGTAATTATACGGATAAATCAGCTTTGCTGCCAGAGGAATTAAATCAATTTGAAAATACATTACAAATACAATACAAAAAAAATCTTATTTTTAATAAATATATGAGTAACGTTAAAACATTTATTTGACAGTTCATTCATTCATTTATTTTATTTTCGGCTTAGTCCCTTTATTAATCTGTGGTCGCCACAGCGGAACGATCCGCCAACTTATCCAGCATGTAAATTTTACTCAATGGATACCCTTCCGGCTGCAACCCATCACTGGGAAACATCCATGCACACTCATTCACACTCATAAACTAGGGCCAATTTAGCTTACCCAATTCACCTATTGCGTATGTCTTTGGACTTGTGGGGGAAACCGAAGCACCAGGAGGAAACCCACGCCAACACGAAGAGAACATGCAAACTCTACACAGAAATGCCAACTAACCCAGCCGAGGCTCGAACCAGCTACCTTCTAGCTGCGAGGAGATTGTGCAACCCACTGCGCCACCGTGGGGCCCTATTTGACAGCTTTTCCATCAATAAACACACTCATGATTACCATAACTAATTTAATACAAAGACAAATCTTACAAACTTTTTGAATACTACTCACAAATAAACAACATTAGCTGATGAGAGCTAATATAGTGTTACCTAGTGCTCAGAACCCTATATGTTACAGTATATACTAATACTGGTCACACTTTACATTATTGTTCCATTAGTTAATGTATTTACTAACATGAACTAATTATGAATACTTGTTCAGCATTTATTATTCAAAGTTCAACATTTACTAATGTATTAGCATCATCCTATTATTACTTGACGCAATTTCATTAACTAACATTAACTAGCATAAGCTAATACTGTAATAAATGTATTGTTCTTTGTTTGTTCATGTTGGTAAATGCATTAAATAAAGTGTACCATTAAGCATTTAAACTGTGTGTCTTACTTGATAAGCTTGTGTGACTAAATTAAATGAATGTTTGATAAACTTTTGCTTTTATATTTATAAAAATCTAGATAAAATGCATCACAGCATAGGATAAACATATAAACACATGCTGTTTGAAATCATTATACTCATATGGCAGATGTAGAGAAAGCCAAATGTTTCCCTCAGGACAATTCTCAAAGATAAAGAGGTGCTGGGACTATAACGGTAAGCCTCTAAAGGAGAAGCCAAAGCATTAAGACCCATTAAAACAAAGTCTATTAGACTTGAGGTGTTGTAGCAGGATTCAGACAAGCACTGACCCAAGAAGACACTGGGATTGATGGATAACAGTGGGCAGAACTTTGGTTTGTTTTGGATTTATGAACCAAATAAACCACCCAGGCCTGAGGTTTACCGCAATTGTATTAACACATAACAGCAATGACAAAAGGTGGTTGCCAGCACAAACCAAATAGAGACAGACACACACAAAGGCTAATAACGGAATGTGCCCAACCCTGGCGCTGTGCTCACACCCATGTTCTGCAACACTTCCTGCTGTAGCTAATAATAACCTCTGTGGAGCAGTGTTGCATCTCTTTCTACTTCACGAAAGCTATGGCTGCATGATGCTGGAAAAATATGAGATACACTGCACTGCAAATAAATTTAATGACTTTTAATATTTAATAGTTAGTTTAATATGTAATAGTTGCTTTAACTTATTTTAATAAGTTAACCTGATTTATCTTAAAATTTTTAGCCAGTTTGACTGATGTAAGTTGAGATGACTAGAAAAGTTCATTTGTTTCAACTTAGGGCTGGGCGATGGCAAAAATGCAATCTCGATAAATCTTTTCTATATGAAGAGAAAACGATGTCGGCCAGTGGCGTAGTGGTTAGTGCGTCGACACGGCAACCTGAGTTCGATTCCGCCTCGCGGTCCTATGCTGATCCTTCCCCTCTCTCTGCTCCCCATGCTTTCCTGTCAATTCTCTCTACTGTCCTATCTAATAAAGGTGAAAATCCCGAAAAAATAATATATATATATATTTTTTTTAAAAAGATAACGATATACATTTGGATATAAGTTGTTAATGCTTACAGCAAATTATTCAGATTTTCCGCAGATTACGCTTTTCTATGACATACTTATGATATACAATATAAAATACAATATTCTGAAGACCTGTCATTGACAGCATATACACAGTATACAAATATTGCCTTTTCTAAAAGTAAACAATTACAGAATTATTTTAAAATAAATATTTTACTTAATTAAAATGGTAAAAGTATTCATCAATAAAATAAGCAACAGTTTAACATCAAATACTTCATAGCGGTAAAGTGAATCGAGCTTGCTAAACAAGGCTGGGTGGCGTAGCACACAGGTATCTCTAATATTACCACAATTACAGATTCCTGTTGCTGCATATGTCTGCTGTGTGATTGGCTTTTAAAACAATATAGAGTAAATGTCCAGAGCTCATCATCGGTATCGGCATAAATTTTATCGCGATTCAATATGATATCATTTATCGGCCCAGCCCTAATTCAAATAAATTTTAGGAAGCAAGACTTTTTTGCAGTGTGTAAAAAAAAATGCTGTATTCCTTCTTGTTATCCAAAGTGTCTTCTTTCCAATGATAGCTAATTTGTTTTTAGTTTACTGGAGTCAGGTACTGTTACTAGGCCTGTCACAATAATCAATATATCGACTTATTGCACAATACATGGACATGACCTCAATAATATTTGGTGATGCAATATATATCGCCCATACGTAAAAAAAAAAAACAATTCTTATTCTTCAGATTATAGCTGATTGCACAACCTCTTAGTGTCAGTATGGTTAAAAAACACTGTAGTATTTACCATAAATGACTAAAGTATATTTTAATAAGGGTGCTTGTCAACTGATAATAGATCTGGTAGCAGATATCGCAGCCTCTGTTATTTTTTACCTTGCTTTTTTTTTGTTTTTTTGTTAACATTTATTATTATTTGTTTTGCATATGCGTTTTCACATTCTGATTCCGATGCCTGATCATTAAATTACTAAAATGACTAAATTAAATAGAATATTCTTAAAAACTAAATATTATATTATTATAAGATAATACTATTATCTTTTGAAGAGTGCACTTGTGTTATGATGCTATTTTATTGCCACTCTGGCATTATATAATGAGTGGCCTAAAATGGCCTTAATATAATGTAATATTGTTTATCGCGATATATTTTGGCGCAATATATCGTACAACAAAAAATAGATATCGTGACAGGACTAACTGTTACTATTTAAAGTTAGGTAGGTGTAAATATGCAAAAGTGAGTGCTAGGCAACAGGTTAAGTTAACTTAAATGTTTAAAAAACATTTAAGTGGATTAAACATAAAACAATCAAGTTAAAAATAAAAATTTAAAAAAACTTAAGAATTGTGTAGTTTCAACTGAAATGTCTGAACAAGCAAAGCAGCAGTAATTTTTTGAGTGTATGCGAAATTAAGTATTTTGATAACAATATTTCTCATGTTATCTTACGATTTCACCAGAAAAATGCTATTTTTATCAGCTATGTTTTGAAATCATTTATTTATTTAATTACATTCAAATAAACGGGTAAAATATGTTTTTCAGATCTAAATAATTCTAATTTAAACTAAAAAAACTGTGGTAAGGTGTAAATATTTAGTCTTTAAAACCCTATAAATGAGTGAAAAACACAGCAGATATTCTGACTCTGATTGGCTGTGGTCATTTTCCTCTCTCGTATCGACTCCCGCTGTTAGTGTTTATTTTCAGCTCTGGGTTCACCTTTGGGCTGCTCCAGCCAATAGCAGAACAGCAATTAATTGGGGAGGTGGGGATAAAGATAGACGCTAACTAAGTCTCCATCTGATCATCTGGTCAAATTTAGAAATACAACCAATGCATAAAATAAATGTAATTTAATCACACATGTCTATGATAGGTATATTTAATATACTGCAAATAATTTTGTGATATACTGTGTAGCCCTAGCTGTTAGCATTTACACTAAAGAAATAGACCTTGTGCAACCCATTGCTAGCTCCCCCTCATATACATATGCATGGGTGCAGATCATCCAATTCGACAGTGCCCCGGGACGACCGATCCATTTAGACATTTCCACAGATCAAGCCGCATGAGGGTTACATAACAAGTAATAGTCTGTCTAGGAAACAGACAGACAGATTTGGCCAAACTCTGTCTTAAGGTTGACATGATACCTTAATCACGTCTTACTGTTTAATACCAGCTAATGTGTCACGATAACACGCATCCGTCATGCTGTTAGAATGAGCTGCTCTTTAAATAGAACAAGGGGATTTCTGCTTATATTACACACATGCACTGGAATCACACAGGACTATTTAAAACCTCTTAATTAATTTTATCCTATATATAGCAAATCTTTGTTTTTGTATTTATTTTCCAGACTTCTGACCAGTACTGTGAAAATAGTAAGGGTTTTTTTATTAAAAGAAATGAATACTGATTTGGTCAAAAGTAAAACAAAGTGCATATACACACTGATAATATGGGGAAATTGTTCTTGAGCAGAAAATCAGACTATTAGTATAATTTCAACAGGATTGTGAAACACTGAAGATCTCAGTAAATACTACAAGTTTACTTTAAAAAAAAAAAACACATTTAATACAATGTGCTACTTATGCAAACTTTCAAAATAGTTTTTTTTTAGTGAAAGAGAAACATAAAAAATACCAACATAAATACATATATATTTGCCAACACCAAAAGCTCTGAACAGTAGAATATAATGAAAACAACAAATACAACAAATAAACAAGCAAACAAACAAACAATAAATATATAAAAATAAAATAAATAATAAAATAAAATAAAATACTGTTGGGCAAAGATTAATCGTAAATTTAATCCAAAATAAAAGTTTGTTTTGACATAATATATATATACATGAGTGTGTGCTGTGCTTTTTTATTATGTATATAGAAATTAGGGCTGTACGATATTGGAAAAAGTGCACATTGTGATATTTTACTTTTCTTCGATACATATTACACCTGATGAAATATTATACATACATTATACATAAATAAAATTAATCAAAATATAATAAATTCATGTGTCTGAATGCTTTAAACTGGCTTGAAATGCTCACACAGTGACGGATATTAAAAACAAATGCAAATGATGCAATCTTCGGTAGATCTGTGGAGTTACTGCAGAGTTTAACCATAAATCAGATGTTATTTCAACTGTAGACCTGATCAACAATAATCCTGACTCAACATTGTAGATCCTGCAACGTGACTACCGCAGATGCACACATGGTGATATTAATGCTAAAACGATATATTGTACAGCCCTAATATAAATACAC
Source organism: Danio albolineatus (assembly GCA_903798035.1). NCBI lineage: Eukaryota > Metazoa > Chordata > Actinopteri > Cypriniformes > Danionidae > Danio > Danio albolineatus. Next base: position 9,860,264 of record CAIGQQ010000001.1, on the reverse strand, counting down.
ACATGCATGCACATATTTGAAGAAAAGTATATATAAAATATTAATATACAAATAATACATAATACATAATACAAATTTTATATAACTTGAAATATCTACACAATATTTTTGAATAGTTTTGCTTTTAATGTATGTGGATCACATAAACATACAAATATAAATAATACACACACAATTATTATGTCAAAACAAACTTTTATTTTAGAATCGCCATTACTTTTTCCCAGCACTAAATAATAATAATAATAATAATAATAATAATAATAATAATAATAAATAAATAAATAAATAAATAAATAAATAAATAAATAAATAAAT
>CAIGQQ010000001.1:9848254-9859936 GCA_903798035.1 Danio albolineatus | reverse complement strand
AATAAATAAATAAATAAATAAATAAATAAATAAATAAATAAATAAATAAATAAATAAATAAATAAATAAATAACACTAACAACAGCAACAATACTTTTTAAAGAATACTATGGTGATCTTTGGGTACTGGTGCAACGCTGTGTCCAAACTGCATGACATACGCTCCACATCATCCCCATTTGACTCGATGCTTCCTGACTGACGGCAATCACCAATAACACTCAGCAGGGCGTTCAACATGACCCAGGGGAACCTCTGTCCTCCACCCAAAGCTCTGTGGTCAATGTCTAAACTAGCCACAAGAGTGCACAACACAAATCCCCATCACACGTTCACACTGTTGTTTTATTTACAACATCATTACTGCATGTAATGCGGCACATGACAATGAGCTGACTGTGTAAATTACAGCAGAGCTGCAAGTCATGTTTACATGTCAAAGACAAACTCTGAAGTGATGGGTTATCACTATGTGAAGCTCATGATTATCAGTACCATGCGAGATCGTAAAGTAACACCCAGTACTGCGATATGCTGACAAGTTTATTGCAGTGAAGCAGAAAGAACAAATTTAAAAGACAGTTAGAAGTCTTGGATTGACTGTTAAATGTTAGATGTTGCAAAAAAACAACAACTTCAGTTTCATTCTGTGTGTAAAAAAAAACTTGTCTATTGTTAATAGTGTAAAAATTTAAAAAGATCAGCTCACACAGAGCTGTGTAATGAATTCTTTAAATCTTTAGAGGAGATTGTACAAACTACTTTTAGAGTTAGGGCTGCACGATATTGGAGAAAAATGACATTGCAATATTTTATTTTTCTGTTGGTACATATTGTGATATTGAGAATAAGTTGAACAGATGAAGCGATTAGCTCTATTTGAAAAGAATCAATCATTTTGGCACAATTTTGGATGATTATAGGATTATTTTGTAGTCAAGCGCATTTACACAAAATGTAATAGACTAAATCACAAGCAATGATGCTTGAATGCTTTAAACTGCCTTGAAATGCGTGCCTGGCCACAGGCTTTAAAAACACACATGATTGTGGAGTAATTGCAAAGTTTAACCATAAAGTTACCCAAAAATGTTATCATGTGCATGTGGTTTTTAAAGCCTCAACTATAATGCTGATTCGACATTGCAGATACTGACTATTGCAGACGTGCACATTGCATTAATTAGAGCTGCACAATATATTGTTTCAGAACTGATAGAGTGACTGTACTTGGAGGTAAACGTGACTGCACAATACATAAAACTAATGAAAATTTTTGACTATTAAACTACACTACACAAAAACAGTAGATGTTCCTACTATTTTCAAAATACAGTAACTGGCTTCATTGTTAATATTTTAGTTTAATTCACAGGAATGTACCTGCATGTAAATTGTTGGGGGAAAAAAATCATTAAGTTCTTATAAATTGTTTTACTAAATTAATAAATAAATAAATGCATTCATTCATTTTAATGCAGAAATTTTGGTATAAAACAAATATATATTTTATTTATTTAATGTGTTAGAACAGTATTAGAGATATTGTTGTTATTATTTATAACAACAACTACTATAACACTACTGTAAAACATTAAATAAATTAATATTTCATAATAATGAATAAAACAATAAGAATTCTTGTTATAATTATCAATAACAACAACAATAATAATAATCAGTAATAATAATAATAATAATCATCATCATCATCATGCTCTAATACATTAAATTAATATTTAATAATAATACAAATAATAATTCTTAATATAATTACCAACAACAACAATTATCTTCATCATCATCATCATCATCATCATCATCATCATCATCATCATCTTAATAATACTCTAATATGTTAAATACATTCATATTTAATCATAATTAATATAAATAATAATAATTCTTATAATAATTATCAATCATAAAAATAATAATAATAATAATACCATACATTACATAAATTAACATTAATAATAATTAATAACAACAATTCTTATTAGTTTATAACTATTAATAATAACTACAATAATAATAATAATAATAATACTAATATTCATTATTAATCAATAACACAAATCTTATTTTATAACTATTAATAATAATAACTATAATAATAATAATAATAAATATTAAATAATAATAATAATTAAAATTCTTATTATTTTAGAACTATTATTATTAATAATAATAATAATAATAATAATAATAATAATAATAATAATAATTTATTATTATTATTATTATTATTATTATTATTATTTTGTTAGAGTACAGACACCAACATACAACATACAAAGCATTAATCTAACAGGAAGAGGCGGAGCCAGAAGAGGGAACTAGAAACCAGGACATTCCACAGTGAGTGACAGACAGCGGGAGTGAAAGGGAAAGAGATGTGCATTACCATCAAGTAAACCAGCACTCCTGGCCATCCGCCGTCTACAGTACAACCACACTCCAGTCGCCGTCAGAAGATGAGCAGTCACAAAAATCACTGGCAAGAACAGCTCTGGATCAAACGGGCCCATACCTCGATCTCAAGCTCAAAATCACGTCTCAAACTTGACTGAAATCAACCAAAATGTTTACAAAAATGTACAAACGAACTATAACCAGACTGCAATCTCTGCACTTTACTAATCCTCTCCAACTTCCTCAACTTTGAAAATGTAAGTTCTGAAGCGAACCATCTAACTCAGTCTCTGCACCCTCCTCTCGCTCTGACACTCTTACTCCGAATTCCTTTCCTCTGAAACAACTGACATGCTTTCAGCCATCGCTGTGAGAACCGTTATAACCTCAGCGTCGTCATTACACAAAGGAAGAAAAGCTGAAATGAGCAGCTAAAGTTTCTCTTCTCTATGTCTACCCACATGGCTGGCAGCTTCCTGTGCATCTACATTGGCTGGTGTGGTGTAGTGATGTGGATGAGTCTTGTTTACGCGTGTTTCTCTGTTGCTATGAGTTCGTGCCGTCGCTCTCTACCATATTAGCACGAGACCTTCTCCGCAGAGCATCCTTTATGAGCGGTGCACTTGTCTGAGGGGGAAGAGGCGAATAGTGTTGATGGGTGTGTGTGGCGGTGGTGCTGTGATCTCATTTTTTTTTTTGGAGTTGAGGGTTGAGTTACGTTCACTGAATGTGCGAATGACGCGAGAACTGACTGCTGTGCATAGTGTTGTAGAGTCACTGTGCTGACTGCTGACTGCTGTATGTGAACACTGTGCAGAGTAGGGCTGGGCAATATGACAAAAATCTCATATCACTGATAACGATATAGACTTGAAGTCAGAATTATTAGCCCCCCTGTATATTTTTCCCCAATTTCTGTTTAATGGAAAGAACATATTTGTAAACATAATAGTTTTAATAACTCATTTCTAATAGCTGATTTCTTTTATCTTTGCCATGATGACAGTATATAATATCTTGCTAGATATTAAGATACTAGTATTCAGCTTAAAGTGCAATTTAAAGGTTTAACTGGGTTTATTAGGCAAGTTAGAGAAATTAGGCAAGTTATTAGATTAGATTAGATTAGATTCAACTTTGTTGTCATTACACATGTACAGGTACAAGGCAACGAAATGCAGTTTAGGTCTAAACAGAAGTGCAATAGCAGCAAGTGCAGAATACAGGTATAAATTATAGGGTGCAGTTATAGAAAAAATATGGTGATATTTACAGATGGATGTACTATGAACATATTATACAGGTTGCCTTAGTTATGAACAGAGACTTACAATAAATGATTACACATATAGGTTGATATTAATAATCAGAAGTGTGCAGATAGATAACCTAATTACAAGTGTATATGTACAGTGGGTATGTACAGTTAAAATAAATGAATCAGTGCAATGAATATGTGCAATTTTTAAATGTGCGAATTTTAAATAGTGCAGTGATTGTGAGGAGTATAAGTTATAAGGAGAGAGGGTGTGTGTGTAGGGGTCAAAAGAGTCAGTGGGGGGCAGAGTTCAAAAGGGAGACAGCTCTGGGGAAAACGCTGTTCCTCAGTCTGCTGGTTTTGGTCCGAGGGAGCCTGAAGAGCCTGCCGGAATGCAGGAGAGAAAACAGTCTGTGAGCAGGGTGAGAGGAGTTGAGAATACTGCGTGCTCGGCGCAGACTGTGTTTTTTCTGAATGTCCTCTATAGCAGGAAGTGGAGTCCCTGTGATGCGTTGGGCAGTTTTCACCACCCGCTGCAGTGCCTTCCGCTCAGTAACAGAGCAGCTTCCATACCAGACTGTGACTCAGTTACAGTCTGGTTATTATATATAATTATATAATAACCATTATATAATTATACTATATATAATTATATTAATTTTATATAATTATTATTATTTTTAATATTATTATTATATATAATTATATTAATTTTATTATATAATGATGGCTTGTTCTGTAGAGCAGTGGTTCCCAAAGTAGTGGTCAGTACCCCCTTGGAGGGTCACAGGACAATGACAAGGGGTCTCTCTTTGTGATTTACAAAAGTCAAGTAAATTTTATTACCAATTTATATAACTATCAGAATTACCATATTTTATCCAGAACCCACATAAGAGAAAAATAGTAGATGATAGTTGCATAAAAAAACAACAACATGAAAATAAAAAGCCATCAGCCTTTCAATTTTTTTTTTCATAGGATTAGTGCGTTTACATTAGATAAACAACACAGCAGTAGCGTCAGCTGCAGCAGATTGATTTTATAACACCAGGTTAAAGTCTGTGACTCCTTTATGGCAATCAAGTACATTAAAAAATGAATACAGGCTACAACTGAAGCTTTTATTCTAGGCGAAATAACAAATCAGACCTCAAAACAAATCAGTATTTCCTTTTTAGGAAATACTGTGAAAATTTCCGCTCACTCAAACATCATTTGGGAAATACTTGAAAATGAAGAAAAAAAATTCACAAGACGGCTACTGTGATAATTATGACTTCTGTATATCACAATATAGTACCATTTCTGTTAATTCAATCACATATATAGTTTGTATATGTGACCCCCTCTCTGTGAAACCCTAAAGTCATATAATATATTTCTGAAAAAAAGTGTCAAAGTGGTCTAGCCATAAAAATGACAAAAATATGCAATTTCGGTTTAAGATAATTGAGATAAGACTTATGATTGGTTAAATATCAAGGTTTTAAGATACAGTACTATATTTATATATTATAACATGATAAATAGAAAATTTATGTTTTTTAAAAAAAAAACACTGACATTGTTTTTGTCGTGGTTTTTTTGGTGTTTGCTTTTTGATTACATCATACACTGTAAAAGCTAATAAGTTCAGTTAACTCAAACGGTTTGAAGAAACCAATTGTGGAAAACCATTTAAGTTTCGAAACAAAATGGTTTGAGAACTGTAAACTTTGTGGCCAAATTAAGACTCAAAATCACCCCAGAGTGGTTGAAAACATTCCCAACAGCACACAAGGGTTAAAAATGTAGAAAGATAAAAACTATATTAATTAAATCTACAAAAATTTACAAAAATGAATAATAGAAAAATAAATTATATATTTTTATAACCACTAAATAAAAAGCTAAATGCAAGATTGCAACTTTCTCATGATGCTGTTAATCATGTTTCTACCTACAGTACATCCCCGCAATGGTAAGTAATATTGCGCTCATATAAATTATGAAAAATTAATAAATGATAGAGCATAATATGAAACAATACACTTTTAATTTTGTCCATACCAGTGGCGAGGCTAAAATACATAAAGGCCAGGGTGGCACTGGCCCACTTAAATTGAAGGCTAGCCAACTAAGACGAAAAAATGTATTATGGGAAATCCTACATAGAAAACATGTAATTAATTCAGGGAGAATATGAATAAAATTTAACACTGATGATTAACAACATCCTTTATTCATTGTTTATCAATGAAATTTAAATTCCCCCTGCACAGCACAAAAATGGAATTGTCCAACTGTTGCTGTGCTTTTTGCTCTTACGGGCACTTTTATTCCTTTATTTGGATGGATTTGACTGAGGCAGCAGCTCTGAAAACGAAAATATTCTTATTTGCTGGTCAAGAAAGGAGATTATAAGTAATAAAATTAGTATATTGTGAGAGGTATGATAATAGGCTATTACAATCGCTGTGTTTTCACGATTAAATAATACACCTTATTTGGCCAGATTCCATTGTAGCCTGATGTTTGGCGACTGTTTGTATTTTACATGTTAACTTGCAAGAAATCTGAAAAAATTAGCAAGACCTACAGTATAATTATTTGCAGTTTTTAAACATCAAAACTTTATGAATAAACTGGCTTTATTCAATATATTTCTGCCAGCTTCAGCTAATTTCATAATGTGGGATAGAACATTCAGAAGCAAAATCTGTATTTTTGCTTTCAAATCTTCAATGATAAAATCTGCTGTCTATGTCGAAGTGAATGCTTTAGCACTCTGGATGCTTTTGTTTATTGGCTAAACACTTTAATTTTTAAGAGTAAGCACCGAGGTCCATCCTATTTCACCAAGGTCCACCCAATTTAACAATTCTGGCCTCACCTCTGGTCCATATAATACACATCATCATATTGCACAGCCCTATGCAGTGATGCAGCATGACAACTGCAGTCAATCCAAGCCATTGACACAGTTTACTGCAAAAGAGCAGATGGTGCTGTGATTCCAGATGCATGTCATTTTGGGTGTGCCTGATAATATGTGTAATGGCATGAAACCATGCAGTGCAGCCTGTGGTTTTGTGGCAACAGGTGGGCTTATGAGCAACTTGACTCACTGACGCGTGGCTGTAAATGTCATGTGCTCATGTGGCAGTCCAATCATTTTTACTTAGTGATATAGTTTGATCCAATCACAAATAACCATGCGCTGGCCATCATCTGCACATTTTCTGTTGCGTATGTGTTTTAAAATAGTCAAAAGGGGAAACACAAGAGGGAAAGGGACTTTACAAAATGAAAGGTTATGGCGTGACAAGAGACGATAAAAAAAGAAAGTGATTGAGGGTGAGCGTGCTAAAAAAACAAGTAACAACTGCAAATCTGTGGCAGCGGTGTTAAAACCACATGGCTCTGGGGTTTACATGTTAGCAACAAGCACAACAACATGTGCCAGTTTAAAAGCAGTAAATAACCAAACAGAATCTTAAACGTCATCTGCAATTTTACAAAATATGTCCGATACATATAATAATATATGAATATATTTAGAAAATTTGGTTTTATAGTGGCCATGTACATGTTTTATTTACAATTAAATTATATTAAATTAAATTATTATTAACTATTAATTCATTTAAAACATTTCTTTAAAAGTTTATACAAATCAAATATATCAGAAATGTGTATATAATAAAAATAAAATTTAACTAATCTCATATCACTAATTATCACTAAAATACAGTATATACAGACGTCACCATATTGTATACCAACAGTATATACAAACATGTTTTTCAGTTTATTTACGAGTTACATTTGGATACTTTGAATATTTGTTTGCATTTTTAATTAATTTCTCATTTATTTATTATAATAAAAACATTATTTCAGTTAATTAATTAGTTGATTTTATAACTGTAAACAAAATCCCTGAACACTATAAAACTACATCAGATGTACATTTTTTTTTTTACACATTTGTTTGCATTTTTTATTCATTTTCTCATATATTTAATGGAATAAAAAAAAAAGGCATAACTGTAAACAAAATACCTGACAACTATAAAACTATATCTTATATGAGATTTTAATACATAAGCATACTATATAATAGGGCAAAACAATATATATAGTTTGAGCATGGAAATCGCAATGTGTGTATTCCCAACAGTCACATCGCAGGATTAGACTATTAATTAAAAATTAAAAAGAAATGATTAAATATTATGATGACATAATATAATGATAACCATCTTATTGTATGTTTGATTGTTAAATATTTGTATTTGAAAACTGTTAAGACTCCCCACAGAACCACTAACCACAGTTTTTTGGTTTTTGTTTTGCTCTGTCATGTACATCCCATATATGTTATCTCGTATAGGTGTAAATTAGTACATCTTATGTTGATTTCTGCATATAAAAAGACTTGATCCTTTTACATTTTAAGCTGATTTTTGCACATAAAAAGAGTTGACCCCCTAATAGCAGCTCTGTGGGCTCCAAAACGGCGTGGACCCTTAGAATCATCCTAAACCAATCTTTCCCATATATATGGTCAAATGAATACTAATAAGAGGGCAGAAGTAGATGTCATGGAAAGGCCAAATCACATGATCACAGCTGTTCCTGAAGTACTGGTTAAAATGCTATTGAAAAGAAATACAAGGACGTCTGCTTGTACAGTAAAAACAGTATGTGATGAAGCATGACTCTCTCAGGTAAACAGCAGGAAAAAGCATTTCTCCTCAGTTTCTCCTGAGAAAGAGAAGAAAACATGGAGATATCGTGCAGTTTTAAAGCTGACAAGGTCGCCCTGATGTCAGAACCTTCACACTGTAAACCGAAAATAATTTTTGAGATCACGCTCTACAATATGGTATCATTATTTCTGTGTTTCTCCTCCAAACCAAACACAAGGTCACAGGAAATATGCTGACCGCGAACAAAGGCAGGGCGTAGCGACACGAAAGAAACACCACTGTGATAAAGCACATTCATGAACAATACGGCTCAAAAAAGAGAGTTATTTTCAGAGTGTTCTTTTTCTCAGAGGAAACTGGTATTTATATCAAACACATAAACATACTACACATTAGGCATGGGCCGGTATAAGATTCTGACGGTATGATAACCTTGGATAAAAATATCACGGTTACATGGTATGACAGTATTGTGTTTACTGCTCTAAAATAAATTCTTTTTAAATGTCTGGCTAAAAAACAAAACCTTTTTCCCCTTTGAACACAATATATTTCATTTTGAGAAACATTAAAAGTATTTTGGAGCAGTAAACATGTCAGGCTAAATAATTCAAATCGATCATTGACTTCTGCTGTCTTCATTAGTTTTAATAACACAGATTTAATTACAATTTAAAATGGCATCTTTTTATATCTTTTCTGCTGGAGTTGCTGTTGTCATAAAAAAAATTAAAAATTAAAAATTTAAAAATTTAAAAAAAATCTAACACATACCTTAGGAGGGTATAGCTGAAAATGTTGGTGGTTTTAAAACCTTGACCTTTCCAAACCGCAGTATACCTTGAAAACGGATAGCGTCCCATGTCTACTACACAAATATTTACAGCAATACAAATTATGGATGCAATATCATTACAAAAATGTAAACTATATTATCACCCAGATCCAACGCGCAAATTCTGACCATAAGGCATGAATATGTAAAGGGTGTGTTCACACTTGGAATTCAGGTTTCTTGGTTTCATACCAAACAAGAAAATAATACACGTAGCTGCAGTTCACTTAAAGGGGGAGTTTAACCAAAATTGAAAATTATGTCATAATTTCCTCATCATTTACTTGTTGCAAAATTATATTTGTTTCTTTATTCTGTTGAACACAAAAAAAGATACTTTGAAAAATGTTGAAAAGCTGTAACCATTGACTTCCATAGTTTGCTTTTCTTATTATGGAAGTCAATAATTACATGTTGCTCTGCTTTCTTCAAAATATCTTCCATTGTGTTCAACAGAACACAATTAAAACAACTTTCACTTTTGGATGAACTATCCCTTTAACATTTACATTGTAATTTTTCATTTGGAACCAAAAAGATACATAGCCTTTATTATATACTGTACAGTACATTCTGTGACAAAACGTACTGAACACCTAAGACAATGCTGTGCTAAACATGCTAGTGGTATATGGTAATATTTCATAGCATTCTTATGAGCTTAGAAATTCTGAAAGGTTGATGACAAAAGTGTGATGTCAAACTCAAAAGACTTAAAGCAATGCCAGGAATTCCTCTGTTGCACACACAAAGAAACTCTGCTGCAAGGAGACAGCATTTCCGACATCCACACTTAACTGTAATGAGACACGTAGTTGTTATGGTGAGAGAAAAAAACAGGTATGCTTAAACATTCTGCCTTTTATGGTGGCATCTTTTATCGTTGGTCCATAATGACTTTATGTTTCAGCCAAACTGCACAGAGCAATCGTATCCATGTTTAATTGTTCAATTGAACCAAACATGCAACGTTATATTGCGAAACAATGTATTATTGCAATCATAGAGCTTCTGACGGATCAATGTTCTGACTAAATAATGAAAATAATTTAGCCTCACTTTTGGTTTGATTTTCCAAACAAGAAAGCAGTTTTGCATGTGGAGAATGACTAAAACTCAATAACCCTAAATATACAAATAAAAAGGGATAGTTCACTCAAAACCTCGCAATTCTGCAATTATTCATTTGTTTTAAACCTGTTTGTGTTTCTTATTTCTGTTAATCACAACAGAAGATATGTTAAAGAAAGCTAGAAACCATTAACTTCTAGACCTTTCACAGTATTTATTTTTTTTTGTTAGGATGTATTGCACCAAAATATTCTGCAATAAACTATATTATTGTCATTTTAAGACCATTTTATGCCAGAATGACAATATAATATCAGCAAGATGCAAGTACAGTACACTCTTCCAAAAAACACGTAATAATTTATTCTTAGGGAATATTTAATTTAATAATAGTCATTTAATCAATTTAATAATCAGGCATTGGAATCAGAATGCGAAAACGCATATCCTAAATAAATAATATTAAATGTTAACAAAAAAAGTGCAAGGTAAAAAAGTAAGAGGCTGTGAAATCTGCTACCAGATCTATTTTCAGTTGTCAGACCCCACACATGAAAACATACTCTAGTAATTTATTGTAAATACTACAGTATTTTTTAACCATACTAACACTAACACCTCCAGCTAAACCAGCTAAAATGTTGGTAAAATAGTTTATGTATGATATAAATTGCATCACCAAAAATGATTGAGGTCATGTCCACGTGTTGTGCACGCACTTTCTGGCTTCTTTCTGGCACCAGCAAATTTGAACACATTACTCCTATCCTGTGCTCCCTAAATTGGTTGCCCATATGTTCTAGAATTGAATTTAAAATTTGAATGTTTCTTTTTAAGGTATTAAATGGCCAGGCTCTGACTTATCTCTCTAATCTTATTACAGTTAAAATATCTGGCAGATGTTTAAGGTCATCGAACCAGAAAATGCCAGTTTTCAGATCCTAATAGAAAAAAAGGAGATCGAGCTTTCTCTGGAGCAGGTCCTAAAATCTGGACCGGGCTATGTCCATTAGAACAGTATCCAATGAATCTTTGTTCCAAGGGACATTTAAATCACACCACCAACACTGTAAAAAGATTAGTTGATTAAGCTTTCAAAATTTGATCAAACACTGCTATAAAATTAAGTTAATGTCAAAATTAAGCTAAGTGAACTTAATAGTTCGAAACAAGAACCAAAATAGTTTTTAAAATAACATTTTTAAAGTAAAATCAACTTGTCACTTTTAAGGCAATGGGTTTACTCCCTGTTTTTAAGTAAGTGCTTTTTACAGTGTAAAAATAGCTTTAAATTGAGAGAAAACTGATCCTATTGTACCTATCTGGTGTCTTATTTATCGTTAATGCTTTGTGGTATTCATTCATTCATTCATTCATTTTCTTTTCGGCTACACTCTAAAAAAAAA